>VZSC01019222.1:240857-284644 GCA_013398225.1 Steatornis caripensis | reverse complement strand
TATATATAAAATATATACATTATATATTATTACTGTTATTAAAGTTAAATTGTTTGCACTTTTAATAGCTTTAGTTCTCTTCTAATTATATTCTTTCTTGACGGTTCTTCCACTGAGGATTTATTTTCCTATGGTTAGGGTGCAGTGGCCAAAACTGAGAAGTGGTAGTCTGGCCTTGTTAAGGTAACTGTATTTTGTTGCTGGAGGTTGAATGATTCCTTTCATGATTAAAGTTTGTTTTTTCAGAATGAATTGGTTTATTTTTTTCTTGCCTGATTGTCAGCTAGATTGCTCTGTTAATTCTTCATGTTTATACAATGTGAATAGCATACTAGTTGCTTTTTTTTTTTTTGAGAGCCAGAAACAAGAAAAGTTTCATTTGCCTATAAAGTGAGAGTGAATGGTAGCTTTGTAGTTGGGAAGAAGATTGACCTGGGTTCTGTTTCCTTCAATCTAGACAATTTCTGTAGTTCACATGAAAGTCTTACACAAAAGGTTAGAAAATTAATCGGGAACAGAGACTGGAAACTGTGACTTCTGTGCCCTCTACAAGTTCTTTTATTACTAAGCTGGAGAATTTTGCCTTTTCTCTCTGAAAAAGTTCATTTTTGTTGACGTTTGTTATCTCTGCGTAATGGCACAGCTTCAGTGGAAAGAGCGGATTGTGTGCGATAATCTCTGAGCACATGATCTATGGGCTATGCAGAGATGGAGATGGCTATTCTGCTTAAGTTTCTGGACTCAGCTCAGTGCTTCGTTTATGCTGATTTGGTGTAACTGTGGAAAATGCTGCTCAGGTTGACGCAAGCAGCCTGCAGCTGCGCAGAGATTCAAACTTAGGTCTTTTGACTTTCTGCTGGACTGTTACGCCCATTTTAGTACTAATGAGGGATTTTATCTACATGACCAAAATATAGATTAGCTGCCGGGAATTGCGTGCTATGTGTGAGATCAGCTTGGTCCCAGTGTCGTGCTCTCTCATGGGAATATCTGCCTTAGCACTCCAATGTAAAAAGCATTCTTCCACTTGGGTATACTGTGGCCTGGGGTTGATTGTGATCTGCCAGTTAACTGATGTTGCATGCAATGGCAGGCAAAGAGAGTAGGGCGACGTGTAATTTATTTCAGGGCCTAAAACTCAAAGGAACCTTTGCTTGGAGGAGCCTGTTGCTGAGGCCACCATATGATGCAGTAAGTCTGTTGTTGCTTATAGGGTCAGAAAAAGAGGACTGTATCTGTACACAAGATATGCTCTCTGTATTTCTGAAACAAATTTAAGAGTGTTGTTGTACATGGAGTTCAAGACTGTGTTTTTGGAGGTGGCTTCTATGTGCTAATGAGACTTGCTCTCTGTGTTTAAGGAACAGGCCACAACTTTGAATCACATCCCAGTGTATTGTTTGTGGCTGATGGAGTTTATTTTTCCCTCTTGCATAAGCTGAGTGCTTATGAAAGAGTCTAGTCCTCTGTCTCCAGATCCATGGGATCTGGACCTGCAAGTGCATTGTGCAAAATATGGGGCTTTCCATTATATTTTAAAAACAGAGACTACAAACACTTGTCTATTACTGAGCCTGGCATGGGCTATGTGGTTTCTCCATCATCTCTAGGTTGAAACGGCTGAAGTTGTCACCTGCCTCTATCTAATATCTAATGTTGCTCCCTTGCCTGTGACAAGCCACAAAAGCAGTTTAGTTTAATTCTGTGTTCAACAGAAAGGTCTTGGCATCAATGTTATATTATGAAGCATGCATAAGCTGCAGTATGATGTGATAAACCAATATTATCCATCTGGATGTTAGAGACGTGATACATAAAGAAAATCTATGGTAATTTAAAAAAGTGAGTACCAGGCTCAGATCTTGAGACAGCGGTGGCAGTTTTGAAGATGGCTAGCTGCCTTCCCAAGGATGATGGGGAATTCTTGGTTGCCATTAGAACAGGAACTTGATCATCAGCTGTTAATGTGTAGAGTGTGGCAAGGGACGTAATGGGACATGAGTTGTCTTTAGCTGGTTAACAGCTGTCCCTATTGGTTGCAGCCACAAGATTATGTTGTTAGCTACGCTTGGCCTCGAGATGGGAGCCCGGATTTAGCACAGCATGCTGCGGTGTCTTGGGATTGCCACTGAGTCCAGAGCAAATACTGTGTGACCGCTAATAAAAAGTGAAGTAATTTACTGGTTCATACCTAGCGAAACTACTTATTTAATTTTCATTAAATTTCTCTTTAATGCAAAAGTCAAAACTGATTTTATATCTTGTTATGCGTCCTCTGAGATGAATTCTTTTGCATTTGTCTGCTATATTATTTTCCTTTTATTTTTTCTTATTTGTTTGTATTTTAAAATGTCTTCTAGCCTTCCTTGTTTTGTTCATTAAGCCAGAGTCCAATGGCACTTCTGTCATCTGTGGAGGAATCTTTCTGTGCTGCACTTGGCCTTCCAGTACTACTTCTGTAGCCTCTTTAGAGACTTCTGGTCCCCTTTGTTTTAGGGGCTTGAGAAAGCTCAGTAACGGGCTGTTTGGTGGGACACTGTGGACAGACTCTGTACACAGAGTAGACACTGAAATTGCCAGGCACCTGAAACTTAACACTCTGTTTCCATGCTGCTGTTACCATTGAATCTATTCTGACTACAGTTGTGCAGCACAGATGTGTTCTTTGTGTAACAATATCATTTCCATTTTCTTCATAAATTTTATCTGCTCGTGTTTTGTAACCAAGGTGCTATTTTTAACATGATATCCTCAGTTTCCTGAGGCAAAGGCAGAGATCTTTAGGAGCTAAAGCCATGACTGTATTTATTACAGCTCTTCAGCACCTCCTCCTCTACTTGTCTTGGAAAAGAAACAAATGAGAATATTCTAGTTTATTGTTTTTAATACAGAGATTGAAGGTCCCAGTTGCTACCTTGAGATTCTCTGCATTTAAAATGCCAGCATGTGTCTTCTCAAGTCCACAATGGCCTCTTACTATATTTTCTACTTGAGTTACATGTGTTTTTTCTTTATTACTTCTGTGACAATAACACTGTGGCAGCTAGCTGAAATCCCAGCTGTCTTGTGATCAGCACTGCACAAATGTGTAGTGGAACCCTTGACTCGGAGAACTTCGTCTCCATGGGTAAGATCTGCAGGAGCTGGGCAGAGGAAAGGAATATAGAGAGTTGAAATGGCCAAATTTATACAGACTGTTGGTCACAGGCTTGACTCGCTGCTGGCGTTGCCCAGATGAATTGGACAGAATGTCTTCTCTTCTCCCATTAGTAACAACCTAGAGAGAGTGTGTGTGAATCCTGCAGTAGGCAAATGACACAGTGTCATGTAGTAACCATGCCTGTTCTCCCACCGTAGATCTTGGCCTCACTGAGATAAATTTGAGGCTGACATGAGCTCTGAAATATGAGATTAGACATCTCTCCCAACATGCATGTTATAATTAGCACATCTTAAATACCACGTAATTGCCTAATTTTCTGCTTGTATATTGAAAATTCATGATCTCGGTGACTTTGTGTCAGTAATGTTGGTGGGGGTGTGGAAATCCTGTTGTAGTTTTGGATTTGCCATTTCTTACTTCCTAAATCAAACCCCTTATTTTAAATGTGAATGTTTGAATTTTCCTTTTATTAGAGCTGTCACTAGTGATCTCTGAGAAAAGAGGATTTCTATAAGCAGCTTTCTGAAGACTGTAAGAGAAAGAGATAGTATTTCTGTGTTTTTCTTTATAGATGAATGGTCATTATAGTCTTCATTTTAGGGAGATAATACAGATTTTTAGACTGTGTTACTTGCCTGTATGTACTCTGTATCTAGCTAGAGATCTATTTCATGAGCCATCCTGCTAATGCAGTAAATTACCTGCCCCTGCTTTCATGGTAGATTCAAATTCCTTCGAAGCTTTTCTTTCTGCATCAAGTCACGACTTGCCAAAGGCTTTGCAAGAAGGTTTGGCATGCCATAGGTAAAAGCAAAACTGTCAGATAAACTTTTCCAGCACAGCAGACTCGGTGAGTCTGTACCTATCCATTACAGGATTATCGTTGCAATAAAGTTACGGTTAGAGAAAACACCTTTTGGGATTTCTCTGTGCACAGAATAAATACGGCTTGCAGAAGAGAGCACAGCTTAGTTTTAAAAATAACTTTGTTCTATTTGTTTGTTTTTCTCGAAGGTATTTATAGTTTTACCAGCTGTATATTGCGTGATCATGTGATGCCAGCATTTCCCTCTTCTACTTGTGCTAACAGGAATACTTTAAGTTGCTCAGGTGAAGGGTGGGGGAGTAATATGCTGTAATTTCTGTGGTATTGCTGATTGGAAGATGTATTCAGTTTGTGTGCAGCAGTTTGGAGGATGAGGAGGGCCAGGGAGGAGAGAAGCATAGAAAAAGCTAAAGGCTGCATAAGAGTACCTGAATGTTTTATCCCTTTTTAGTTAATCTGAAACTACAGTTATTGAGTGGAAACTATTGAGTTTCTGCCAGTGTTGCTGAAACTGGTGAAACTAGTGCTGTTGAGTTTCCTTCGAGTGAAAAGAAGCGACACACCGTTTCTGATTCTGCTCTGAAAGCCTTTTACTTTCTTGTCTCTCTCAAAACCGTTTCACATCTAGTAGTTTATTACCGATATTTGCTTGTGTTAATTAAAACCAAACCTAGCATTAAAAAATGCAAGACTTAAACTATATCAAATAGGTTTATATAGACCTTTTATAATGTGTAGTGTCTTTAATGAAGCAAGAAATATTTGGCTTGCATACAGTCAGAATATCATAAGCAAGATGCTGGTCTTGACACCAAAATTGTATTGCTGTTGGTCTCCAATATGTATTCTTGTTTTGATCCTGGTTTTTCAAGAAGTGGTAGAGTTAGTACTCTCTGGCTTTACAACATGATGTCAGCCGTAAAGGATTATGACATTATAAAACTTAGACGTAATTGAATGAGATATTTTATACTTGTGTTTAGCTAATATTTTCACATGGTTGTAAAGCTGTTTAAATTTAAAATTAATTTCAAACTGTTAGACATAGAACAAGTAAACCAAACCTAAAAAACCCTAACAAGTTCTGAAGGGATGTGTAAAGCCGTACATAACACCAGGAAGACTAGTGAATTTATGCATTAAGAGAAACAAGGCCAGAGAAAGCAGTAGCAAAATGACGACAAAAGACTTATGTTTGGATAGATCATTCCCACTTGCAGCTTTCATTTCTCTAAATGCAGGTATTGTAACAGGAATGCTTTTGGTACAGAAACATTTTCGTCTCATTGATTTATTATTATACTTCATATAAGTGCAATTCTGTCAACATACATGAGTTTTTCAACAGAGCGTATGTCTTTTTGACGTGAAAGTAGTTTAAAAGCACCTTCTTAGTGCTAATTCTACTACTTTATTTTCATTTAAGTACGGAGAAAAATTTTACATGCAAATGATATGGAAATAATATACTAATATTTAATATATTAAATATACTCTCTATATAATAATATCTCTATATAAATGCATGTATATGTTTTTAATGGTTACATTAAGGATCCATATATCTTGTCTTGAATGCGAGAAGGGTCTTCACCATTGCCTGATTTGGGCTGACATGGAAGAGTTTATGAACGGAGCACTGAAGCAAGAACTTGATTAGAGCAAGTGGGAGCATGTTTGCATAATATCTCAGTATGGTGGCAACAGAAACAGACTCCTGCAGTCTGGAAATGCAAAGGACAGAATTATTGCCTGAAGTGCGTTAGAAACAAGTTTTCAGTCAGTTGTTAGTAGTGTTTGCAGTAATTGAGTAATGGCTGATAGCTAGAGTGAACCCTGCATGTTTCATCACTTATTAGTGGAGACTGTTTTCAGGATGATTGACCGCTGTAGAAGCAGGTGTAATACTGGGTCATAGAGTGAATGCAGAGCCATGCTATTGCTTTCTCATTTGAAGAAGTAAGCAAAGCTAAAGCTTTTTATGTTGCAACTTCGAGCTTTTGAGAGTAGATTTTTAGTTGTTCAGCCCTGGATTCTTTTTTCATAGTTAAGAAATAAGGTACTGTTGGAGAAATTTTAAACTTAGGAAAGTAAAATTCCTTGTCATGAGGAAGCCAGGAAACTTGAAACCATGTAAAAGGAAATTTAATGTCGTAACGTATGAAACATTCCTTGGCTCCTTGCAGTAACAACATGTCAATATGTTTTTGTCTGCTTGACAATATGTAGGAAATGCCTTTGATTTTGTGAAATTGCATGTAATTTCTCAACATTTCTTTTGATTCTATTGATTACAGCTTTTCTGCCTTGCCTAAAGAGATTAAATAGCACACTGTCTGCTAAAAACAGATTGGCAACATTCCTGAAAAAAATTAGAAAAAAAAAAGTTTAGTCTAAATATATTTCAAAGAATGTTCCTATTGAGATGAAGAGGAAAACAAAAGTTTCTGTTACAGCATAGCAAAAGGTTGCAATACCTGGTCAAATACTGATACTGTCTTTGTACCCTGAAGAGAGAGATGTTGACCATGGCAAAAAAGCACATAGGTATCAGATGATGTAGTGTGTAAGTTTCATTACAGACTCTGTCCCACGTGGCTGTGTGTTTACCACCTGTATCAGTTATACAGGAATTGATGGATAATCAGCCATTCAGCCCAAAGTACTCTTTGTGCAGCTGCCAGCAAGGAAACATGCTGATCATAGTTGTTAGCTCTGCGGACATAAGTGTAGGTTGTAGAGTAATCCTCATCCTCCCGAATTTTGTTAATATAATGAGGTGGTAAATATAAAACTGGCATGATCACAGAGAGTGATTTTTTTTTTTTTTAATTACACTTTGTTACACTTACCAATGATTTTCTGATTATGCTTTGTTATTATCTTCGTGTGAGCAGCTTTTAGACTGGGAGTGGCTGTGCTGAAGTGGAGAACATGCTTATGTGAATAAGAACTCTCAGTACGTTTGCAGTGTTGGGACAGCAGTAGGGAATAGATTTCTTGGCAGGTTAAGACAAAGAGCGTGTGCATTTAACCTAGCTTTTGTGACTGGTTTTGCCAGGTAAGAATGCAATGTAACGTCCATGAAAAGTCAATTAGCTGCCCTAGGGGAAGAAGGTGCAGGGAGGAAGGGTTACTCAATACTGTATCTGTCACAAATTCAATGGAAGATAATTCTGGATATTTGCTTCTCCAGCAATTGGATTATAATTTTAACTGTCCAGTTAAGGTAAACTTTAAATAGTAAAGCCATCTATGCAGGTACTGTGCATTTGCACCCTTTCTGCTACTAAAAAGATATGACGTCTTTATGTGAAAGTAAGAACAAGCAAGGCCCGGTAGGGAGTGTTCTGTCTTGAGATTTTCCCCGTACGTTAAAAGCCTTAAGATATTGGTGGATATGAAATTTTTTTTTGTATTACATTATTTTCACATAACAGAGAGTCCCTGGACTGAGTTCTCAGTTGGTGTGAATGTACCTGAAATGCTTGCTCTGAATTTTTTCTGAATTTCGTAAATTGCTCTCACTGCCGTGCTGCAGTAGTTCATACATCTGAGATATTGTGGGGCTTGGAAGTGAGCAGGATGATCTGTGCAGAACACTATAAAAAACTATAACTCCTTTCTTCTGTCCCCTCTCTCTGCTGCCTCAGAATTCTGCCCTGGGTACCCCGGCTCCAGGTTGGGATCAAGAAGGGTGGCTCTTACTTGCCTTGCATCTGTGGAGTTACTTTTCTGGTGTCACTGTGGAAGCAACTGTATCTGAAGCATAAAGGAGATGGGAAAGAGGAATCAAAGTATCCAGAAGTATAAAAGACAATGTAATGATTAAAGAGGTTATGTAAAATACTGTATCATATTATAGGCGATGGCAGACACTTTAGCAGTGTGCTCTCTGCTGTCGATTTTTAAAACTTGTTCTTAGGTACATAGCTAGCCAGGCTGTTCTTGCATGTCATTATGTAGCCTTTTTGCAATAAACGCGGTGCAGAGAATCAAAGTTTTAGCCACAATGACAAACAAACTGTGACAGTGCAAGGTATGACAGAAAAAAAATTATAAAATAACAATGTAGGATATAGCAGCTCAGCTTTGCTATGTTAAGCTAATAAAAAAGCATGTTTTTACTTAAAAAAAAAACCCTCTCTTGCTCTCTATTTAATGTTCATGGTCCAAATTTATTAAGAGTGACTTTGAATTTGCCTTTCTGCTATTTGATGAGAACAGATGTTATTTTCTCCCAACTCTTCGACACCTGGAACTGGCAAAATTCCCCAAGCTCATTCAATTATCATCCAACAAGCAGGCCTTGTTCAAGCAATTTACCTACAAGGGCTAATTCAACACAAGGTGGAAAAAAAATACCCTTTTCACTGAATTTAAAATAAACTCAAGAGAAATCCTGCTCATTTAATCAGAATGAGTAGCTGTGTTTTTTGAAATGAAAAAAAAAAAGGAAAAAAAGGCAAGTTTATGAAGTCATGCTCATTCACGCCCTGCTTCAGTGTATGAAGCGTATAGAGCTCAATTTTCTTAAGACTCAAATTTAAATGAGATAAACTGTAAGTATTTGTTTCTTCTTAGGAAGGAAGATAAACAAAAGCTTCCTCTTTGTAGGGCATTTCTTCTCATTGAACGTGCACACCTGTATAAATACAGTGCTTTTGAGTCATTCCTGGTTTACACCAGAGAACAATGAAAGCAGCAAGACAGGAGTTAGTGCCCTTGAGGTAAACTGATGAGGTATTTGGCAACTCTGGCATAGCTTTAGCGCTGTTGGCACAAACGCTCCTTTCCTGCTGTGTATGGAACCTGCAGTCACCTCAAACAAGTGCCAGTAACACTGGGAGTTGAAGGCCCTGACTGAGGAAAGTTGCGCATTTAAATTTCACATCTTTCAGTTCAAACTTTATAAGGGAAAGTTGTATATTCTCCTTGAGTGGACAAATGGAACTTGTCAATCGCAGTATTTACCTTTAGGAAAATTGAGACCTGAGCATAGCACTTTGGCCGCATATCTTTTCCCAGCGCTGTGTGGAATACCTGCTTTCAAGACATCTCATGTCTACCAGTGTTTTTGTTACAACTTGCCTTGGCAACTCCAAACCAAAATATAAACTAAAATGGGTTAGCTAGAGATAAAACAAGGTTGCAGTCAAGCAATTAGAATTTGGATGAAAAATTGCGTATTGAAAAACACTGCAGCAGTGCCACGTGGCAGGATGTGCTTATGGCCCAGTGAAGAACGTGATGACTTTCTTCTTTTTTCCTTTTTTTTCTTTTTTTTTTTTTCATTTTGCCAAACTTTGCTAATGTCTTGCTTTTTTTTTTGTCTGGGAGTGTTATTTTTACCTCTATATTAACCCTACTGTTTAAACATTGTGGTTCTATATCATAATAATTTAGGAGTTTTCAGCTGGTGGACTTTGGCAGCCTATGGATAAAAGTGGTTAGGAAAAGGTAGGGTCTGTCATGGGATGTCTCTTAGAAATGTGTTGGAGTTGCCATGCTGCCTTTATCTTTGAAAAAAGATTAAACAAAGATTTTTGAAAAAAGACTGAGTGGCTGCTGAAAAGATATGTAAACAGCCAGATTTCAATGGGCACTTATAATATCAAATCGCATAGGTGGGAGTGAAAATTCGTTTTTCCCCATCAATTTGATCCACTTTATTTCTGGGTTCTTTTTTGTTTTTAAGTAGTCATTAACCCTTGCAAGTGATGGCAGACTTCCTCCGTGGTGCTGCGGACTCCTGTTGAAGAATCTCATCAAAGGGACAGCAATCTTGCTGTAGTGTTGACTTCTAATAGAATGTCTTTCTGTGGAACTTGTGTTCAAGTTAATTCTACTTCAACATATTTTCTTTCTTTAGGATTGCCTTCAAATTTGTGAATTTTCCTTCTTCCAAGACGGCCAAGTCCCTGTTCAGTTCACAGTTTCTATGTATAGAACAAATAGGCTGTATGTGTAGATAGGGTCTTTTTTCGTAGGTTATCTCACAGACAAAATGTCTAAATAGTCTAAAGCTTTTGTAACATAAATGTATGCCCCCTCTTGTTTAATCCGCTATTCTTTGCCAGACCGAGTAGCTGTGTGCTGCTTAATGAGGAAACTTGCTTGTTTTCTGAAAAGGGAGAACAGGACAGGGTGGACGTGAGCTCGTTTGGAGCTTTGAACTCTGTGCGCCAGTCAGTGCAGTTGCCCCTCTCCCCTTACGTACCTTTACGGAGGATGGACTCATGCATGCATCAGCAAAATGGTTGACTTTGTTGCGATACTGTCAACTTATTCTTGCTTGTGTTTGTGTGGCTCTTTCTAGTGGTGCAAATTAAGATCAGAATTTGCATTATTCTTGGTTTAAATTAAAAATTTTAACTCCTTGTGTTTGAAGGTAAGGTTAGTGTCCTTATATTCTGACTATAACTCATTTTTCAGAAGTCTGGAAGCAGCCTCTTGGTCCAGCACACTTCCTTTCTGCTTCCTGAAGAATGCCATTCTTTGAGTGCTTCAGTTCTGAAGCCCCATATCGCAGAAGGCGGGCTTTTTGTCTAAGAAGTTGGTGGCTATTAGTAGTCTAGCTAGCACATACTTAACTGGACTGCGTACTTCTCCTTCTGCCTCAGCAGCTGCCTGAACTGTGACTCAGTGATTAAATCTACATAGTTGAGTTGCTGTAGAGCACAAGGGCTGACAGTAGTACTAAATATTGTTGCTTTCTGGGACAAAGTCAAAGCTTGTGTTAGCAGTATGTTATAATTCCATTGTGTCACTGGAGGTGTGTCTGCCCATGGCCAGTTCACATTGACTACACATATAATCTTATCTCAAATTTGAAAGTTTTGGGTGTACTATATTGCCACGCTATGTAGCTGTTCCTATTAAGAAAACTAGAGGTAAAAGGCCAACTGATAGAAATTCTGAGGAATTCACACAATAAAACTTGATTATTATGTAATTGCTTAAAATCACTATTAGTACTACTGGCATTAAATAAAGAATCAAATACCTATTGGATTATTTCATAACCTTTCCATTGTTTCATAACTTTTTCCATTTTTTACTTTTGAATCTGAATTAGTAAGAAAGTGATGTTTCATTCATCAGTTTACCTTTTTAGAAACTTTGGAATCTAGTAGTTAAACTGATGGTAATCAGAGGTTAAAAATCTTGGAAATAATTGTATCTGTATGATTCTTCCACAGGAAATAGAGTAGTACCTACTCTGTAGGTACTCTTCTTGTGCTAGTCAAAAAGCTGCATTTATTAATATTCACTCTCAGAGAATGTGCATGGGAAGGAAGACCTGCCTGCCCCCAATAATTTCCTAAGCATTGGAAAATTTTCAAAAGAGCTCACATAACCCTAGAAGTAAGTCCAAAAGAAAACTGGCATTATAAGTTCTTGTGCGCAGTGATCTGATTTATTTAATTGTGTCCCGGATCCTTTCTAAGCTTCTTGAAAAGAATTCCTGGGCAGAAAAGGGACTATTCATTCTCCTGATCTGACTGCAACTTCTTGGTTTGTACTGCAGCACATCTGCTTTTTTTTATCAGCTAAACTGGGTTCTGATTGCAGATGGCTGAAAAACTGGGACACAGCAAAATTAGCAGCAGTATTAATAAATGAGAAAGTGTACTTTGCTATCTTCGTGTATTGTGCAGAATATCTTCTGAGCTCATCGTACTTTTTTCTGAGCTTCAGGATTTCCTTTTACAATGAAAGGATCATACAGTCTTTTAAAGCTCAGGGCGAGGAAGTATGGTGGTTGTCGGGATCCAGTATCTCTGGGCGTGGAACAGTGAAACATTAAGCTAGTTCTTCACCACTCTAGTCTTAGTTTCAGGAGCCCGCTGCCCCATTTGCAAGGGTGAGAATATAAAAAGAAGTGAACTCTAGGTGGGAAATTGCCAGGCTCCCTGTACCTACTTGCAGAGCTTGTAAGCATCAGTCAGTGGAAAGAAGTGTGCTTTTGACAGGTGTTGGGCTTAATTATTATAAGCTTAGAAATGTCAAAATGTGTATTGTCCCTATGGACTGATAACCTTCAAATTGCTTGATTCTTTGTGTGGCTGTGCGGGCATTAGGCTGACACACCTATTGCTGCAGAATCTCACTTTTTTGTATTTGATAATTGTGCTGGAGATCTTTAGTGTACGTGTTGATATGTACACATGCAATCTGGAGGGAGGTAGGGTTTTCTGAGTAATAGGTAAGATGTAGAAAATGAAAAGAATCATTCTTTGCAGAAACTGTTGTGAAGCCCTCATGAATATTTATATGTGTGAGTATATGTATATATGTAATAGCTATGGAAAAACGTACATTTAACAAGCGTAAAACTTCAGAAGACCTAGTTTGTGAAAAAATCAGATAAGTTCTTCAGTGGTCTGCAGAACACTTTATAAAGGATTTATTTTGCAGTAGGAATGTGTAGATGTGTCACTTCAGAAGGTAGAACAGCTACTATCACAATTGATTACTTTTCTTTCTGGCTTGCAAAGCCTCGTATTGTGGTCCTAGGTTGGTGTGATAGATAAAAGTTTCAATGTTTGAATTAATGGAGAGTAATTTCTTTCACCATCTGAAGACTTTTCCTGTTTGCTTAGGATGTATTATACCCTCCTATAATGAATTAGCATTTTACAGCCAAGGATGGCCCTTGGCATACTTCAGAGCACTACTTCACCACTTAAGTTAGTCAGTGGATTTTTGTATAGTCATTTGCCATTCTACAGGAATCTGAGCTTACGAACAGATCTTCAGTAATGTTCTTAACTGTCACTGAACAGAAGAAGGTAAGGATGTCAATAAGACTTGCTGATGGCCAGGCTGCAGTTAAAAAGTTTGATGCACTATTCCCTGAGACCTGTGTTTTATAATTATTCTTAAAATATGGTCAGCTTTCTAGGACATAAACATATTTTCAGTGTAGTCAACACTGCCTTCACTCTGTATGTTAAGGTGCAAGTGCAGGCCCCTGGACCGGTCTGGAGGGGAATTAAAACATCTATCTGGATTTGCAGTTCTCAGTTCGCAGAAAGGTACTCCAGATTTCAGTTTGGATCTCCACTGCCATTAGAACAGGATCGTTATTGCTGATGGAGTGATGAGTTGCAGGAAGGATGAGTGTCTGGTGAAAGCCTGCCACTTGGAATAGCTGGGATCTGGATTAATTCTTTCAATTAACGGTCCTGCCTTCTTTTGATATTACTGGTGGTTGTTCTACCAGCAGGTGGGGATGATTTTTCTTTCATTCTGGCACAGGTGACAGGTTTGGCTTGCTGAACTGATTAATATCCCTAAACAAAAGCTTCAGTGTTTACTGTTCTAGAAGGAGGCTTGTCAAATCCAATCAGTCATTATATTTATGTGGCAAATTGTGTTTGGAATACATTGTAATCAGCCTGTGTATGAATATTTTTATGAAACAAAGCCCGGAAACTTGACACTGTTTGGAGCCCTCTGCAATGAACACAGTTGCTAAAAGAATGTTTGCAGCAGGAAGGTAAGTATTGTTACATTTTTAATAACTGCATTTGTTGCTTTGATAATGGAAATTCTTTCCCTATTTTTGTTAGGAATCTTCTTTGTCAGAGGATTTATCTATCTCCTCTTGCTTAGGGTCAAATTATGTGCGAACTGCTTTGGTAAATTGCCAATTTCCTTGTGACAGTTTTGTATATAGGTGCTGAGACTGGCTATTGGGACTGGGGCCTTTGTGGGGTTCTTTTCTGTCACTAGGTTAGATGAAATTCCTTTTCTTGCTTTGCATTGCATAAGAAATACTACCTTATACTTTTAAGATAGTAAATAAGGAATAAGGATTTGCGAGAAAAGTAATGTGGTTGTTTTGGGTTGGGGTGGGGTTTTTTTTGTTTTTTGAGCTGCATTTTATGGTACAGATGTAGGGTTTTTTCTACCTTTTTGAATTTGTGTGCTATTTCAAGATGGTTAAGCAGGCACATTTGCAGGGTAGTGTTACCATGTCCTGTTCAGGAAAAAAAAAAAAATTTGTGAAGTTTGGCATTGCAAGGGAAACTCCATCAACTTCTGCTGCTGTCAACTCCGTTACTTTGTATTACACTGGCAAAACTTCAGATAGCAAGCTTTTGTTTGGTTATGAATTGTCTTCACAATGACTGAAATGTTTAAAAAATCTTATTTCATTTGCTGAGCACACTGTGGTAGCTTTGTAAAGCATATACTTTCCATGATTTTCTGTAATTTAATTTAGCACAAAGATTTTGTATCTTATTAGGAGAACTTTCTCAAATGAAGTCTGAAAAATCACTGTAAAGGCGACAAAGCTATTAAGAATTGTGATAGTACGATACATGCACAAGAATTCCTGTTCTTTAGGGTAAGCTGATACTTATATCAGTAAAATCCAGTTTAATTCATGCCTTAGTAAGAATTTCCTAGCAACTTATTGACAGAAGGCATTTTTTTTTAATTTCACTTTCATTAAGTTCTTTTGGTGTAGATCACCAAAAAACCCCAACAAATCAAACTGTTAAATTTTTTTGACTAGGGGAACAATAAAGAAAATTCTGGTAGGTAACTAGGAATATTTTGGAAATTACTACAGGCTTTAAACATAATACCATAAGGAACTACAGTTATCATTGATTTGATATAGTAATGACAGATACGAGGGGTGTAAATAGAAATACTTATGTGTGAATACATAACCTCTGAAACCCACGTTTGCCAATCTTTCAAGGAATATTTGACCTTAATGTATGTTATTGATTGGGTTTTCAACTCAGAAGCTCTGTTTAATTATTAATATGTCTGTCTCCAGGAATCACCAATTTGTAATATGTGCTTAAATGCAAAAACTCTTTCCTTCCTCCCACTGCCTCTGAAATCCTTGAAACACTGACCCCTATGTCTTCATCTGACTCAGATGGTGTTTACTCAGAACTGCAGTATAACTTACAGAAGAACTGGGTTGCGGTTTACTCTGTTAATATCTTAATTCCATTAAGCTCGTGCTAATGGCCTCAGTTCCTTGAACACTTTCCTTCTAATGGAATGATTCAAGCTATTGATTCTTCAGCTGCCTTTGTTGTATGCGTTAAGGTACAAACAATGTCAGGGATGCCAGCTCTTTGTTCTGCAGATTTACTCCAGAAGTGCTTCTCTACAGTTCAGAGTAAGTGTTCCAAGTCAAAGGAACCCGGAAATGGGCTTTACTGGGAAGGGAGTTTAATGGAAATGCTCATTCTGTACATCCATTTCCTCTTCCATGTATAGAGTTTCCCTTAATGACTCTCCAGAATATAAGCATCCAAGATTTGCTTGTTTGATTTTTCAGATGAGAAAAATCAATGCTGCCTTAGATTAACCTCCCATCATGCACAATTCACTACTAAAAGTTACTTATTTCAATTTATTTTGTTTTTATTGGACCTGGAAGTTTTCCAGACAAAATATTTTCTGAATTACATAGTGCTCTGCTCTTTCTTTTAGCTTACTGACCTCTGTATTTCTAGTGACCTGGTCAGTAAAGTAGTAGTCAACATGAGTCAGAGTAGTATAAGCTGCTCCACTATGTGTTTTAATAGAAATTAATTTCGCACTGACGCTGTTGTTTTCCAGAGCAGTCTGTAGCCTGTTCTTTAGTAATTTTTGGAAAGCTATGGCTGGAGCAGTCACTGTTGAGTTTTTATAAATACAGAAAAGCCTGGGTGGTTTATTTTGTACGTTCCAGATTATTATGAACACGTAGTATTTTTCTTCTTATACAAGTTTTCCTTTCTCGGTCATGGAAGAATAAGAAAATTAATGTATGTGCAGAACATAGTTACAATTTATTATGACAGTGGAATTGATGAGTTCAGCTTATCCCTGTGTGCCAGTTAAGATGGAGAGGGCAAATGTTAGTCATTCATCTTGGGGAAAAATGCATTTATTCCCTTGCAAGAAAAGTCGAAGGTAAACGTTGAAGAACATTTTTATGAAATAACCATCTTGAGACAGAATGCCAGTGCAGCGTTTCTACAGCTTTATTTACTTGTGCAGCTGAGGAGGAAGGAAAGAAAAGTATCCACACCCAGTAGTATTTGTACAATAAAATGGAGAAAACCACGTACTAGGAGCTTGCTTTCTTTCTAGTACATTCACTGAATCAAGTCAGTAGTTTTACTATGATATCTTTTAGAATTTTGCCTGAGGTTTTTAAGTCGATCACAACTTAAGGGGGGTGTGAAGCCCACGCCAAATCCAAATCTGTCCCCTCCTTTCTTTGACTTGATGAAGGTCAGAGTGTGTTTTAAAAGGTATACTTAGCCTGGAGTTGACTTCTGAATTGAATTTCTTCTGCCTTGAATGCATGATAGAGTCATTGTTTGTAGCTTGGGAACAGTATACAGAGTAGTTTTCTGTGCGTGGCGTGCATTTGATGTTTCTCACTTTTACTGCTTGCACGTATGAGGTTCATCATGATTTGCTCTTCCAGGCAAGTGTTGAATTAAGATTATCAGTAGGAAAACAGTATTTATCTCAATTTCTACATTGTATGGTGTTGTCCAGTAAGAGGAAAGAGGAAGACATGGAAGTCCCAGTTTGGCAGAGGGTCTTCCGTTTCTCTTGCTCTCTTCCTGAAAGTTTCTGCGATACTGAAACCTACCTTAGTGCCAAGTTTTGTGGTAAGACTCCAGTGATGATTAAATGTACTTTGATCTTTTGATAATTACTTGCAAAAGTCTGCTGAATGTTATCCTAAATGGTTGACTTTTGCTTGAAAGCACAGAAGATGGGAAAGATGATGGAAATTACAAAACCTCATTTCTTGTTAAAAAAAGAAAAGACACGAGAAAACCTAAGAGCTTTATTTTTAAAGGAAGTGTATACTTCAAATTCATTCTAATGTGGTTTTGGTTAACAGTTTGGGTGACTTTGGGTCTCACTAACATTTGACTATTTTGTTTACTTAAGTAACTAATTACCTTGTATGATAACTTTAAAATTGCTGGTTTTAAGTCATTACTTTACAGGAACTCCTCTGAAGCAGCAACAGCCTTTATTCTGCAGAATGAAAAGGAGCAGCCACTCCCGAAGTGAATACTTTTAAAAAGGACCTCCACAGGTCTAGTGAGCTCTGCTTATCTCCCTACTAGCAGATGTCTTTGTTCACAGAAAGTTTCACTTTCATTCCCCTTATATGAGCACTGTGGAGAGTGGGAGAAGGATTTAGCTGACTGAAAGTTTCTGTCAAAGCTCCCTATAAAGGAAAGAGGCTCAATTCAACCCAACGTAAAAGCATCTAGATTTCTCCATAAAAACACGTGCTTCTCTCCGCAAACTCTGAAGGGGACTAATAACCTATGTGTAGATGCCTGCTGTAAAAGGAGCTTAAGCTGACTAACCCATATGTAGATATCTACTTTGTAAGTGTTTACAGTTAGGCGAGATGAACCCCACTATAAAGGTTTGTCAGTCTAATCTCTTGAAATCAATAGAGCTAATTATGTGAGTGTGGTTGGCCAGTTTTCAGCTATGTCTTCTAGCAAGTAAATAACATTTATTTTTTCTTCTATGTATGAGCTAACCAGTGTTTTGTGTGTTGTGTTAGATGTTAGCTGTTCGTATGAGGTGGTGTAGCCTTTTTAGGTTGGCTTGACCAGCCATTTATAAGCTGTATTGTTGAAATAAATACAGCCCCAAGATATTTATCTCAGTATTTTAGCATGAATATTGTTGTGTGTTGCAGATGTGAAAGTATATGTAAATGCATTGACATGATGGCTCTGTGTTCTAGTTGCGTCTATAATAATCCCCTATTTTATTGGTAGATAACTGTCTTCATTGTATGGAACCTTTTACTTGGGATACTAAGGCTCATTAAATAAACACCTCTTGAACATTAGACTTTGGATATGTTATGCAGAGCTGTAGTAATGCTGCAGAATCTGGACCAGAAAATAATACATAAGACAGGAGGCTAGTAAGCAAACAAAATATTTCTGCACAGATTAGAGATACTGATTTATATTATATAAGAACTACAGGAAATTATTTCTGATGCCATTTGGGAATTTTGAGTGACAAGCCGTTATGAGTGCCAAAACCAAATTTATAGTAATGCTGCAGTTCTAGCTTTTGCTTCAGGCTACTGATTCCACTGAGTACTGGGAATATTAAATTGGGTTCATGTATTTTGTGCAGATTTCAGTGCAGCATCACAGAGATGATATGTTGTGCATGTGGCACAAATTTTCACCTTTTTTTTCTCTTCTTTGATTTTGAATCATAAAGCTGTTTCGGTGCTATTTGGCGTGTGATTTATCTATAAATAGGTGCATGGTGCATAGAGCTTCATGATGGGTATTATCCTTTGAAACCCGAAGAGCTTTCACGTAAAGTAGCAACAGTTTGACAGCTCCAAACTTGATGCAGGAGGTGAGATGGAGAAGAGCCCAATGGTGAGTTAGCAGGAGTATTACAGTAGTGTCAGGGTCAGCTCGGCATATTCTGTTACAAGCTTACAGTTAGGTTACAGCTTAGTTTGAAAAAATCCCAATATTATAAAGAATGAGTCATGCATGGGAAGGATTTGTTGTGTTTTGTTCTTTATTTTGGAAGTTCCTAGGAATGGGATGTCTTTTCGTCTGTGGTATAGCAGGGACAGAGGCGGTGTGTCCCGTTGTGCCTGGGCTGCTGGTTTGTAGCTTAGAGCTGGTGTGCGCTTCTCATACCAAGGTGATCATTTCCGCTGGTGAAAGGTGGCTGTGTGAAGTTAGCGTGTTGTGCCTTCTCTCATAGTGTGGGAAAAGTGAAAATGCAAAGCGCAAGGGATCAGGACCCTTTACGTCAGTGGGAAGAAGGTTTTGACTGTTATGGGTACCTTTGGTGCAATTTGGATGGTTGCCATCCTCTGTTTATGTAACTGAAAAAGGCAGTCACACACTGAAAACAACTTAATTAGACTTGAGTCTCTAGGGCTACGGATCTGGTGCTTTTCACAAACACTAAATGATTTATTAATTCCATTAAAAAATGAAAGCGGGAAAAATAATAAAAATGGAAGGAAAAAGAAAGCATTTAAATGCTCCTGTTTAGAAGGAATTTGTAATGTAAAGATTATGGAATTTTTTTAAAGACTTAAGATATCTTAAGTCCAAAATGGGACAAAAAGCTTGAAGTACGAACTGTTTTACAGACAACCTTTTATTTTGTGTGCCATCTCTTACCCATTGGAGATCCAAAAGGGCAGCTGTTCTTCAAGCCAATACCATATGCTAGCATTTGAATGTACATATTGCTTTTAAGGAGGATAAAACTCCAGAAAACAAAGATGAACTAGAAGCAGCTGATAGACTGTAATTAACATATTTTAAAATTCTTTAAATAGTCTCCATCTCTCTTCAGATCAAGTGAAAAATAAATTTTAGTCTACGTAGTTAAGAATACACTATGCTGGGCATAAATCAGTCTGCCTTTTTAATTATCAGGATTTTATATTACAGTCATCTCAGTGGTGGTAAATTGAAGTCTTAACTGGGTCAGGCCTCATTGTTCCAGGATTCAGAAATCGTACCATAAGTACTACTCCCAGAGAATTTAGGCTTTGCTTGGAGCACGCAATGCAGTGGGCATGCATGCAAAGCTGGGCTGGCTGTGCAGCTCTGATACCAAAGGCGAGTGGCTGTGTTGTGCTGCTGTGTGCCCGGACTAACCAGACCCCCTCCTGGGCAGGCAATTCTTGCCTCTGGAGATCCAGCCTTGCCCTGTGCTGTACCAGTAGACCAGCCTGTTCACCCCTAGTTTGGCTTCTCTGTATTGGGTTTTAAATACTCCTTTAAAATCAGTGCAATTCAAGAGAGATGATTCCAGTAGTTAGAATGCTAGCCTGCGATTTAGAAAGCCTGGATTTAATGAAATTCCATAGGTATATATATTTTTTTAATCTGCAAATAAAACAATATAATGAGCTGGGCTGGGTAATGAAAAGATGAATATAAATAGGCCTGTGCTTTCCAATAGCGTAACATTATGCATAGTTGCCAACTGGTTGTCACAACTTGTTACCTGCCTTGGTAATGTCAGATTGCAGGTTTTGATGTGTTTGTGACAGGAGAGAGTCTGAAGGTCACGCAAGTCTCACCTCAGTGCCTTTTTATTAACTATTTATCTATGGGTATTTTTCTATTTCCCTGAAGATCCCTTTTAAGGTTTTTCTGTGTCAGATTAATTTTATTCAGTATATTAATTTAATTCTAGAATGGCTCTGCATAGAACGGGAAGATTCAAGACGAAGAAAAAGAAAGTGAACACAGAAACAAGAGTATTTCACACTGTACACCTTCAAGTTACATGGATACATAATTTGAGGCATTGGGCAAATTAAAGTGGGTTGGTTCCATCCACTTGACTGTGCTTGTTACCCAACAGTTAAACAGTTGCTGCTTGTTATGCTATGGGAGAAACAAAATATAGTATGTTAACTCATAAAGAAATTTTTGCTGGTCATAGGATTAATTTCATATTTAATAAGAATATTTATGAATATGGTCATCGCAGAATGAATTAATTCAAATTAATTTTAAGACTCTTCTATGAGCTTTTTATATGTGGCCATAGCACAGGTGACTGGCCAGAGGTTGCCACCAAAATTTTAGTCTAAAAGTTCTGTGAGCATGCAGCCTTTGACATCTTTTTTTTTTTCTTTAGGACTTCTTCAGTACAGAATTAATTCAGTTCATGGTGTTCCAAACTCTGAACAGCATTAGAATGGAAACAGCATCAATGGAGAAAGAGTATGTGATGATGTTTGCTGGTGTGAAATTAAGGCTATCCAAGAAATTGGTAACCAGTCCCATAGAAAACAGTCAGCCTGTTTTTCGGGGGCATATATGATGTCGTGGCTTCATTTAATTTCAAAAGTTTTGTTGATTAGGTCACATTATTAAATTCTGTCCCTTTTATTTGTTTCCAAATTGAGAATTCCTGTCCCACTAGTTTGAAATAGGAGGGGAAGAAGAGCGTGTCTGTGCACTAGCTGGGCATTGGTACTTTAGGCCACCAGATTTTTTGGTTTTTATTGGCTACCTGTTCCTAGAAGATACAGCAAGATACTGTTTTAGGAATCATGATGGTTAGGAATGAACTATGTTGTTTAAATTCCACTTCTGATAAGCAATGTTTGTTGAATTTCTTGGTTTGGTGGGGCTAAAGAAACACTGGCTCTTTTTGAGCTCTGTGTGAAGAAAGTGGTAGCAAAAGATTTTTAGTCCAGAAACAGGTTACGCTCTTTCTGTATAACATTAAGGAGGAATACCTGCTCTTCACCTTCGTAGGCAGACATGACACAATAAAATTGTCCCTGAATGTGGTGGGGACTCCTGACAGTGTCGTGATACAAACGAAAAATGTGTGTTAAGAAGTTAATTCTGCACAGTTGGGGCTTTCCTATGAAAATCTTGTGGAATTGCCAAGTTTTGGTAGATGTTTTAAGGCAACAAATTATCTCCGGTTATTTTGAGGCTGGCAACAGCAACTGTTTGGGACTTTCCAAGAGCTGCTTGTCACAAGGTGTTTTACCTTGTGCGAGCCATAGAAGCTGTTATTGAAATGAAACATGTTACAAGGATTCATCAGGAGATTTGCTATCCTCTAACTGTATTGAATTTCTCACCTCAGACAGACAATGACCGATGTACTGACCTTGTCTCATGGGATTTTCTGTAGATTAATGTCTTCTGCACTTTTTCTCCTTCTTTTGTCCTTCCTTTAAGTCCTGCTACCTGACTGTCAGTACATAGAGGTATTCATGGATGATAAGCTCTTGAGATTTTTATCCTAGCAACACCTGAAAAACAAGTACAAATTCTGAGTTTCAAATTGATGTAAAATATAATGAGTGTCCCTGTGGACAAAGTGGAAAAAAAGAAGTTGCTGTGGTTGATGCAGTGTTTCCTTTTGTTTTCTTTCCTCCTGACTGCTATATGTTGATACTCACCTACTGCTGCAGTCTTAGGTTAGGTAGTTGGGCAGTGCTAGTTTGTAGCACCTGCCATTTCTGGACCCCTGCCTTCATTAAACAAACAACCTGTGTTCACCTGCAAGAAGGTATGAATTCTCTAAGAAAATTAGTTTTATTTTGATGCTACAATTTTGGCAAACTGAAAAAAAATCCTTCTCATTTGCAGAATGGGATTGGAGAGGAAGTGGCTTCTCTAAGGAAATATTTCAAAGCCTGGGTGATGTTAGTATTTTTGCAGTATTCATTATTAGTAAAGTCAAGGGAAAAAAGATATGACTACATACTTCATTTTTAAAGGAAGTTCAGGTTGTTTGCAAAATGTCACCATTATTCTTGTTAACAGAATTAGCACTATCCTTCTGGCAGCTGAGACTGCACAAAAATAAAACCTGGGTTCTAATCATGCTTGTAATAAAACAAATGTCCCCAGTTGGTGTCTACCAATTTTTGATGCTTAGTGCAAATCAGTTAAACCTCTACGTGCTGCAGTACCTAGGTTAGTACCTAAAACCACAGGCTCTTCGTTTAATAACAGTGAGGACTTAGCAAAGACAGTTTTCTTTAAACCCTGCATTTCCCTTGTCTTTGCACAAGGTCTTCTTGGAGTGTTGTCTTGCAAGTCTTGTAATTAAAGTACCGCTGTCATCTGCAATGGAAGCTGTACACACAGAGAACGAGAGACTCTTTTAGTTTGTGGTTTTAAAGCAGTATAAACCCCTTTTTACACAAGAAAAGAAAATTGCGCATAACTATGAGGAGCTTTTTGTATAGCTGGGATGTTGTGCAACAAGAAATCTAACAAATGCTTCCTGTTGTATAGAATATATTAATATCTTATTTACAAGCATTCAAAACAGAATGATCTTGATTTCATTAAGCAGGCAACAACTTCTAAAAAACATGGAATTCCAGATTAAGTGTAGGTGAAGTGATTTGAATTGTAAGTAGAAGAAAAGAGCAATTCAAGGTGGTGCAAAGTTTGAAGGTGTTGGTATCTTCTTATTGTAATGTCAAAAATCTTTTAGCGGTCTTCTTGAGATTATCATGGAAACTGTTCTTCACACTAGCCACTAATGATAGAATGGTTCTCTTGAAAGACAATGTCGATAAGAATTAACCGAAAAATTAATTATAAGCCAAATTAAAATTAGGGAGAGTATCTTTTTATAACATCTGGCCCATCTGTCAGAATTTCCTTTTAGAAATATTAATGTTGTTATGACATTAGGTTTCATAAACTCTTTGCATGGTCCTACCACAGCATTATGGATGGAAACAAAATTGACAATACCATCTTTTGCTGAATGCCCAATGAAACTACTTTGTCAGAAGAATAGCTTCTAGTAGTATCCTTTATTCTACAAATATTTAATATATAAATTATGGATGTATGTATGAAATGTGTAAATATTTACTTGTGCTCTGTTAATATTTCTGTGTGACAAAATCAGTTTAGTACAATGACATTAGCCTTGGCAAAATGGTCTCCTGGTTACAATACAGTGGTTTAGTAGTGATCTGCTTGAGAAAGACCTTTTGCAACGGAATTTATGGATGTTTGTAAAGGACCTGGCTTGTCTAGGAATGGAATGTTAAATGATAGGAAACTGGAAAGTGGACCGGTGTTTGATTAAAATGTGCAATTTTTTTTAGCTCGGAGGGGAAAGTTTTTGACTTGAACACTTTCAGAATTCAGTTTTGTAAAGAAGTGCAAATTGACTAGTAGAGATTGTTTAAATTAAAAAGACAACGGCTGAACTTGGCATGCCATATTTAGATGTGTTGAACCCACAGGTAAGAGTCTGCAGTGGTTGCATGTTCCATGGGACCAAATTACCCTGTGTGGGTCTCGGACTTAAGCAGTCGCCCAAGCTCCATCTCTGCCCATTGTAGAGTTCTGGAACATTTCCTTCTGCAGAAGAGCTGATTTTCCTTCATGACCTCTTACTCACTCTGTTCATGTTCTGTAGCCAGTACTTGACCTTTTTGGTCTTTGTTGCCTAAGCTGGCCATGCTGTTGGGCTGTCATCTGCACTGTTCCAGTATTTCTGCTTTGAAATGCAGGGACTTGGTCATTCTATGCTTTTCCTTGTATGCAAGCTTACAGTAAAAATGTTTGCGCTGTGCTTGACAGCTGTGAAAGGGTGGTGGTATTGTAGAATTGGTCAACGTAATTATTTCAGTGTACTGTATTGGTAGATTGAGTTTCAAATGATGTTTGTCTTTCATTTTGTACCATTTTGAGTTGAGGATCCCTTCCTCTCACATGCATACATTGAATTCAAGAGCATACATTCATATTCACTTGCATGTAAATTAACGCTGACATTATACTGTCCTGTCTGGCATCTTTGAATAATTAATGAGAGGGAAGAAGAGAATTGTAAAGTGGAGCTTCTGTTCAGAGTTTCCTAAATTTAAATCTCTACTACTGAATTTATCACTCTATGTTCAGCTTCATCTCGGTCTCCTCACAAATCCTCTTACTTCTGGTCATCATCACATAAAATTAATATTTTCATGTAACTACTCGTAAAGCCAATAGAGTGAAATTCTCTTAAATGTAAATGCTTAGGAAATAATCTTGTTTTGGTTGGGAAATGCAGAGTAATTTGAGGGAGAAAATTACACAAACTAAGTTGTCTATGTTGTATAACGTTAGCCCGTGGAATTGTTCTAATTTTTACTGTGTGGTGCTGAAACTTGTTATTCAAAACGTACTATGTATCTAGGCATACACATATTTAAATACTATTTTTTGAAAAATACTACAATGCCCAGAGTGACAGGTATATGAATGAGGGCTGCACTTTGGGTTGACTGGCATTGCTAGGTGGGAGGTTAGGATGGAGGAGTGGGGAGTGGCTCTTTCCACACGGCTCTGATGGCAGCAGATGGGACCCCTTTGGAAGCAGCCCAGCCTGGTGGAAAAATGAGTCTGTGATGTGACAGGCTCTCCCCAATGCAGCTCTTGAGTAGAGAGCATGAAGGCTGTGCTTCCTGCTTAGGCCTTTGGACAGTCCTGATTCAAACCTTCAAGACTAACCCAGCTCTCTCTGTGAGAGATGTTTCTCTGCTGCAGTTTAGCCTCAAATCTTACTATGCCAAAAGCAGTCTCTGAATCCCAGTAAAAGATGCTCTAAAATAGGGCACACGTCCTCCTGGTCTTAGGGGACAGAAGTGGAATGGTAATTTGTGCAAAAATCTACAGCAAACAGGCACTGTAGCACGTCACTTTCTTACTTGCAGGTACACTCCATGTTTTTTATATGAAGCAATACTTTGTTTTAAAACTTGCCTTAATTTATCCAGAATAATCATTTTTTAAATAAGAGTAGTTAAAGAATTGGGACTAGACAAACTTTTGCACTTCAGTGCCAGTTTTTCCTTGGACTGAATACTTCTCTGCTCCGTGGGAGTAGCTGCTGACAGCTGCAGTGCTGAACACTTTAGTGGTTATTCGTTGACATTTATTTGAATTTTCTATTCAGTGAAAAATAATATTTCTGCCTTATAATTCAACTGTCAATCTGGTGTGAAAACAAAACTCATAAATGAAGCATTTTCTGTGTGACAGAGATACCTAGTATCTGTAGTTTTACCAAATGCATTATATAGTGCCGAGGTCTTCAGTTAATTTTGTAAGTATAAACGTTTACAATTACACCGTGAACCATGCATAGCTACTGGGACCGACCCCATTGTATGAAAGGAAGAAAGATGCAGCTTAGTTGAGATCTGCTGAAAGTTTGGAAGAAACTTAACTTACAAGATTCTGGAATTTGGGGTTTGGTTTCTTCAGGATAGATCATACTAGCAAACTGCAGATTTGGCGTGTGAGAGATATGGAAAGGTTTTAAGAAAAGATCTTCTGTAGGCAGTAATACAGTGGCCTGGGACAAAATTTTAGCAGAATGACCGCTCAGATGAAAGATGATGCGTTTGGTATTTATTAGTTATAAGAGAGTGTATATTAGAGTTTGTCAGTGCTTGGAAGTCTTGTTTAGTTTGTATTCAACCAGCAATCAATTTCACAGATTCAAATGGCTAAAGAAAGTGTTAATTGAGTGTTATTTGTCAAAAAAGTGTACTGTACCATTTTTTTCAGGCCTGTCTTAGAATTTACTGAGGTATTAGACACGCGTCTTGAGGGCAAATGAAAAATAAGATTGAGAAGACTACGTGGTTGGTTTTACGCAATTGGATTTCATTTAAGGCTCTTTGTTTGTTCAGCTAGTTATGTGGAGATGTACCTTCTTTGCATGACATTGCAACTTAGAATAGTGCCTGTTAAATCATTGAGACTCCTAGTCCTTACAAATGAATGCGTTTGGACTTTAATAAACAGAACTGTGGTTCAGAACTGCTGAATAGTCACCATGTGCAGGTTTTTCTGTTGCATGATCTCTGCACTCTGCTCAAATTTCCTTTTTAAAGTTTTTCACTTTTGTTAAATTTCTGTCATTAAGACAGTCAAAGCTGCTGATTTCCTACGGATGGCTTTGAGGAACTGAAAGAAAATCTTGCGGTATTATAAATACAATTGCATTTTCATTTGCCAAGGTACTTAGGTTTCAGTGGTTAACGGGGTGACTGCTCTATGTAATTAGAACATCGGGTATATATTTTTCTAGTGTTTTGATTTGAAGTGTGTTAAATATTAGGTAATCATCAATATATTGTGTCTGATATGTATTGAAATGCATATTTAAATCTTGTACTTGTCCCCAGTAATATGAAAACTAATGCAAATATTTGACTTTTTTAGAAGTATTACTACTTCATCTTAAACGCTGCAGTGATTCTCTTAGTGTAGGTTTTCAATTTCTGATTAAAAAAGGTAGCTGAAAAAGGTGTTTAATGTATTAGGCTTCATAGTAGCTATATCAGCAGGTATTTGTGAGTCTGCCTTCTGAAAATGTCTTGAAGTTCCATAAGTAAACAGGGCAGGGTTTTTCTGATTTAGTTGGCTGGGATTTTTTTTCCGTTTAAATCTCGGTAGCCCTCTACACCACCGAGGAAAGTAACTTTGGAGGGGGAAGGAATCATCAAACTAAAATATCCTTCACTAGTAGGCAAGGCAGGATCCTTGCAAAGGAATTTGACCTTCTTCCTGTTGGATTATTTCTAGAAGATTTAATAGGTATTAAACATGCACTCCCATAGCTTGCAGATTGACTGAAGGGTCAATGCATGAAGATTAGTACCAGTTCTGGGTGACAAAGTTTTCCTGGCATCTGTCAGCAGTAATGGCGCCTGTGCTTTGCTCTATCATGTTCAGGTTAGCCCAAGGAAGACAGGGCCTATATTTTTGAAGAGCAGATTTGGATGTGATAGCTGAAACAGTAACAGTCCCTCACTGGTGTGGAAGTTGTGCTATGCTTTTAACAGGGATGGTGGAAGAGAAGATGTGCCCAGTCCTGGGAGGCCACAGGCTCTTTGAGGGTAGCAAATGCTGGGAGAGGGACATGGGGAACAACTGGTTCTCTAACTACTTCAGCCATCTCGGAAATAGTTATCTGTGAGTTTGGGTTATATTCTCCTGTAGTGAAACTGCCCTAATGAATTCAAGTGGTGTTGGCAACTTGAACAGTGTGGAATTGTGCCCTGTTTTTAGAGACACAGTGTCTCTCTGAAACATGCTTATCTGTTTGGGGGTATAGGAAGGGAAAGGAGCTGCATAGGTGCAAGTACACTGCTAACCCTTCTGCCTGTTTCAGGGATGTGTTTACTCCTGCTATTACAATGTATGAATGCCTCACGTTTGTAATGTATTTATCCTCACACCATTCGTCCTGAAATAGGAAGATGCTGTTTATTGCCATTTTTCTGATAGGGAGCAGAGATGTGTGGGTATAGATGTCATATGCCTGAGGATGTCTCTGAAAGTGCTGCAAATTGAATCCGAGACTCTAGACTCAGGTTGATACATGTAATTGCTGTCACGTCTCTCCACCTTTGAGCTATCCTGTGTTGTTGTGAAACCGTAATCATGCTGAAGAAGGCTTGTTTTTCTGTTGTTTTCCTTCTGCATGTACCTGAGCATTGCTGAAGTACTTGGTAGTCAAAGAAATGATTCATGACAAGGTATGTTTTTGGATATTCCATTTTTCCTACTTAGATGTTTTTGAGAACCTAACCTTGTAATGCACATTTTGCACTCAGCTAAGAAATTCTCTTTTGTGAACTTAGTAGATTTGTACCAAACTGCAGAACTTCTCTGAGTGATGAAATTCCATTTTTCTGGGATATAACTTGCGTCTTTACGTGGTTTTTCTTCCCATTTATCAATGTAGATTTTTTTAATGTATTTATACCGATTTGTAACAGGTATTTTTGGTTGTTGTTTAATGAGGGTCTCAGCTTGTTACCATCCTGTAAATGGAGAAAGCTTCTGAAAGTGAATCAAGTTATTGTCTGAGCAACTAATCTTCTTCTTGGATGTGTGAAGCTACTTCAATATTACAGAAGGAAAAATATTTCCATAGCAACCTATTGAAAGGAGAGACTGTTTTTGTTGTTGTTACATCCCTGCAGTAACTGACTGGTGTAACTGAGCCATCAAAAATATCTAGTGACAGCACAGCAATGTTAGTTTCTTTAATGAGGGGTTTGAACAGCACATATACTTTTATAATTGAATGTAAACAATTATTAATGAAATTAACTCAGGTTTCTAAAACATTGAATTTTAAAATATGTTATTTTTTTTTTCCACATAAGCCAGCATTTCTTTTGAGCCCTGATACACCAGAATCATCAAACTTGTGGAACAGAAGATGATAAAATAAAAGGATGTTAACCATCATGTGGATATGTTCAAACAGCTGGATAAGCTACTGCCTGGTCTCCCAAAGCAGTACTGTGCATTAGCATTTATTGTCATTAAGGGGTGGATGTGCAGCTACTGTACCCGTGGTAGAGTACCTCAGGATAATGGAATGAACCTGAGTATTCAGCCTCTGCTTTGGTTGTGTAAGGTGGTAGTAGCAGCCCTGTTTAGTCTTTATTTTTCACGGTGTTCTGTGTCATTTGCTACAGCCATCATTACGGGTGGACAGTAATAGCAAGTAAGACTCTGGACTCTTCTAGTCGTATGGAATGCTTTGATATGTGGCCAGATTAAATAAAACCGAGCAACAAGATTGCATTTGGCTACATAAGCAGAGTAAGAAACCATAGCTGCTTCTTTGTGACCCTGTTGGTTACGTTTCCTGTTGCAAGATGAGAAATTTCTGTAGCTTGCCTGATGGGTCTTGAGTTTCTTGCCACTCAGCCTCTTATTAGTTTTTGCTGACAAATTATATTGTTATAACATCTAGTTTTCTGTATTTAAATCGCTGTGTCATGGAGGAATCCGAGAAAATTACTTTGTTTTTTAAACATCTTGCCTTAGAAATTCTGATCCTGGTCTGTGTTGTCTCTGGCTTGTTACCATACTACCCAATCCTTTGTTTCCTGTGTTACACCTCTATACAGTATCCCAGCAACAGTATCACTGCAATATATCATTTACATCTCTTTGTATCAATATTGGGGAATAATAAAGAAACAGAGAAGAGAGTATGTAATTTAAAGGCTCCATTTGTTTTAAAAGATACACAAAATGGTATTTGGCTTAAAGAAATTGTTTCTTTGTGCATTCAGTTTATTTTGGTAGTAATAACTGAAATATGTGAATTTTGCCCCAGAGTCTTGCAGTTGACTTCTCTACTGCACTTTAACCTTTTTACTGTTGCAAAATTTAATAGCCTTAAATAAATTTTTAAGTAGATAGTGGTCTCTCAGAAGAGAGTTGCTTGAAGAATTGTGGCCTCGTTTTACATGTGGTGAAGTAACTGATTGTCAAAGAACCTGAGAAGGCAGGGAATGCTACGCTAATCCTGTACATTCCCTGTTATGGTTATGTGGAGGACTTGCTGATTTATTTCAACTTGATAAAACTTTTTGATTTGATATCGCTATTTAACTAAAAATGCTAAGGGAAAGTTCAGTTGGATTCACTGAGTGGGAGTGTGATGGTTTTGCAGCAAGTTACTCAGTATAACTAGGAGATGCTATTAATTTTGGTTTTGCATTTCTCTGTAGATTCATAGGCTGGTATATTTTGAGATAAATACAGAAAATGCATACTTGTCATTGCTCAAAAGTCATAGTGGCTGTTGCAGCTGCTTATCTAGCAATAATGTTGTTACATGTATGCTTGACTGGTGTTTGTATACTGATACGACCGACAAATGAAGATGCGTGTATTAATTAAATTTAGGACATGAATTATAGATTCTTGGTAATTAGTTTATATGAAAAATTATTTGCAAAGCGCAGGAATTCGATTGTATAGAATTTGCTTTTCTGAACATTGAAACTTCAGGCCGAAGGAGGTAGCTGGCTTTATATATCAGGCTCTTCACGTGGCCCATCTGTGATCCTCCAGCTTAACTCAGCTGCCATTAGCTCTTTTGGGATTGGTGTCCAGGAGCAACTTTGAAGAGCTGTCAGTTCAGCTGGCAGGTGTTTATGCTGCAATGGTGTTATCTCTGTGCAATGCTGATCCCTGTTTTAAAATAGCTGTGACACCAGCAAGCCCTCAGGCTAAAAATTCTGAGAGTAAATTAAAATAGCTTGATCTTAAAGGCTGCAGTATATCAAGGGAAAACTTGGCTTCTGGAGATCAACTGTTAGCTTAGTAAATGGCTAACATGTCCCAGTTTGATGTCTGCTTGAATTGAAACTCCATCCGTAGTTCAGTGATCACCTCACACTTACTTGTAAGGCTTCTTCCACAGGAATCCTGGTGTCCTACTACTTCCATTCACATTGTGGGATTCTGAGAAATTTATTTTTCGTTTCTGAAAGAGGGGTTGACTCTTATCTTTTTAAGCTGAAGATTTTTTTTTTCCTTACAAACTCTTCTTTCATAATTACTTGCTATTAATGCATCTATTAATATGTTTAGACAATGAGTAGCACTAGAAATAGCAATGCTGTGTGTTTCAAATATGCCAAAGGTTGGATGTAGATGAATTCTGCTTTGGCCCTTATAATTGGTATTGATATACATGATTTTTCAGGTATAATATTTTTTTTTCACAGAACCTACTTGCAAGATTGTGGTCCAGAAGTCTTCTACATCAAGCAGACCTTGCATGTTTGAGTCAATTGTATGTTTCCATAGAACCGTACAACTACTCCTCTCCTAGTCAAAATAGCTTTTGAACAAATGTGTGTGAGAGAACAGCATCATAGATGTGAATATTAACATATATTCAATATCAAAGTTATTCGACTTGATATTATATCTTACCTAATTCTGAAAGTTTTAACCGAAGGTCCTACCTGTTTTCTTGTCTGTGTAACCTGAGGCAGGCAGAGTCCAGCTCCTTCTTGCTGTGGAATAGACAGCGCCTTGAACAAGTGAAAGATGGAGAATTTAGGAGACATTTGGGGTTGGCTTGTAAAGTCCAGTAACGTGCTGAATTTGGAATCTATCCTTTCTTTACTCAGTGGTAATCAGACAGATTTTTTTGTGGGACAGTATATATGTGTACGTTAAAGAAGGTGTGCTGGTTAGCAGATCACATTGTGAAAGAGAATCTATAGCTTTTTCTTTGATGCCTTTTGCTTAGTTGCACATCTGCTGAGGCATTCAAACCAATGAGAGCCGAGAAAGCCATGTCTCTTCTTTGTTCTTTGTGTGGTTTTTAGTCAATCGGTTAGTTTCCTTAAAACACTTCTATGGTTTAAGGTAAATGGCCAGTTACTCTAGGCTTTTGTAGCAGCTTTAACTAAAAACTTTTCAAAGTTGTATTTCATAGCCCCTGCGTTTCAGTCAACGGAGTAAATACTGACAGTTCTTGGAGGGGAAAAAGCATGGGGTTTTTTCTTTTCTCCATTCCAAATTTAGTAGGGTTCACTTCCTCATCATTTGTGGTGTGTCAGCATGAACCCAAACTTCTTTTCTGGAAACTTTGCCTCCACAGTGGGCATCATTTTGTCTCTGTCCTAATTCCCTTCTGACTCTAAATGCAACAGGAGCATTCACAAAGAATAAGTCTTTTCAGAATATTGACAAAGCTTCTTCTGTAATTGTGTTAGCTGAACCAGACAATGAAGCTGAAATCCTTTTTGAATTAGGGTTTATGTAACTCTAACCCAATTCCTGGCTAAGCCCTGCAGACTGATCAGAACAGTGAGCACTGACTCTGAGTGTTTTGCTACAGTCTGAAGTGTGTGGCCTAATGGACTGTGTCTGGGGTTGTTCAGTCTGCTTTTACCAGCTTGGTTCTGCCTTGCTTTACAGTCACTTCCCTGGGGCAGTGTTGCCTGGCAAAGAAGGAGAGAAGGCTCAGTTGTACCTGTGTGTGGTCGTTTCCAAGAGTAACAGCTTAGGGTGGGGAGAAGAGGCTAGAGTAGCACTGTTGACTGCTAGAGCAACTCAGTTGTAGCTCTCCGTGCATAGAGCTAAGCTGACATAGAAGAGTACAGTCCACTCGTATATGCTTTTATCTGAAATCATTCTCTCTGAAATGAGGCTGACTGCTAGCAGAGCACCTGCGGTGCCATGTGAGTAAGGATGGAGGGCTCTCACCGGCCAGTGAGTAGACAGATCATTCACAGACCTAGGAGTGAAGGCCTTGTATACTCTGCTCTCTTTAGCCTTCCTACTGTTATGTTTCTTGACTGTTGTATTGTTTGGAAAATGATGGTGAAAAATAATAGAGCGTGGGCAAAACTTTATGTGTTCTTCTGTAACTTTATCAAAGATGTAGTAAGGAGTGAATACACAACCAAGTTGAATGGAAAGCATTATTACATCAGCATTTCAAAACAAAACCAAACCACAAAGAGAGAAAGAAGTCTCGCCAGACCTGCATCCTGACTTTACTGAAGGGCTGGAGTTGTTTTTTGGTTCAACCTTGCTTTTGTTTCCAAAATACCATTGCAATGGTGTGTCTCCTGGCTACACAGAATTACCCAAAGTCAGTTGCACAGTGAGAGAAATACCTGATGCTGGTTATTAGAAAAGAGGAATTAATTTGATGATGCAGATAGAGGTATCTATGGGACTGACAACAAACTTGTTATAGAAGCGATTTGAGTTTCATGCTTAGTAAAGATATTAAAAGAAAAAAACCCCTCATAGTTTCATGAAGAAAATCCCAATGGTATGCATTTTTTTTCTGTTCTGTAGACTGACATAATTTTTTTAACAAGAAAATATTTCTAAATGGTCAGGCCATTTTTTAGTTTTCAACTTTTGCAAAGAAATATTAGTGAGGATGTTTCAGTCTTTCTTACTGTATTTATCTGAAAATATTACGAAGTGAAAATTGAAGTTACAGCAAAAAAATGAACTTCATGGAATAAAGGACATGTTTTCCTGCCAAATGTTACTATTTAACTTTTTTCAGTTCATGAACATGAAAATTTCAGTACAAAATAAAAAATGTAGTTGACCTATTCAGCTTCTTTAAAAAATTTGGTACACATCCAGTGGCATTTAGCTTTGGACAAAACTTTTGGTAAGCAATTAGTAAGAAGAAAATCAACCAACTTTTTCACTCATTTACTGTTTGACTCTGTACTTGATAATCATAAATCATCATAAAAATTTCTGAGAATTGGAGAACTCCCAAACCTTCCATAGTCTGTCTTTGAAGACTAGTGATAAACTCCCTATTAGATTATAACTGGTGGGTTTTCAGCTTCTGAGGAAAGGAAGGATTATTAGGAAATGTCAAGTTGGGTTTGGGGGAGCGGGAGAGGTAAAGGCGTTATTTTTCCTTCCACAGTTTCAGAGATGAGAATCTTTCCAGGTATGGTGGTGTAAATTTGGAGCTGTGTTTAAACTGATTCTTGAGGTTTACATACAGAAAAGATTTTCTCAGAAATCATTGAGTGATTTGTGGAGTTGAGTGAGATTTTCATGAGAGTTAAACTAGCAGTGCCAGGCAGCACCTTGCGTCAAGATAGGGCTCAGGAAGAAAGTGGAACAGAAAACTCTGTCTGGCAGAGTTAACTTGAATAAGTTAACCATGTGGTAACTGAATCTGTAGTTTGAAGATGATGCTGATGTTTTTGTGATCAATATTAGCAAAATATTTGGAAATACGTATTACAGACTTACAGGAGGGATGTGTGAGGGGTTTTTTTATTGTACATGGTATTTATTAAATCTTCTGATGAGTTATTCTGTCATCCTTTTGCCTTGCTGAAAAGCTGGCTTTCTCAGATTTTCAGTTACTGAAAGAGGTGCTGTAAGCATATTTCCCAAAGGCTCACAGTGGTGGTAGATAAAATACAGCCAGTCTTTGACAGTGCTGAGGAAAACAAGTCAATCCTTATTTTCAGTGTCACTGGACACTGACAGCAGCATGTCTGAATTAATATACAGAGCTGCAGCTGTATTCCATAAACCTGGTAGTGTCTCCTCATTGTTTTGACTGAGAATATTGATTTCCACATTCAACCTTTTCTCTATTTGCAGCTGTTTACACTGCTAATCTAATGTGATGGTGTGAAAAAATGTACTGGAGCTTTTCTTTAAGATTTCTTGGGCACTGCAATTTTGCATCACTTTTCTTCATGTTACGCACACATTTTATATAGATGCAATACATAGAATGTAACATATATAAATATATACATATATTTATTAGAAATACATTGTATATAATGTAATACATTAATATAATAGTCACATAGATATATAATTCATTTTTATATAGAAGGTAAGCTTTTGTTATTTCTCGTTTCTGTTAATCTACGGAGATATATATACGTAATTTTGGTGAATAATGACATCTTTTAGGTATCTTCACTCTTCACTTGTTCCGTAGAGAGTATTCCAGCAAAATTATCCTCTATAACGAGTATTCTCCTGTAGTAATTTACTCCGTAGTGTGTAATCTGCTGGGACTTTACAATGCAAATGCTGAATTTGCTGGCTCAATCCCATATTTGTCTGAAGTTCTGGTGAGGTCACCGTTCATTTCTTTCCTCACCTATCACCCCTCTCCTTCCGTTTTGAAAAATGAAAGCAAATTACCTTCCTTTGATTGGATAAATTACGTTCTAATTACTGCATTGCTTTATCTCAGTTAGAGTACTGAATGCTCACATGCAGATAAAATAAAAAACTTGCTGTGGGTATGCAAAAAACCTGCAGAGGTAGCCCTGTGTTTGAAAATATCTTTAGAGTTCTCATTATAAGGACTGGTCTTTTATTCCTTAGTAGCAGTCAACTGGAGAGAGAAACACGGGTAGCTGAGATACAGTTAGATCCATGCCCCAAAACTGCATACTTCGGCCATACGCATTTTTTTGCTTTGGAGAAGCTACCACACAAACATCTGGCCTGCAGTGGGAGATCTTGTTGATGAAATGGGACGCTAAGGGAAATTGCTATCTTCTAATATTTTTGAATTACAAAATACATTGAATGGCATTGCTTAAGAATATGCTGTAGGCAGCAGACGAGTCTTAACGTTACCTTATTTTAACATAAATATTTTCCGTCCTGAGTTTTATAGTAAATTCTTACTATCAGCTTTAAATTTGAAGCTGAGGAGCTTGACAGCAGCTGTATCACGTAAATGCAGTTGGTGTGATCTTTGAATTTTCTTGTAGCTTTGTTATGCTCTGAATTAATTCTGGACTTCTGTGTTACCATAAGGGCTATGTAAAGTGCACTCTTTTCTCAGTGTATCCACCCATAGGGCAAATGGATTCTGTTCGTAAATTTGCGACTCTATAAAATGGGTACAATTCCTGTATATAAAAGTGCTTTGTGTCACTTAAGTGATGTATAAATGCTGAGATGGTTTTTTTTTTTTATTTCTGCGTATGTATTTTTGTTAAGAGTATGACATCAGATCACTGGATTCTTGTGACTGCTGACAGACCAGCTGTGTAGCGTTTGACAAGCAGTGCGTTATAGTTACTAGTTTTCATTATACATCATTAGTGCAAAGCCTGCTGCTTGGTGTGAGGACAGCAGAAATCACTGGTCTGAAAAAGAAACTCTCTCTCAGCTCAGGCCCATAGTAAGTACCTAAATGGGGTGAACCATAGTAATATGCCAATCAGTATGGATTCAGCTCCCCACTGCAATGGTTTTCTGGTGCTCTGACTGTATCCTTCATCTCAGATGCTTGCACTTCTGGATGAAACAGAGAACAGATGGTGCCTGTTGCTCTCACCCTCCCTGGCAGACAAGACAAGCTGTATTGTCAGCTAAGCTTCCCCAGGCTGCTTGGTAAAGTAGAGGTGCAAATTCCATAGCTGTTCACCGGTCTTGGCAGTCTGTGCTCACTCAAGGCATCCATCCCAAGTTTCTACCACCATAAAGAAATAAATCCATGTGCCTGTTTTGCCTGAGGCTTCAGAAATCAATTTCAGTTACCACTTTGGCAAGCTTGGGTGGGAGCCGGAGCTCTGCATTCATAAAAAGAGAGAGTAAGAGAGGAAGAATGAAAGCTTAGGGTAGAGTTTGGTTTGTTTATTTACTACTTTTGGTCGTGGATGTCACTAAATCAAGTGAGATGATACATTTTATTTTGGAAATATTGATAGCCTTCAAGTTGTCAGTGTTAACTGTAATCCACTCATCTTTTGTTTTTAAGCTTCTCCTTGCCTTGCTGTCTTTTTCCCTCTGATAGCGTGAGGTATTATAGAGCTTTAATAAGACTACTTTGAAAGCTTTATCTTTGTCTTTCTGTTCACATGGCACCCAAGTCGTCTTGTTTTATTAGCCAGTTAATTGTTCATAAACTAGTGTTGCTTAGTTAGACCGTGTGGCGGCTGCTCCTTGCTGTCTAACTGCATGCCGAAGGCAAACAATATCTCCTTTTATTTGTTAAATAAAATTTTTTCTCTTTAAAGTGTTACAAAAAGACTGTATAGCAGAGGGTAAAGACTCGAGATCTGAAGAGGATCAAAGTTTTTTACCTCTGTGGTTGCTTGCACTTACTTCAGAGAGGTGTATGGAGGATCTTCAGAATAGGAATAGAGAGAGAGGGTTAAAAACTGCTAATAACACGCAGGCCATGTTAATATTCCCCTTTCTGCTCACTTTATTATTTAAAAGTATGCTAAAATTGCCATGTTGATAGAAGAACATATACTGACTTTTATGGCACTGGAAAGAAAAAGCTTTGTATGAAACTAGTGTAGGAGTGAAGAGAAACAATAGCACATTGTGTTTGGAGACAACTCAGACAAGTTCTCTTTCGCCACGTTATTTTCAGACCGTATATGCCAGAGGATTTGAAAATGATTTTCTGAGGGATCTTCTCCAAAAAATTACACATGATCTCAGAGTTTAGAAAGGGAGGGGAGAGATGATTTGTTTTTTTCTTGAACTAAGAGCTTAATTCCCCTCTGCTGTGCAACTCTTGTTGATTTTACCTAGAGAATAGGGTCAGTAACACCAATTCCAGGAACATTTTGTGATGTTACATTAATATAAAGCTGTTGGAATCTACTTCTATTTGATAACATGTAAGTGAAATGGCACAGATGGATTTGAAGAATAATAAAGCCCAGAAACTTCATGAAATTTTGAAAATATTCAGTGTTCAGAAATCTGAGAGCTATATGAGAGAGCAGTGTTCAGTTGTAAGCCAAATTTAGAGCTAATGTGAATTGATGCAACTGCACAAAGATGGATGAAATGACAGAGTCCTTAATTTCTGCACTGGTATATAAGAATTTAAGCAAATTAACAACATCTCTGGCTTTCTAAGGATATCACCAGAACAAGCAGAGGTGTTGCATCAACAGTGTTGTCAAAGTAGCTGAGTTTAGGAGTGTTATTTTGACTTAGTCAAAATTGTGATGGAAACCAAGATGTGCAGCAACAAGCTTTTTTTCTTAAAACACTGATGAAAGCACAGTTTTCCTGTAACGTGCTTTAAAGAGAGACCTTAGTGTCTCTTCTGTAAATCGTCTTTGAACATTCTGATCAGAAACAAAACAATGCCCCCTGGCTGATTTTTATACTTCTTGAGATACAAAATGCTAAATCAAATTGAGATCTGAGGAAATGCTAAACCTGGACTTTTCTATGAGCGGTAAAGAAAACTGTACAATACTGAAGTTAGAAATGCTATGAACACAAGACTAAAAAAAAAAAAAAACCACAACAAAAAACTTCATTTGGAGTGGCAGCAAAGCTCCGCTTGTGTTACTGTGATGCCCTATTTACTATGCCAATTTTTTTGCTGTCTATGCATTACATGAATGAAGGTGAATTAACAGTGGCCCAGGTCTTAAGTTTACCTTGCAGACAGAAATAGAAGAGCCCTGTTGATGCATTTACTGTATTCAGTTAGGATGAAGAAAAAATGGAGCAACAAGAGTCATGGAAGAGAGAAGAAATCAGGAGAGGAATTGGGGTGTTGCTAGAGACGGTGAGCTTTCAGTTAACAATAAAAACTAAACTTAGAGTTTATTATGCAGCTGATCTCTGTTAATATGCAATAAGTGAATCTGTGGAGCATGAACAGATTACTCTTCAGAAAAAAGAGAGTTTTAAGAAAGGGCTAAAATGTGAGGCATGTAGCAATGTGTCAAAGTAAAATGCCTTCTGCATTACGAATCTTTCTGCTCTCACGTTAGGCCTAGTGCTGCTTTCAGAGAGTTAAGAATACCAACATGCCATTGACCTCAGCTGCTATCCTGTCTTATTTTCTATCATTCCTGTTTTGGTAGAGGCCAGAGGCTTCCACTGAATGCTACCTATTGTGTGAAGCTCTCGACAACTTCAGTAACAGTTCCTCCCCTGAAGAATTTACAATGCAACAAACAAATCATAGTATGCAAATGAAACAAGTGAGTGGATGGGTGAGAGGACAGAAAAGAATGCAGGCAAAATTAGAGGGTACTTTATTATTGATCTTGCTATGTGCGCAATTCCTTTCTACAATTGTGTTAGCCCACAGGAGGCCACCTTATTTGTCTCTTCAGATGGCAGTAGGCTGAGGCCAGTTGAGCTTTGTTAGATTGCCACCTACTTCATTGGATTTGAAAGCAATTTTGAATCAAATGTTGTTTGGTGACAAATGCTGGGAATTTTGGAGAATTCAATCTGGATTGTGTCTTCTGTAGGTTGTGGTACGGCACTCTGTAGTATTTCTATCCAGTCTGTTTCCCTGTTACACCACTTTTCATTACCTAAGAACATACGAAATGCTGTACCAGATCAGACAAAAGATGTCCTGTCTTGAGTAGCAGCTATAAATAACAAGAAGAAGTAGAACAGTGCAAGCATGCATGATAATGCCTTCCATTGCCTTCTGAGACTTGAGCAGTTTTCAGCTCATAGATCTACTGAGACAAGTGTGTTTCTGTGTTTAATAACTACCTGTGGTTTTCCGTGCCCTGAACTTGTCCAACCTCCTCTTTGAGCTCTGTGAACTTCTACTCCTTACCAGACTGAACAGTCACCTCCAAAGCTAAGCTATAGCGTAACATTTCTTCTGCCAAGTCTCTTTTTGAAAATCAGTAATATTTTGTACATATTTGATAGTCTGGCTAACAGAGAATAAAACTACACTTCACTGATTTTGTTCACATTAACTTGTGAAAATATCTAAGGTACTAATAATTTTGTTTGGGGTTTTTTTTGTCACTGCTCCATCCCCATGTCATGTAAATCTGACCTGTAACTATTCACGTTTTAGTCAAAGAAACTCTCATTTAAATGCATTTTTTAATGTGACATCTTTCTTTGTATAGCTAATGCTAGCATTGACAGCTAAGGATGGCATGCAAAACAGGATGAGTCACTCTTCAGTGTGGCTTTCTTGATGATGCTTTATATTACATAAAAATGATATTATTTCAGTGACTCTTGAATATGTATCACTAGGTACTCTGAATTTTTGTCAGTCAGAACTGTGTCTCAAATACCTCTAAAGCTTAGGAGTGAAGAGTAAATGAAGTTAAACTACAGTCGTTCCTAGATGTTGTTAGACTTTTATTTCAAATGGCTTTTTTATGACTTTGATTTTTATTATTCTTTGGTTCTCAGAATTGCATTTCTTCGCATATTCTTTTCATGTAACCTGCTCTCTGCCAGAAAGGATGAAAATACATTTGCTAAAAGCATGATCAGCCAGAAAATTAATAAAACTGTTTGCTTTTTTTGATGAGATTTCACTACGGGTGAGAAGATAAGGCTGTATACACCTAAAAGGTTTCCCATAGAGAAGATGAATGCTTGCACAGAAACACAGCATGCTTGAGATTTTGCTGTGTAATGCCCTCATGCATATTTCATCTAAATGTGCATTAAATTTTACAAAAGATAGCAAAAAACCATAAGCAAGTAGTAGTGTGATTGAGCAGCCAACGATGTCTGCAGCAGAATGCTGGTGACGTTATGCCATTTGCCTTTGGCTGTTAATAATGTGCTGCCCTTCGTTCCTGGAAGAAATGTGGAAACCTCAATGCACTGAATATATAATTCTGGGGCTGACAGGTTGCGGCGCAGGCTTTGCATTCCGAGGTAGTGTCTCACTGCTCTTGTTGCAATGCCGTTTTTTCTCTGATCCTGCTTGTTGGGGATCTATTTTAATAAAAATGGGAACCTGTTAAGGAAGACACTACTGACAGTTCATCTGTAGGCTTGTGAGCTTGAGAGGAAAGGATGGCACAGTTCTTTCAAAAAACAAACAATATTGTGGCATTCTGATACCTGTCATTTGATATCCCAGATGAGATAAATGAAATATTGGAAAACGTGTAATGTTAGAAAACATACGGAACCATATTTTGAACACCTTCAACCGTGCTTCTAAACAAAAACTGCAACTCTTTTCCCAGGATGGTCTGTGTAACCTGAGGTAGCAACACTGTAGAAAGTAACTCATAGATAATTGGAAGAAAGGTGTTTGAGTAATTATTTGTTGATTTAAGCCTGCCTTGAGCTAGTAAAATATTTAATGATTTCCATTTTGAGACAGCTGAGTGCTTTTGCTGACTTCAAGTGTATGAGTAGCTATACAGTTAGGTTGCTATTGGAAGGGGTTTTTGGGCTTAGGCCTAGAAGACAACGAAGAAATAGCATATAGCTGGGTAGCTACTCCTGTTTGGTCTTGCTGTTGTAGCCTTACGCAGTATGTAGTTGGCTTCATGCCTTTTCTGCCTATTTTAAAGACATACAGCATTATGAACAAATTTGCTGAACAATGCTAATTGCATCAGTGTGCGCAGTACCATATGTTACTTTAAAACTGACTTGTTTCAGTGACGCAGAATTATTAGAACAATTATGCTTTATGGAAATCTGTCTTGAATCTGTGAAGCCGAAAGAAATAACGTCAGATCTAGTACAATTTCAAGATACACCTTCCTTCTTTTTCTGTCTGTGTGTTTAGTTATCTTTTCCTGCTATCCTTGTCAGTGATTCGGCAGCAGTGTTACAGTAAGTGGAAAAAACAGGTAAGAAGAATAATTGTCACTAAGCAAAAGCAGCTTGTTACGTGAACTGCCTACTCAAAATACCCCTTTTTATTACATTTTTTATTCCACATTTTTGTTACTTTTCTCGTTTAAGATATTGCATGAAATACAAGCAGAGAAACAGAGTGGACAAATCATTAGCAAGTCTTTGGAGGTATATGAGGAAGACATACTGGGGACAATAAGCCCCTGTAACATGCTCAAAAATTGTGGAAGGTTGAGTTCTCAAGTGTTGTTATTCACAGTAGAAGCTGATGAACTAGATTGGTTCTGCTTCATGCCCTTATTAAGGTCCTAGTGGGGGGCTTAAGAGGGTCTTCAGGATTTTTTTTATGAGCCTTTTACAGTATAACTTATTTTTAGCTTAAGAAAGAGCAGAGTGCATAATTTAGCTGTTAGCATTAACTGTTTGTGTCCAGGATCTAGAGTAAAATAAGGATTAAACTAGTATCAAGGACCAAGGAAAAAAAAGCGAAAGTGTTAGGAGGAAGAGTAAACTTTTTGTAACTTGAATGTACACTTTTTCTCCTTGTTTGTTTGTTTGTTTTTTCTTGAGATGGGAAATGTTGACAAGTAACAGAATACTCTGTTGACTCACGGTCTGGTTTTGGGCTTCTGTTCGTTTTGTTAGGTGACACATTGGGTTGTGACCTGTTGATTGCTATATTCTGGAGTGTTGGTNACTGGGGACAATAAGCCCCTGTAACATGCTCAAAAATTGTGGAAGGTTGAGTTCTCAAGTGTTGTTATTCACAGTAGAAGCTGATGAACTAGATTGGTTCTGCTTCATGCCCTTATTAAGGTCCTAGTGGGGGGCTTAAGAGGGTCTTCAGGATTTTTTTTATGAGCCTTTTACAGTATAACTTATTTTTAGCTTAAGAAAGAGCAGAGTGCATAATTTAGCTGTTAGCATTAACTGTTTGTGTCCAGGATCTAGAGTAAAATAAGGATTAAACTAGTATCAAGGACCAAGGAAAAAAAAGCGAAAGTGTTAGGAGGAAGAGTAAACTTTTTGTAACTTGAATGTACACTTTTTCTCCTTGTTTGTTTGTTTGTTTGTTTTTTCTTGAGATGGGAAATGTTGACAAGTAACAGAATACTCTGTTGACTCACGGTCTGGTTTTGGGCTTCTGTTCGTTTTGTTAGGTGACACATTGGGTTGTGACCTGTTGATTGCTATACTCTGGAGTGTTGGTGGGTACGTTACTGCAGAAGTTTACTTGAGACTTATTGGAAGAAATGAAGAAAGTTATATTAGCATAAAAACCACCCGAATCCTTACTGAAGTCTCTTAGTGTTGCTGTAAGATATGTTAAGGCCAACAAAGATATGTTGGGCAGGCTGAGACGGGACCAGTACTAGGTGTCAGCACTCTAAGAAGGGTTGATGAAAAAATGGTGCTGGAGAGATGCAGGGAAGAAGGATGATTTCTGGGCAAGTGCTAAGTACCTCCTCTGAATATAGAGGACACAATGAGAACAGGCAAAAGAAGAAATGTATGAAAGTACTAAGAAAATGGGTTTGGAGGTGTTCAGGGAGCAAAAGCATCAAAGTTAATAAGCATTTGTTAATCCAGTTTTCTGCTCAGATTCAGCATCTCTTACAAATAGGGAAAATTCAGTCATTACTAAGGATTGCACCTTGGTTACCTCTGGTGACCAGCTACTAATATTTAAAAGCTTGTAAGTGGATAGCATTTGATTGAAAACACTGATTGTAGCCATCTCTATTCTTCTCAGCATCACTGATCACGGTGAGGTGACTGTCCCCAATAAATTGAAGGGAATATGAGCAGTGAAGAATCTGTTCTTCTGCCCATAGCAGCAGCACAGTATGGTCTTAAATGGAAAAACCTTTAATGTAACTGCCCAGTAATTACACATTTTGCTGGTAGAAATTCACTTGCAGTTCCCTGGATATGTCACATCTCCAGGAGGCTCACTGCTGTAATTAGCAGTTGCTGATATACCCCTGCATGAAGATACATTTCTTACCGAAAATGAGAAGTAAGGCCTAAAGGTTGTGATGATATTTCATGGTGCACTGTGGAACAGAGACCAAAAATAAATAAGAGTTGAAATTCAGAGTCAAATGATGATCTAGCAGTGGCATGGCAAGTCAGACTGCTAATGCAACTGTAGCAGTATCGTGGGAATATTTAAATTAGTGCGTTAATGATACAGAAAAGGCAATTTGGCTGTTCTGTGTTGGTTTCTTTTGTGATTTTTTTCAGAGAAGCTCTGGTACACAGAAACAATGACCTTGTGACTTTAATCAGGTAGCCGTGCCAGTCTTGCTTGGTTTGAGACATTTGCAGAGGCAATTAGTCAACCTCTTCAAGT
>VZSC01019222.1:207639-240708 GCA_013398225.1 Steatornis caripensis | reverse complement strand
CAAGTTTGAGGCTAAAATTAATAATTGTAACCAATCCTCCAACTGGTTGAAGTTTCTTGCTTCTTATTACTTTATTCATAAGTTGATTTAAAAAATTCTATGTGTGTAATACTTCAGAATAACTTTTAAAACCATAGTCCTATCGGAATGCCTTCTGGTAAAGCGACTTCCTAAAGGTTGCCTTCTGAACTGCGCTGAACTTAGTATGGAACTGATAAGAGTAGAGGTCATGAAATCATTTGCAACGAAAGCTATGTTTGAGTGAAATGTACCTTAGCTAAAGCAAAGGCTGAATAATGGTGCGTTAAATCTTGCGTTTCCACTCGTTGTCTTTGCTTAGCACTCTCTGAAAATGGTTAGTCCCTTATTTAAATCAGATCTGTTTGAGGACTGATCTTTCTTTGGCTTCAAAATGTTGCCATGGGCCAAGCTGTAGGGGCAGTTTGCACTAGAAATTGTTTCTAGGCTAAAAACTCTTTCCCTTGCTACAATGACACTTCTGTTTCAAAGCTGCTGGGGAGTGACACATTCAGCAGAGGAACTGGTTGTCTCTGAGGCAGCTCCAGTGATTCCAGGACCAGCTTTTACAGGTTTGTGGTATATAGTTCTGTTCCATTCTTTGTGACTTGTAGGCTCATGGAGGCAGAGAGACAGCAGGCATGTGTTAGTGATACTGCAATTACGATAGTACTGTGCCTTCTGATGTGGGCAATGACACGGTATCAGTGATACACAGTGCTGCTGCTGCAGTACTGATAAATCTAAGACAGCGTGCGTCAGCCCAGCCCCCCAGCCGGCTGTGTCTATTGCCCTCTCTCAGCCATTTTCCACAGAGCTTGGTGGTGCTGGTGTGTGGAGACGAGCTTGGCTGCTGAGCAGAGAGTTAGGCTGCTGGAGAGCCAGTAAGCTCCCCCAGCACACACCAGTCCATGTTTTTGAATAGTTTTTAGCCTTCTCAGAAGAATTTAGTAATAATGCAGCATCAGTCCTATTGCAATACTTTTGTTGTTTAGAAAAATCAGAAGATGTTTCCTGTCGCTCCCGTGCACAGAATGGGTTGCCGATGTGGAGCACCAAAGCACTAGAAATACTGAAAGGCATACTGTGAGACTATAAAGTTACTGGAGTGTTTCTTAAAATCTGTTACTGTTGCAGCTGAACGTGTTGCCTGTCTTCAGTTACAGAAACTTGATGTCTTTGTGTTTTTAGCATTTGCTTTCATTCATTTTTTTTCCTTTGGAGAAAGCTGATTTGTTCTGCATCTCTGACTACTGATCATCTTTTCTTTGGAGTCTGTTTTCTGTTTGCTTGACATTATATAGTCTTGAGGGATGATAAAATATGTAGGCTACATGCTTTCAGACTGGAAGGCTAAATTGTTGAGGAGCTTGTAGTGTTTTTGCAGCGTCTGCTATGTTTGCCGTTGACTGTCTTGAGTTCGTTTTTTCAATGCATGTGTTGCCAGTGGTGAGAAGCCTGGAAACAAGAGCCAGCAGCACAAGGACAACTTGTTAGTTACAACACTTAAGATGTCTGAACATGAATCAGCTCTCTCTGCAGAATGGCTCATTATTTTCTGCAGGTTTAACTGTAGCTTACAAGCTTGTGGACTGTTTTCTTTTTTTCTCCTGAAGGTTTGACTTGCTGTTCTCACCTTTGTCTCCACACCTTCTTATCTCTTTCTTAACCAATTGTATATGTTAGGGAAATGGCAAACGTTATTGGTGTAGCTGATAGTAGATGTGGGAGATAAGACATTTACTTAACCTTCAGCTCTTCTTCCCTCTTCACATTAAATTGCCAAGTACATTAAGGTTTCCGGCTTCAAGAATGGCTGCTTAGTATGTAAGTAGAGGACAGATATTTTCCTGCTCTTTGACTTGATTTATGCTTCAAAGTTCAAGAGGTGCAGACAATCTTCGCTGTTCCCATGAAGTCGATCTGTGAAGATCTTGCTGTAATTGCAAAAGACATGATAAGACATGAAAAGACATGACCACCATGGATTTGCGCATAGTTTACGGTCACTATTCTAATTTGTACTAATGAATGCTGCCTGTATAGAAGGTAGGCATTAAAAATTTAGGTCTTTTTATTTCTAAAGAGTGTTTTGACAACAAATAGGAAACAAATGTCTCTAAGCTGTTCCCATTGAGAACAATTAGTAAAGTTTCCGCCTTATTTTTTCTGTTTGTGAGATTTAAATGGGAGCAGAGGCATTGCTGAATTGCTTTTGAATGCAAGCCTTATGTGGGCCAATAGAGTACAAGGCTGGGTTGCTGCCAACAGACAGATGTCCTGGAAGTAAAGGTAACTCCCTTGCACGTTCTTCTCGTTTGTATTTTGCGTATGGGAAAGAAATGGCACTTCTAGATTAGTCCGTGTGCTCTCTCGCTGTGTATGCAACTGCTACAAAGTATCTCACTCTAGTTTTAAGATGCACAAATTGGTGAAAGGTCGTGGCTTTTGCTACACGTGACTGATCTTTATAGACGTTCCCTAGACGCTTTCTGTAGAAAAGAAATGCTGCGGAAAGGAAAGTGTTTACGAAGGAGTTTCAGGGGGCTCATTAACTTCCAGAGCATGGATGAACTTCAGGTAAAATAAACGTTTAAAGGGCAGCCTTGCATTTTAAGGGACAGGTGGCAAGAGTAATTTGTATCTGCAGTTACATTTATAAACATGGCATTTAAGAAACATCAGAAGCTGTAGAAAAGTTCATCGCTGCTGTTTGGTTGCTTACTAAACAGGAACAAAAATTGCTAGTGGGGAAATTATGTGAAAATAAGAGATGCAGTGTCAAACCTAAGGAGTAGGAAAAGACGCTTTGTTTCCAAGGTCGCATTAAAACCAACAATGACAGCATTTTTACTCTCCTTTTCTTGCTTTTGATTTTAATTTTTTCATACTTAGAATAGCAAATGCTACAAGCAAAATGGAATATTTCCAAATAGTTGGGAAGAGATTTTGATGGGTCTTACTGTCACTGTCAGCTTTACAAGTGAAAATACTCATATTTGTGAAAACTGAAGAGCAAACTAGTGATCCTGGGTTGCTTGTTTTATTTTTGCTCTAGCTATGTCTGCGTCATTACATCTGTGACTTGAAAAACAGGTACTGGATAATACCTTTGCACGTGTTGTAAATTGTTTCTTGTAGGAAGAGAAAGCGCATCGTTTGTTAACAATTACGTCTTTAACTAAAATTACAGGGTGGCTATTGGAAGAGGCCAACAATCTGATTTGTCAGGTGCCCCGCAATGTAAACGCTCAGCGATCAAAATCTAGTTAACAGTTTTGTTGAAGAAATATTGGCCAGTAGAGAATTCCGTTTGTTTTTTCTTTCCAGCACTGGCATTGGCTTTGGCATACTACCAGAGAAAAATAAATCAAAGTCAGGCTTTCATCTATTCTTATTTTCTCTTAGTGCACACTGTCAGGCCTGCGGAATAAGAGTAGTCACGTATTTGCTATGCAAGGTATTGTTTATGAAGCTTTTTTCCTGAGGCTCAAGCTATGATATCAAGGCTGGTTTTTGTCAAATGCTTTTGTTTGCTGTGTTGGTGTTACAGGTTACCAAAGGCCTAGACACCATGACTAGCAATGTCTCTTAAAGTCAGAGACTTGAAGTTAAGTCTGTTTTGTTAATTGAAAAACACAGGTTAAATGATAACCTTACCATCATTTACCAGAGTGTTTAAATGAGTGTGGGGCAATTGTGGATGTTCATTAGATGTTCATTAGATAAAAAGCATAGGAAGATGCAAAATTTTGAACCTTAGACTAAGTAAATTCNGAAGTTAAGTCTGTTTTGTTAATTGAAAAACACAGGTTAAATGATAACCTTACCATCATTTACCAGAGTGTTTAAATGAGTGTGGGGCAATTGTGGATGTTCATTAGATAAAAAGCATAGGAAGATGTAAAATTTTGAACCTTAGACTAAGTAAATTAAGATTAGAGACTAAGTTTTAATGATCAAAATAAATGGCAGGAGTATTTTTAAAATGTACCTTAGTTCTTGATGCTTTTTGTCCTTAAGTGAAGACTACCGTAGTTGAAACATTGAGTTTGATGTGGAATTTACAGGGTAAAACCTGATGTGGATTAAGCTTTGGAAAGACTGTTTATGGTACACAGCAAGTTACTGGGGTCAGTGCAAACCTGGCTGCTGTGTGGGAGGTAGAACTTAATGAGCAGTGGGGCTTTCTGGCCTTAGCCTGTAAATATATAGAACTCTTATAAAATTCCTTTGTGCATGAAATTGAAGTATAATGTTTTGCAGGTGTAGGGGTTCTTGGGTCAGTATAAGGACATCGGTTACACTGTTCCAAGTGAGTTGAATGTTAAAACAATGTCATAAATTAAAGGCACCGCTTTTGTTGTCCTTGCCATGAAGAAGCTGAGTTGTTGCTTGTGGTGAATTTAATGTCTACCTAGCCGTCAATGGCTCTAGTGCTATTACTTTTGTAGATCGTAATGGCCTTGAAAAGTAAATAGTTTGTACAAACCAAAACCTTGAAGGAAATTACAGAAGACGTAGTGGCTTTTTGAGATGCATGCCTTTGCATCCAGCTGTGCTGCTTTTTTTTTAATCCAACAAAATTAAACTGGTCTGTTAGTTATTCCTGCAATAATTTTTGTTTTCATTCTGGAATCCAGCAAACTGAAAATGAGCGTTTGTCCAGTCAGAGCAGCAGCAGCTGTTGATAACACATCTGAAGCAGTATTTTCTAGTTCCAGATTGTTTTACCTAAGAACAGATGATTGTGGTTTTTTGGTGGTGTATATAATGAGGGAAAAATTCTAAAACATTCCTCAGTTCTAAGACTAAGGAAATAGAGGCAGATTTTTCTGGCTTTTGGGGTAGAGAAGTGGGAAATAGCCATGCTTTGTTTTGCTGCATGACTACGTAACAGTCACTGCCTGTTTCTGCCCCACTACCTTCCCCAGTTTCTCAGTCTGTAAGTGAAGTTAACGATACCTCTTAATTTGTGAAGTGCTGCAAACCTCAGTGTTCTGCAAGGGGTTGTGATAGGGGTTGTGGATAAGCATGTGTTAACCCACGCTTTCTGATGAGGAGACATACAGAATCGCTGGCTGTGCAAAAATGCCTTTGCTATCACAGACAGTAGAAGTTCAGATTGTAAACTGGCAATTCCTTGATGCAGTCCCTGTTCCCTCACCCCTCGGGGCATTGCTGTAAATACAGCGGTGGTGGTGTTTTGTAGTGTTACTGGTGCCAGAATGTTCCGATTTGGGGTGGGGGGGGTGGTGGATGGACGTCCTCGAGGATTTTTTTTTCTCCTCTTCTTTTTTAATCACAATAACAATGGGAAAAAAAGGAAGATAAATAAGAGCCATTCTCTCTTTGAACTTGCATTTGAATTGTAATTAAAAATTAGAATAAAATGGAGAGCTGTGGATAAATGAGAAGACAACGACCTGCTAAATTTGCTGAAGGGCTGCACTCTTGTCATCCTTGAAAGCATCAGAATTGTTACTGGCTTTATCGGCACCGCAGGTGGGGACATGGGGCAAAGGTAGCACATACTGTTTTGTAGAATTGGATGCAGTGAGCTATAGTTGCAAAGGTGTTCTTCAGGCCAGTGCCTGAGTTCTTCCACAGATTCTTTCTCCTGTGTGCCCTCATTTTCCTTTCTGCGATATGATTTATGTCTCATTTCTCTTAAACACCTTCTTGTGTTTTCCCTTTGTTGTTCCATGCTCCTTTTCCCCACATCCCCAGCTTTCTTGTTACTCACTGAATCTCGTTCACTGAAGCAGAATTATTTACTTCCTCTCTTTTGGGGAGAAGATTATCCAGGCAACTGACGTGTTAAGTGCCTTTGGACAATGACGTGCCTAGAACATTCACCAGCTACGGTATTCAAAAGTTATCCTGTCACCTCAGCTGACAAAGAAAATCTTGTTTGATCATGGATCCTAATGTGTTGGATGACAGCGTAAGTGAGCAGGGTCTAGTTGGGTACTGCTTCTACACTTACCTGTCAATCTTAAACAACTCTGATGTCCAGAGTCACAGCTATCAATTTTTCACAGAGGTACTATTTAACCTGAGAAGTTGGAGAAGAGGGGTGGCAAGTAAATTAATTGTGCTTAACTATCTCTAAGCAAACAGACCTGTTGCATTTATAGGACTTCTAGGATATGATTTTTAGGGTTTGGTTATTCCTTGCTGCGGTGTAAGATGTTCCAGGGGAGTTGGGTGATGTAGATAGCAATATATCGTACACTGCACCCTCGAAAATGGCTGATTATGGAACGTAACCAAAAGGAGCTTGCACATTATGATTTTTTTGCAGTTTTGCTTTCTTGTGAAGACCTGCATCTTAATTTGCTCTGTGTGCTATAAGAACATGCTTTGCATTCTTATAGCAACAAATTCAGTGTTTGGTACAGGGAATCATGGATATGATAATAACAAACAGGAATGGGTAATAAACTGTAGACATTAATGTGGAGAATTTGCCCTATTCCACACACCACCCACCCATTTATGTGTTGACTGCTGTAATATTTATATGAATGAGCTATATGGACGTATGTGAATATGTATATGCATTCGTCAGTGTACATGGGAAAGAGGCCTTCAAATTTGGAGGTGAGATCCAAGGAAAGAGTTAGTGTTTTAGTTTCATGCACAGACACATAATTATTTGAGACATTTCCATTCTCTGTGAAGTTGGAGAATTAAGTGGTCTCTCCTCGTATACTATCTGGGAACTTAGAGAATTGTAGAAAGATGTATGCAAATCCATTGCTGAAGTAACGTTTATACAGGGCAGCCATTGGAGCGCCTTATGAGACACCAGCTTCCTGTGAGACGCACAAGGAGATGTAAATGATCACCAAGCTGCAATGTGTTAGCAAAGCTCTTCAGCCGTTCTTTATTTCTAGGCCTATTCTATTTGTCAGGATAGTAACAGACTTTCAGTGGGTTTTCTTGCTCAGGCTATTCGTGTTGGGAAACAAATGAAAGCAATTCTCTTTAGCATCTTGGTATAGTTCTTTTGGTTCAATAACGTGTTTATTAGAGTATGTCATGATTCCCTCATATATCGTGGGCAAACTTTAATTTTGCTATGCTGACTTTTCTGCAGGTGTGCCCCAGGTTTGTGTCCTAGGGAGAAGTGTGGGACTGAGTGCAAGAGGGTTGTGTACCACCTTTCTTTCAAGTCTGAGTTTGTACCTGATTCTGAATGGTACGGTGTGTCTTCAGTGCTCATGCTTTGCAGTGCTGGGCCCAGGGCATTTATTGATCCGCTGGCATTTGAGATGAATGCAAGACTTTCAAATTACTGCAGCTAGTTCTTTGATCTGTTCTTGCTCTTGTTTGAACATTGTTAAGTACTTAATGAGTTTAATGTTTTTTAATGTAATGGAGGGGAAAGCCACATAAAAATTTAGTGTAAATTAAGAAGAAGAAAAAAAGACTGCAAGATTTCAAGGATATTTGCTGAATGTGTGGCAGCTGGCCTCAGGGGATTTACTGTATCTCATCAAGAGACTGTGAAGCAGTCTCTTGTATCTGCAAAGAGAGCACTATCAATGTTTGTTGCCTTAGGTTTGTTGTCTTGGTAAGAAGCCAGATTTGTTGTTTGGTCTGTGTTTTTTGGTGGTGTCCTTGACTTTGCCTGATAATTTGTTTCTAAATTGTGACCTCCACCAGTCTAGACTGATGGATTACCTGTGCTCTGTCAGGCAGCTGAGAAGAAAAAAGCCAAGAAGCTCTGCTTTCCCTCTTTTTAGCCCTAATAAGTGCTGAATACTTGCTTACCTTCTTTGTCATCTAGGGGATAGGTTCTGATCTCAGCTGCAGTAATAATTTGTATTAACTTACAACACGGACGAAGTAGCTCTGGGTTTATATTAGTTTGTGAAACCATATTATTATAGCTACTTTCATTTCTTTACTGAATCCCAGTTCCTTTCCGTTAGATGAGCAGTGGGAAGGAGGGGTTTGAGCAATTTCCGTTCCGTTTGCTAAAAGTATTCTGCATGTCCCCTTTCTCTGTTAGGTATATTTCTGTGCCTGTTTGGTTGACTTTGGTGGGAAATGTCTCAAGATATAATTCCCTTAGTTCGTATTCTACAGAATTTTTATTTTCTTATATTTTATAAGCTATAGAAATATCTCAATTCAAATATGTTCTTGACTATATTAAGGTTTTTATATCTTAAGACTTTTGGCAATTATGATTATGGAGGTTTAGAAGCCAGTTAATTTCTTGACAAGTCTACTTAAATTGTCTCCAGCATTTCATTTCCATGAGGGAGATAATATTACAATTAATAAGAATATATGCACTATAGTTTAACTTCAGAGAAAGTAAGTTATTCCCAGAGTTGAAAGGGCAATTCATCTTCTGTTGAGCCAATATGTCAAGTTTAAATCTTTGTAATTTCATAATGGAGATGTTTTAGCATCCACCGGCCTTAAGGCGTGCCAAGAATAGAATAAATTTTCAAGATTCCGGCCAAGTTAATGTTTGAAAAGATTGTGACTTGGGTGAAATTGTAATGTGAGGGCAATGTTAAAATAATCCAAGTAGTTGTGAAGTAGTTAATTAATAGGTGTAACTTGCAAATTCAGATGTAGATCAGATGCATTAACAGAAAAACCAAAACCAAACAACCACCTCCTCTATAGGTCTGAGAGCTGGAGAAAGTGTTGTTTCCGTAGGTTAAGTTCTCTTTTTAGCAATCGTCTTTTCTTGCTCCTGTCAATACAGAGAGACTTTCAAGATGATAGCATTGAAAAAGTAGAACATTTCTGTTTTCTTAGATGTGCAAGTTGTATTTCTATCTTGTTTCTCCTAGTGGACAAACGTAACAGTTATTAGAGGGAAATTAATATTTCCGTGTAATGAATCGGATGAATTAAATATTTGAAAAAAAACTTAGTTGGCAATCCATTTTGATCAGTTTTGTTGCGGTCACAATATTATATACAAGGTCATTAACTATCACTGTAACCAGATTTGAGATGGTAGGCACAGTTTTATATATGGACATCAGGTTTGGAGAAGTTTTACTTACTCCTAACAAAGGACAACTTCTGTCCTCTTCCATGCAAAAATAGCTTGTTACGTAAACAAATATAAATCTATAATCATAAAACCTGTGAACCAGTTAACTTTGCATTTTCTCCCCAGTCAGCAGTCACATTTAAAACCATACCACTTAAAAAGTTAGGACAGCCTGTTTTCCTGATATAGATGTAAACGAAGTAATTGCTTATTTATTTGGTGTGCAGACAATATAGAGTGCTCATGGACAAAAGGAGAGGCATTTCTTAAGTGATTTTAACAAAACAGTGAAAAAATGATTTGCACTGAGGATAGGGAATTCTATACGATCTGTTTGAGTTTGTAAATTTGAAACTATTTTGGGATTGAAAACCCACAGTAGGACGTGTTCAGGCAATAGAAGTGAGCAGTGAGACACAGGACTTCTGCCTTTGCAATACATGGGATCCTTCCATAGCTTTTTATTTCAGTAGAACGTGCCGCAAACAACCTATGGAAAGCTCTTGCTTTTCTCTCTTGTGCTTTGTTGGTCTGAGTTTTTGCTGGCTTAATGTAGTATGCTGAGAATCTGTGGCTGGACTTGTCTGAGGTATTTGTCTGTGTACCTACCCCCAGCCTCTTGCACTGACCAACTTTCTTTGAAAAAGAGTGCAAGTCAATCAGAATCCTCTGGTAAAGTTGATAATTTTACCATCCATTTCTGCTGCTTTAGCAGCTCATTTTTTCCCCTCCAAACTCTTCTATGGACTGCCTTCTACAGCTATGCAGAAAGTGAGAGGTTAGTGGTTCTGTTTATTCCGTAGTCTAGCTATCTCGGTGCACACCATATTTGTCTATGGGCTTCCTGGCTGATGTTCTGCAAAATTAATATACTGTATTTGGCCTTGAACTGGCACAAAGTGTCATTTAAGCAAGGTTGGGGGTTTTTGCTTTTTTGTTTTGTTTTGTTTCTCTTTCATCTTGAAATGTTGACATTTGCATAGTAGTTTTCCTTCCAGTGTGTTCCAGGAGTTCTCTGTGGCTTTGAAATCATGGCACGACCACAATGAAGCTCATCCTGTTCGTGGTCTGTGAACCACTTAATAAACTGGTGATATTTTGCAATGCTAAATAATATTTATTTACCATGAAAATTCAGAACAGACCTAATAATTTCTGAAAATCTGCTGATACAACTTTGCATCTCTTATATGCTAAATTATGCTGTTTGTGGTGTAAATTAAAAGCTTTCATTTTTCTGTTATACTAGTAACTTGCTTTTAGCCTTTTAATTTGTAAATGTGTTGTACCAGTTTTAACCAGGTGTGGCTTGTATGCCTGACAGCATTAGTGTTACTTTACAGGCAAAAGTGTGCAGAAATTTCCCTATGTGTTTCCATTTGGTAATTGGAATAGGTGACTTGGGGGAGTCTTCTCCTCGGAGTCAAATAAGATGCATGTTTTTGTCCTGCAAAATACTGTAAGTGGGTAGTATGGCATTACTGTTTTATCTCACGAGCTGTGTTGGCTTTGTGCCTGTCTTCCATGGAACGCACAAACTGGATTTTGATGTTGGCGTGCAGAAGGTTCTATGTTGTGTATTGAAAACATCAGAGCCTCTTTAAACCTGCCAGCAGAGAGATTTGTATGTGTCAATGTTGGCTGTTTTGCCTGGAAGGTAAGTTGGGAGGCAGCAAAGGTTGGTGGGGATGCAGGTGGTAGAGCACACCGGACAATGTTGGGGTGGCCACTGTGGTGACCAGGCTGATCCTTTGTATCTGAGAGCAGACCAGCAGCAGGGCACTGTTTTGAGCAGTGGTTAAGAAATTCTTAATAGGTATTGCAGTAGTAGAATTGGAGAACAAGGATCTCATCCTATATTAGAAATGACATAGTGTTTTTCTGTTGCTAGTGTCATCTCTGTTGGTAGAAAAATACAGCAGCACTGGACAGCTTAGGACTTCCAGTCCATGGGCTCAAAATGACTTAACACCCTGCTTTCTCCAGCTGGCAGTACGAGAGTCTTCTCAGCTTGGGGACACATCGTTTGGACATGCAACGGAGGGGATAAGGTAGTCCAGTCCCCTCCATCGCTGCTCAGTTTCCTTTCCACTTCCTTTGGATTCTGTTGTTTTCATTTCTGAGACAGAGTGACTCCCATTAGCAGAGGCAGTAATTCATTTAGTATAGGAGTTACTTACAGTACAGCTGTGCTGCTTTGATGATGCCATCTGCTATCCATGGATAAAAGCCAGCTTCCCACAGCCAGCACATTGCAAGAGAAACTTTTCTTAAGACACCCAAACATTCATGCATAGAGCGTGCATGCCTCATAAAGCATAAGAGCAAAGTAAACTGGTGAGCTGTTGGGAATCACTTAGTTGAGATCCGTATCTTCAACCTGTGATGTTAGGATCTGGAATAATTACATTTAATTGAGGTGGAGTAATCAGAAGCAACCCTGCTGGTCAATTTTAATTTCCCCTCTTTTAGATTAACTACCTATTTCAGCTTTGTAAGGTGCAGGCAGCCACATCTATCTGGGCATAGCTAGAAGAGCGAAATTATGAATTGCTATCTAAATATATCATCCTCTTAATTGCAGCAGGCCTTAATTCGTATTTGATGGGTGTGTTTTTGCATTGTTGCTTAATCAAAAAGCTACTGGAACAAAATGTTTTTGTGAATATATCTGTATCCCAGATCTTTCCTGGTGTTCACTATATTGCCTGTGTCAACTAAGGGTTCCAGCACTGTTAAACGGATGCGTTTCTGCCAGGGCCCAATATCTGAGGAACTAGGCGTGTGCAGCACAGGCAGCGCTGTAGCGGGATTTGCCGTTTCCTGGGCAAGATGAAGCTGATGAATTGAAAGCAGCCACTCATGAATCCAGCCACTCAGTTTATGCTACACTGTGCGCTGGGTAGTGAAAATCTTACTAGGACCAAAGGGCAGTACCAGTCAGAATCATACATTACATCAGTCACAGATTAATGCTGTTGATTGTTACATGCTTCTTTTACGGTAGTATAAAAGACTGTGTTCCAGAGGGTAGGCCTCAAAGACCTCTTGAGCTATACAAGTTGAGGGAGGAGATGAGATATAATCTAATGTACATAACAAGTACTTAAAACTTGGTTGGCCTAATAAATAGGAGAATAAGTTTTGCCCAAGTCTGTGTTTCAGAGAAAGCTAGTGAATGCTTTTAATCAAATTGTTTGTAAAGTCTTGCTTCAACGGATTCCTTATTTCAAAAGAAAATAAATTATGTTTAGAAAGTCATATCTCCTTTTCCAGTTAGTGAGGGGTACTGATACTTTTCCTAATAGCTTGGCAGCGCTTACTTGCCTTTTTGTGTCAGCCGGTGCTTGCTGAGCTGAATTGAGATAGATACGAAAGTTTTGTCTGAACAGAGTTTGATTGATGAACTTTGCTCTAAATACTGTTTATTTGAATGCACTTTTAGTATCTTAGCGATAAGATTTACATTGGCATGCTCTCATTTTGGAGTTAATTGGCCCCATCCACAGCATGCAGAAGGACCACAGTCCCTGGACTGAGGAAAGACTGTTCTTGCACTATAGCCCTTTTTCAATATATTGCAGTTGCAGAGTTTTCCCAGTGGAATGAGAGTCTGTTTGTGGAAAGAGGTCAGTATGGAGAGTAGTGAGTGGCGATTCAGCTGGAGACTGATTAGGTACATTGCAGACAAGGCTTAGTTTTCTTCCAAAGCCTAAGTTTCTTTGGTATTGAAGGAGGCAGCATGCTGGAGCTGATTGACCAAAAATCTTGTCTGATATGGTAACTCCTTTGAGTTTTGCTTATAATATTGAATAATAGTCTTGACACTTGTGTGAGAGCAGTGTCAGTTCACAATGATGACTTCAGTCACTAACAAATAGCAGCTGTTTCCCATCTGCCATTTATTTTGGCCCAGAACCCATATGCTACCTAGAGTTCGTTGAGTGGACTAACTTGTTCCTAATATTTTTGCAATAACAAGCAATTGTTGTCCCATGTCAGCTTCAGACTTTTTTCTCCAGATGCAGTTCGTCTCACTTTTGTGAGGAAAAAAGGAAAAAACAAAAATCACAAAAAAGATAGACACTGAGCATGTGAGCTGTGTTGATGACTTCTGTGGGACTGTTCATCTTCCAAAGCAAATACCTGTGTTTCTCCAAGAGGATGAAGCCAAGTAAGGCTCCTGTTTTCAGCAGCCAGGCAGTTGCAGAGCCTTGCTGTCCTGTTTGCCAGTAAGTTTCAAATTCCTGCAAAGTACATGTGGGATGGGAACTATGGAGGTAGCTTGCAACCCGGTGATTCCAGGACGGCAATTCATCTGTTACAGAACAGCTGTTGTCAATCTGAAAACAGCTTAAGGGTGTCAAACCATTGATTTCCATAGACTGTTTTTGAGTTTCTTAGTTCAGGGAACCAGCTTATACTTGGGGAATACCTATTTCTGATGAAGTCCATTCTAGGTGTTGCAAGCCAACCTACTCTTCCTGGGGTTCTTCACAGTTTCCAGCACTAATTAGGCACCCCATCTTAGTAATGCAATTACAGTGGCTTGGGATTAAGGGAAGAAGCAGAGCTGCATCCCTATCAGAAAGTCAGCCGTGACACACAGCACCCTGAGATAACTGGGAGATGAGCTCAGCTGACTTGGAAGTTGTGGCACAGATGCCTTACCCCACCGATCATTTCAAAGAAAACTGATCTCTGATGGTCACCCAGTAACAGTTTTCAAATATGAAGAGCAGTCCAGTTTACTCAAAGTATAGCTTGATGTCATTGTGGGTCTACTGGGTACTTAAAGACTGTTGATTTCAGCAAGTGTAAATGGATATAATAAGCACTAGAGGTAATCAGGAGTTGTATTATTAAGATGTGGCTGTATTTATGCATTAAAGTTTTAAAAAATAAATGTGTTATTCAGTGTACAAGCATTCAGCCTGTGCTATTCATGTTAGCTATTCTTCAGCTGCCTGGAGCCTGGCATTGCTTAGTCTGGTGGTCTCTATTTGAGCAGCATCAACTAAAATAGAATTGCTGTGCTGGGTAACTTTTATAATAGATTTGTATCAGAAACAGGAAGGAAGAAAAACAGCTTAACAAAAACTTGCTTAATTGCATGAACACAAGGGACAAAGTACTGTTTTTCATGCAAAAAATATTGTGATATGTCAGCATGTTGGCACTGGTAGTGGATAAGTTATTTAAAATGTACATCTCAGAAATAGAAAATAAGCTAAGATATGGTATTTCAGACCGGGAACCCATCTTAGATGGTTAAAAAAGGGCATGAAATGATACCACGTAGTTAGAATTTTGGACTCTGATGAGATGTGAATAAAAAATGATTGTGGACTCATTCCGTAGGCAACTGGTAAGCAAGTACCTTTTTAAACACCTCTAAAAAAATTTTGAATAGCAAAACAGTATGCTGTAGTAATAAGTTGCAATATCGACCTTACGCATGAATAAATGTATAGCTATGCTTTAATGGTATTTCTGAGAGTGGTGTTGTGCTGCCTGCCTTCATCAATGATCTTTCAAAGCTAAGTGAAAACATTATTACAGAGGTTAAATCATTCTCTAAACAGCACAAAGGTAAGAACAAAGAGTTTTCAGTTTAGGGGGTTTTGTGTTGGTGGTGGATTTGGAAGGCTGCTTTGTAAAGAGAGCACCAAACTGTCCAAATTCTTGGATATGTGGTTGTCAAATCTCTGTAGACTTAAAAGCCCATTTCTACTGTGTCTCACTGCTCTCCAAGCCAGCATAAATATCTTTTCATAGTCAACCTTGCTGGAAGCAGGAGAATTAAAGTTACTGGTGCAATGAATTCTGTAGTATTTATACGGTATGTTAGTGCTCCTGAGAAAGAAAATAATAACTAGAGAAAGTGGCTCAAATCTATCTCCTGTGAAAACGTTTTTATTTTCCAAAACGAAGGCTACATGTAGCTTTTGATTCGGGTGGGGTTTTTTTTTTTCCTTCTTTGTTCGGTTTTGGGGTTTTTTTTAAATCTCTTACGTAAAGTGAGAGACCTCCATGTCCTCCACTGCCTTTGCTTGAAGTATAGCACCAGCAATTTATGCAGCTGGCCTTTGGCCCATCCTTAGTCTACTGAGACAGTAAAGTATTTTAAGTGGAAGTAACTAATGATGTGCCCGGTAACATGGCCACGTAACTCTGCATGGAGGAAATGTTACTCACTCACCTTGCAAAGCAACTGCAGTTAACCGAGTTGGGACAAGGCATGGAGAAGGGTCCAAAGCTGGTCATTGCTCATGACCCTGCTACAGCTGTGTACCTCCTAGAAAACAATACCGATCTCAGTCTCTCATGCACTAAATGTACTCAGAGGTTCTGAAATATGAAACATACTATTGGTTCTATAATAGCTGCAATGCTGCTAATCGCATTGAGCTGTTAAACAGGGGGAGGACACTTTTTTTTCCTCAGATCTTAACTATTGTATTTAATTGTGATTTAGGGGATAGATCAGGGTAGTGTCTGACATCCCATAAATGCACATGGATTTAGTCAGGGAACATGCTTCTTAGGAAATAGAGTTAATTGCTCTGTAGATAACATCTCTGGTTTTGCAAAGTAATTTAGCATTCCTCTTTGTGATTTATCAATGAGACTTAACCCACAAATAACACATTCCTGCTTTTTTAACAAGCGTACTCTTCAGGCTGTGTTTGAGAAATACTGAGAAAAAGGTAAATTTGGAAGTATGATAATGTAGGTCACTATTTAATTAAACTATTTTAAAGTTTATATGAAAATGAATAAAAGCGAAGTCATAATTTTTAAGAACATGCTCCATTTTGATGAGAATAGGTACTCTGTTGTTCGTTCTGACATAGAAATGTATTGCTATTTAATAGGAAATGCAAAGCTGTTGGAATATTTATGCTATGACTCAAATCCCCTGTGTTTTCAGTGAGTGAAACCTGGGCGAATTTCCTGAACAACTTCAAGAGGGACATTAAGCCTTGCTGAAAGAAATGATGTTTGTAAATGTTGAAATTGTGAAATGCCCTGGGAGTGGATGTCTGCAATTTGTGTTGTGTTCTTTCAAGTAAAAAATTACCATTGAAATACAATAATTGCACATTTTTAATTATAGAGTTAGTTCTGTATTTTAGCTAATACTGCAAATACTTTCTAATGGTTTTAGTGCATATAATTCAATCTCCTCAGGCAGAATTAAATGACAACACGTGATGCTAAGGACTTACGGCAAGGTGTAAAAAAGCTCTGGGATGGGGCTTTGGTGTTTGTGCATCCAAGGCACTTAAAGCTGATCATAAGTTATAGGCTCGATATTGTATCTAGGTATCATTAATGACATTGTAAAACTGAGGCCTTAATCTGTGTAGTGGCTTTCATACGATGAGAGCTTTATCTTCATGTGAGTTTTCAGAACGTATTAATTAATTTGAGGCTTGTAACTCCATTAATTTTGAGACTTTGAGGTCTAGGAAAAGCTTGAAGGGATCGTATGGTACTGGAGAGAGAGTGGCTTTTGGGTGTCATAGAGTACCTTGCTGTGCAACCTCCTGTTCCGCTAGCATAACGCTAGCGCCTTCGGTGTTTCGGAGAGGTTTTGCTATCAGGTGCGTGCATATTCAGGAGTTCATAAACTATTCCTGTAATAAGAAAGTATGTGGTTTTATACGTGTCTCTTGTCAAGAGTAGTCATGGTTTTAATGCGGACCATAAAGTGTGGATTCCTGTTGGTTCCAGAGCGAGGAAATGCAGTGCGAGGTGCTGTAGGATGAATTGAATTGTCAGGCCTGCTGTTTGTAGGGTTTTGTTGTTTGTTTTGTTTTCCTTTTCTGAAATAGAGTTATCTCAAGCTGTGTGTTTTGTGCTGATTCTCATTCCTGATGGATCTCATTTCAGCTATCATACCAGCCTGTGGCTGGGAAAGCGTTCTACATGCTTGATGCATCTGAGAATAAATAAAAATAAAATTGCATTTTGCCTCTCCACTCCCTCCCCGCAACAGGTGAGTTGTCATTCTGAAGGTAATTGATCAGTTCATAAGTAGCTAGAATTAAAATTATTTTGGAAAGCAAGAAGTTTTTAAAGTAGCACTTTCAGAGATGTAGTGTTTTTACAAGTACTAATGTAAAATGAGTATAGCAAATACTATGAAGCTTTTTCTGCTATCATAGTGACACGCGTTCTCAGGAGATATCTGGAAGGAGAGCGTTGCCAGATGAAAATATTATGCTGAAGTTCGCAGTAGGCATATACTTAGGTTCTGCTTTAATTGTGGAGAGAGTTTCAGTTGTAAAGTTGCTTTTCAATTCTTACTAGATGTATTTATGTAGATGGAATAATCCTGTCATCTTGAAATAGAATTGTTAAAAAATGGCTGTGTTAATAATGCAAATTCATAGTGGCTTTTAATTTAAGAATCATGAAGTGCAGATGTCTCTAAAAGAAGAGCAAACTGAGTAGAGCACTTAGTTTGGAAAGAATTCGGGATCAGGATTTAGCATTGCTCTTGAGTGTGGTTATCTGGGAGTGAAATGTGTGAAAACAGTAAAATACAAATACAACACATTTTTAAGGAGAAGTCAGACAATTGAAGAAAACTGGAAATTTTTTAATTTTTTTTTTTTTTTGCAAAACCATTCATTAAAATTTGCAAGTGCTTAACTAAACAAAACCTTAATTGAAAGTGTCAGGAGTGATCCGTGTGGCTGCATTACAATTTTCTTGTTCATGAATTATTTCCTTTATCATTTAGTTGGATAAAAACCGCTACTTACCTGACCTACTCGGTTTGGACACAAAATGTTCACACTGGTTTCTTTGTCCTTTTTAAGGAGAAGAATGAATATAGGCTTGGACTGAAAAAGATGTGAGTCTGTTGGCTGTTTTTTTCCTAAACCAAAATCAGTGTTCTGAACAGGTGGCTGCAGGACTGTTTCATGGATGCAGAAGACTATACCGTGTGTGCTCTTTTTATGCATGAGTCTGTTTTATTAGTAAATCAGTTTTTACAAAATGTGAAAGGTATTTTAACTCCTCTAACAATGGCTTTGTTAAACCCAGATGACTCTAGTAAAATGGATGATATAAAAATCCTTAACTGGCATAGATAAAGATAGCAATATAATCAACCAGTATTGTTTCTAATAATTTTAGCCAGTGTACCTTGCTATTCTCACATAGATTTTTGTGTACGGCATAAGCATTTCTCAAGAAAAATGTTAATGGAGACGTATTTTCAATGAGTATGCTAGTCACTGTCTGAATTTGTGAAGCAAGAGTCAGTCATAAAGCTCAGTTTGAATAAATACATATAAAACCTTTATACTGCACTACACCGTAAGTTAATTACTACTTAGACAGAGTGGGTTCTCATTGGGCTGTCTGTGTAGTTTTACAGAATTAGGTGGAATACTTCTGCTTTATGCCAGCTGAGAGTCTAGACACATAGCAGTGTAGCAGTTTCACGCTTCAGAGACAGGTTTTTTTCCTGAGGAATCCCAGCCTCTGTGAGCACTGGTGGAAACTGACCTTGTCTCCCGCTATGCCTGTGGAGAAACGTTACACTGAAACATAAGAAGCTGTTAAATAATCCAGTTTATTGAATAAATTATTGTGACTTTCCAGACCGTGATGCCTTCCTCTGAATTATGGGTGTATCTTACAAATGTCTTGCAGCCTATGTGGCAGTGCCAGAACAAACTTGTTTTTAGCAATTTCTAATGGAATAACAAGGTTTTGTGTGCTTTGGAAGCTGTCAGGCAAGTTTGTGTCTAGCACACAAGCTACTGTGCTCTGTAATGGTTGAAATTAGGGCTAAAAAGTTCTTTCTTTGAGATGTCAGCAGGTAAGATAACCCCTCATAACCCAGGAGAGGAAATTTATCTGCTTATCAAAATGTTTTCAAAGACTTATTCAGACATAAGAATATTTTAAAGCGAAGTCACCTGAGTCTTTGCCCCAAATAGTCTTTCTCGGGGCAATATAGGATACATCTGTCTTTTGAAGTTGATGGTTCTATCAATTTACGTCTTCTATTTTATAGTTGCTTTATATTTTGAGGACGAAAATTAATGATCTTTTTTTCCACAGGAAAAAAACTTCTAGTTGTCTGTGCAATGAGAGATAAAGAATGAGTTTTGCAAATTGTAATCATGCGAAGAGGCTAGCAGGAGTTTCTAGTACACTGTTTTGCTGAAAAGTGTGGAAACTGAAGGTTTGAACCTTAATGGAATAGGTGTGAATTCCAACCCTTTTAACCCTAGTGGTTCATCCAGAGTTTGTTCTCACAAATTAGTATAATTACTGTTATTCTCAGTATGTAGTTTTGTGAAAATACTATTAGGCTTAATACAGTGAAGAAATCCAGTTTTTGTTGATATCATGCCGTTGTTTCTGAAGCAATCCTGCGTCGTCCACGGAAATGGTCCCGGGGCCATAGCCGGGGAAGGGCTTTACTGAGAAATGAGTGCTAACTATAGTAGATCCAGTTTTCTTTGCGTATTGTGACTCAGAACAAATGTCATCTGGACTAAAAATAAATCCCAGCTGGAACATGGGATCCAAGGAACTTACATCCTAGAAAAAACTGGATGTGAAAAAACATTGTATAGTTGGATCTGTTTCAGCTGGAGGTTGGTGAGTGCAGAAAAGATGAAAGCTTGGATCAGTAATTTCACATTCTGGCATGAAGATGTATGTAGTAAAGTCCCTGGGATATAAAGAGTTTGGCACGGGGAGTTCCGTGAAGAAACTGATAGTCATCTCCCCGTTTGCCAAAGAGCAAAAACCATTTTACGTATAAACCAAGCTTAAACTGGGAATTGAATCACATTGTGGGAATATACACTGGTTTTTATGGCTGATTTTAATGGCACTTAATGGAAAGCTATTTATACAAGTCAAATAGCATACTTGTGTGTGTGACTGCCCCCCTTGCAGCTTTTTGGCTGTGTGTATTTCTTTGTTCATGGAGACAAGGAAAGGTTTACTGACATACCACCTCTGAAAGGTGCTTGCTGTTCATTCAGCAACGGCCTTGGGATTTCCACAACAAAATTCATTAAAGTCCTTCAGTGAGCCTCTATTCAAGAAGATAGAGAGAGTTCCCTTTGAAAGCAGAGGTGTTTTACATTTGCATCCTTAAGAGGTTGTTACTAGACTTGTCTTTAGAACCACAGAAAGCTGTACGCAGAAGGGCATAAAAGCAAGTCGCTGTTGGCTTGCATTTGAATGCAAGCATACCCAAGTGACATATAAAATCAGTAAGATGTACTTTGCTTAGAAATCTATCTTATTTATGCTGTCAGTTCCACTTCTTATGAGGTGATGAGTTGTGCTGAGTGCCTCTCCCCCTGCCTCCTGTGAAAGCATTAATCTGCAGGAACTTGAAGATGTCTTCTTGCGACTCCCAGTGCTGACTGTTTGTGTGTCACATGGCAGGAGTCACTGCAGGCAGGTCACACAGATTAATGTAATCTGTGTCGATCTGAAACACACAGCACGTACTGCAGATTAGTTCCTCACTTGCTGATTACAGCTGACCTCTTTCTCTGACATGCCGTTCCATTTTACCTTATAAAGAATGTAAGGCACAACCAAGCGTCGTATTAATTACCCTCTTTAATACTTGTCATGCTTTGACCTTTTGGCACAGCCTCACTGAGAAAGTACAGTACAGAGATTCAAAAGCATGTCTTACGCAAAACTGGAAAGAGATCATGCGGTACTCTGCTTATTTCGCATCATTACTAAGGCTCTCATTAATGAATACCTCACTATTACGAATAGTTAATACCTTCCCTCTCACTAAAGTGTAGAGTAACAGAAATACAACTAAATTATAACTCACTACTGTAACAAAACACACTAATAGCTCTCCCATTTAAGACAAAGTGAAAGCATATGCGTTATTATTTAGCCTCTTTCAGGCCAGTACACAAGACTAGAATGTTATTTTTCTGATTAAAGTCTCTGTAAATACCTAAAACTGATGAGTTTTATGCATTTAGTTTGTGCATGACCAGCACTGCATGAGAAACAAAGGGGATTGCGTTTCTCTGGCCGGATCTTCCCCTGATGAAAATACCGTTCTGGGACTTCAGCTACAGCTTTTACATATCTGACTACTGGTGTCAAAAACATGTTGATTACCAAACAGAAGCGCATCAAGCTTTTATTCCCAGTTTTCTTTTTAACTTTGTTACTTGTTAAAAATGCCTAATCATGTATTTCACAGGATCAGAATTTGCTGCGTGGCCTTTGGTTGGTAAGTTACATGGCATAGTTACCTGCTTCTGAAATTGTCAGTGTGTTATATAACGTACGCGTGGTGTAATGAGACTGCATTGTATAGTGCATAATACATGGTATAATGGATGCATTATATAATGAATATAAAGCTAATCATACAAAAGTTTTTATAGTCTGTTGCCCTTGTCTCTGGCAGCGGCCAGTGCATATGGAGGAAAGAAAAATATGTGTTAAATGGTAGTTTCCCTGCAATATTCTTTCAGCTTTCAGCAATTAGTGCTTTGGTGAATGGCTGAGGTAGATAGCACACTCAGTGAAAATAACCACCGGATGAACCTGAAAGTTGAGCCCTGAATTCCATCCTTTCTGTTGTCTTGTCTCGGTACTCATGAAATTAAATGGCAGTTTCCGATCTGTAATCTCAACACAACTGATGTCTCACTACCCTGTCATTCCAGGTGAATGGACAGAGTCACGTAAAGAGAGCTTTTCAGACACCTCAGGCTATTTAAATAGATATTCCCAGTTCCTTGCAGAAAATGAAAACAAAGCAAGATTTCATATGTTTTATTTGAAATTAGACAGACTCCTTCCGTTGGATTACTGCAGCAATAAACAAAGGAAAATGTGCAATTTCAATCATTTCAATTGGTAATATCAATTATCTGCTGAGGTTATGGGAAAAGAAAATGGATTAACCATGTTTTCATTTTATTTTAGTTCTAGTGTTTTCCTTCTGTTTCGGCTCGCTGATACTTTTCTCTTGCTTTTTAACATTTTATCTGGAAAACTGTCAAAGAAAGTCTAAAAATTTAATTTATGTTGTTAGGGCTTTATTCCAATATTGTTTCTTTTCTGAATGGGAGAGAGTGCTCTCCCTTTTTGTTTTGAAAGGTCTGGCTTAGACGTTCTGGGAGAAGAGGAGAGAAAAAAGATGCAATATGAGAAAAGAAAAAACAGTAATGAAAGAAATGTTTCTTTTTACAGAGGAACAAAAGCTATAGAAAAGAATGTGTCTTATGAAAATACCTGTCTCTCCAGAAATAGCTACTTTATCACAGAAGCAGTGTTTTGAAAATGTGTTCCCCTCTTCTTGTTCTATAGATACATTCGTATGGATTAAGATGAAAGTATCTGTACTGTTCATACTGATTGAAAGAAAATGACGGGGTATTTTTTGTCTGAAAGATTAAAAAAATGACTTTCTATTCCAATTTCTTGAGGTTACAGATCCCTTTGAAGCGAAACAGTCAAGTATTAGAACTGAATGCAGACGCTTGATTCACTTTGACATTCACTATAAGTTTCTTCATTTTCTCCTGTCTCTTGCTAGCTAGGATTTAAGGTCCACCTAGTTCTTGTGACATGGCACAGCCTGTATAAGTTTCTGCAATAAGAGTGAAATTTCATTAGTTCTTTCCCAGCTGCTGTTCTTTAGAAGATTAATTTTGGTTCTATCAGGAGATGCTCTGTCAGACTGTGGGTTTGGTATATAACCCTGTGCAATTGAATTTTGCTTTGGTGTAAAGCAGTGGATCAGGTGAGAGAGAATCTCTTGTGGTCGTGGTTATGGCTGCAAGATTGAAATATTGCCCTACTGTTAAGACAACTGTACTCGTTGTGGCTCTGAGTAACGACAACATAGTCTAGATTGATTTCTTTGGTCATACAACTACGAAGCTGCTAGAAGAAAAAGAGTATGTACATTCATAAAGCGAAAGAAGAGCTGTTGTATTAAGGCAGTCAGTAAAGCAGTAGGGCTGTCTGAATGGTAATGCGTTTCTCAAGACGGAAATAGAGCCAACACTGAATGGAATCTTATATTTCAGGGTGCCGGTTCTCGGTTGGACTGCAAGCTGCAACTCAAAATTTGCCTGAGGAGCCTAGCTTTGTAGGGCATGACTGATAATAAGTTCAGTTCATTCTGCCTTGAAGCGTCAGCAAGATGTTAGCTAGTAATTCAGAGTGCCCGAAGATGCTATGTAACTTCAGTAGTTGCCCCGCCTGGTGGGTTTTTATTTTCAGATAGCTTAAGCGTTGACATTTTACATTGCTCTCGGTACTCAGCACCACCTAAGAATTTTTCTGTTACTGTCAGTGGGATTTGCATCTGGTCATTGTCTTTGATTCAATGCAATGATGTTCAGATCGGGGACTTCCTGATATCTGCAACCTTTTAGTAAGACAAAGGACTGAAACAGTATGTATTCAATACAAATTTTTAAGTCATCCATGGAAGTACATGATCTTTAGAGTTGTATTACAGAGAAATAATAAACCTGTACTAGTATGCCTAGATGAATGTTTGTATACCTTTCAAGGAGGAGTATGTATTTTGAATTATGTAATTAATACATTCTGTATTTGGTATGCAGAGTCTGAGGCTAACACCAGTTGGCAGGTGCTGGCCTGCCACCCCAGGAGTAAGCCAAAAATTTGCAAGTTGCTTTTCCATTACGGCTCTTATGTGTGAGTGTTCATAATCTAATTTGAGCCAGAGGGTGTGGCATTAGCGTTCTCTCAGTAACTGAGAAATATGACATCCAAGCCTCAAGAATCGTATCCATTTTGCATATCTTGTTCTTTGTATTTCTTTAGCAGTCACGAAAAGCAGATATGTTTGGTTAACAAAAAGGACAATTTCCTTTGCACTTCATTACCTTGAAAAATCCATTAAATAAGTAAGTTGGATCTTTAAAATAACATACGTAAAAGTGCAGAGCATTGCTGCTTCTCCTGGGTGATAGAGAAGACGCTGCTGTTTAACAGACTTGCTAAATTGATTTATGCTACTCGTGTACCCTGTACTAGTGTTTTCAATACTTTGGAAAGTATGTAATAGTTTCAAAATTAAGATGTTCTGTCGAATCTGATCTAGTGAGATCAGATTTTGTGTGTTGTCCTAAAATTTACACAAATTCTGCTTTGGGTGTTCAGAAATTTTGAGATTAGGAGAAAAGCAGGCTCTGAGCAAGAGTTTTGTGAAACTACTGCGTTTTGCCTTTTGTAACTATCTCATAAAGTTAGATAGTTCCCTCTCCTCATGCAGTTATAACAATCTCTTTATATTAATTTTGATTCTCATTCAGAGAGTTTTATCTCTTTATTACATACTCTAGCTGTAATTTAGCTTTTAAAGCATTGCTGATTAAGAGGAGATTTATTTCACTGAGTTCAACATTATTTTAAAACGGATATAGAGGTGTCTGCTAGCACACCTCCCTCTCAATATTTCTTGCTGTATGAGTAGAGCTATGCAGAAGTTGATTTTGTCATTACCAGAAGCTTTCAGGGATTGCAGGATTTTTCATTTAATGACTTTCAAGAGGGTTTGTTGTTTGTCATTAAAAAGGGGGTTGAGAATAGGTTGACTCTTCAGGTAGTAACCAGTCATGGTGGTCACGTGGGATGCAACTTTAAATCTCTAATCTTTCTTTTTTTCCTTCTTTCAGTTTAGGGTTTAAATACCTCTTGGCGTTGACGAAATTTAGCTTCTAGAGCTTAGAAATCATTCTTGATGGAGTATCGTGCCTGAATATATTTCAACAAAAGTTTGAGTTCTTTCTGGTGACTCACTGTTATCTTACAATAAATATTTTGCTGAAAAATTTCTGATAGACTATAGTTACAGGTAAAATAGCAGCTTATGTATTTGTTAGGCTGCTTCAAATACTGCATGAAAAAGAAACTCTGTAGATGTGGCTTTCACTTCAGGAATATTAATGGATTACTTAATATTTTATTTTGCATTTTCTGGCGGGTGAAACAGTATCTGTGTTTCATGTTCACATTTTGGATGAGCTCCAGTTTGTGTGTGATAATTAGAATCAAATTCATCAAAGATTTAGCATTTAGAAAAGGAAAACAGTAGCAACATATATGTAGCCTGAAGGTTTGATTCATTTATCTAGTCCTCGGGGAAGATAAGTCAAATTAGAAAAATCAATCCAAACTAAATAATCTGTAACAATTTGTAAAATCAAAAAATAGATGAATTCTCTATTTCCATACAGCGTCTGCCTTGGAAACTGAGTGTGCAATATGAAATTCACCACTTGACTATGATTGTGTAGAGGGCATCAAAATTGAGTTAAAATGAAATCTGAACTGGCTAGGGATGTAACTGAAACGCCGGTGCTAGACTTTTGTAGGGAAGCTTTTTGATTACTCGAATATACCCAGTATCTTTCTCTTTTGATAAAATGACAGATTTTAGCATTAAGAAAGCTACTTGAATGATAGCAAGATGAATCAGTAAAATAAGTAGTGTTATTATCCGTGAGGAGTATGTGTCAATAAGCATCTATTTGTATGCTTTGTCTCCATTATTAGCGTGCTTCAAAGTAAGAATCTAGCACAATGTCTTTGTTATGTGTACTGAAAAAAATAATCCATGCTGAAAGATATATATGCAGAATATTTATTTTATAAGGTGAAATTAAAGGTAATTAATACTTTATTAATAGTGCACCATCATACCAGTTCAGTATCTTCTCTTGTGTTTCAGTCAGTTCTATCTTTGAAAATGAACAAAGTGCTGACATTTTATTGTGTCTTGTGCTGTGTGTTTGAAGTTGTGTAATGGAAGATGCTTCTGAATGAATCACACAATGACCGCTTTGTTTTTCAAATGTATCTATTCCCAAAGAAAAGCATACCGTGTAGAAACCTAGAGAAAAATCTCAAAGCATTGAATACACATATGAATATGAATAACAAAAAGTGCAAGGCAAAATATTGTAATGTCTACAGACTCTGTGTTCCTAGTGGAATACTTTTAGTACTGTTATAAAAAATACCTTACTGAAGGCTTAGGTAGCCTTTAATGTTGCGTTCTACATCTTGTGCCAGGTACTTACTTACTCACATTGTTCGTATTGAAATGCTATGAAATGGCTTGCCGTTGCCTTGCTTTATATCCAAAGCAGCCATTTGAACTAGTGAAGTGGGCGTAAAAGGCTAGCAGACTAGTATTCTTCAGTCATGGCCACTGGTGACAGTATATCACATCACGTTACACAAGTACAAATAACGGTTTCAACTACAAAGCTGTGGAGAATCAGGCACAAAGCTAGGATCAGGTATGACACCTTTGTTTTACTTCTCAAGATACTGTATGAGCCACTAATAGAATGTTATCTTCTTAAAGACAGTCTAGCCTTCTGTTTTGATCAAGACCACTTATGTTAATTATAAAATAATTATTGACACTGGTATTTTGTTGACCAATAATTTTGCTGTCTATACCAGCGGAAAGTAGGGGTACAGAGCCAGGTAGATACCTGGTTAATACTGTGTTGCATGATGTGGTTGAGTGTTACAAATAGTGCAGGGCAATGTAATTATTAGTGCGGGATAGAATTACTACAAATGGAGCAGTCCCCACAACTTTCAGATCATTTGCATTGTAAATTGCTTTTTCTGGCTGAAAATTTGAGAAGAGTTTATTTAATGAATTTGCTTAAGTAGGATTTTTTTCTTTTACATGGTTGTTTAAGTCATATAATCATATTCCTTATATAGTAAACAGATGGTCTCTGTATTTTAAGTGTGCTAAATGCAGTGATAATAGTTGCGTTTGGGAGGAGGTTACGAAATTGCATAGAATGAAATGAAAGAATGCATTTGAGGTCACAACACAAAGATGGTGAAACAGACAGTGAATCTGCCTCTGGGCCTGTTGGGGCAAATGTAATTTTAAATGTCAGCAGTACTGAGTGCTTGCTATGGAAAAGGGTAAGCTGAGACAGGTGGAAGGCTTGTCATATAACCAGGTAATCGGGTCTCTTGAACACCTTCCCACAATGACTGGTACACGGGCTGGGGTTAGGTTATGAGCCCTCTCTTGGGGGACATTTTGAAATGGCTTTAGCTGTGTATGAAGAACTGCTGGTCCTACTGCACTGTAAATAACAAAGAACCAGGCAGAAAATCAGTGTGCTCTTGCCAAATGTTTTGTGAACTGCACAGGTAGGCATTGACAAAAACAAGATGGAGACTGGCAGAGAGGACAGACAGGCTGCAACATTCTTGAGCTTGACAAAGGATGCCCTCAGCATTTTTCCCGAGGGGTAAGAGATACGGTTAAAGAGAGACCGAGTGAGAGCAGAGATGGCAAGGTACTGCTGTGGTGGGAGCAGGCAAGAATGATGCAGTTATGGAGACATACTGAATTTAGGAGCCTTTATAGGAAGGGGCATGGGCAAATGAATAAATAGGCAAGATGACAACTTAACAGTATGCAAAACTTCTCCGTTCATGTTCTTGTTTCAGAAAATGAATTACAGAGTCTCTCTGACGAAGAAAGTGACTACTTCACATCTCCGTAATGGCATATTAATGCTGTGTACTGTACTAAAAACTAGAAGTGGCTTCTGGAGGGAGTATAGTCAAATTAAATGTCTTTACAACCTAGAGTCAAATTTGGTGTTAAAGTACAAGCATGTTATATGCTGAAATGAAATACTGTGGTTAATAAGTATAGCATTATCAAATCTAAGCATTTTTAAGTCAAATACACGAAATAACAAAATTCACCGAAAAAGGTGTGATTTAAAAATACTGACCTTCCTGGATGCATTTTAATGTGTGAGCTCTCTCTGTTACACGTTTTAGGACTTGCAGAATTACTCTGCTGTAGAGTTCTAGAAATCTTCTTTTCTTAAGGAAAGCTGCAGTTGTTATCGATTTAGGTGTTTGTGGCTAAAACAAACATTATTAAGGAATAGAAAACTCACAATAAGACAACAAGACTTGGCTTTCCTGTGTATGATACATTGCATGCATATGAAGCACTGCATATGCTTCATTTCTGACTTGGAATGGAAGCTAACCCCAAGGAATTAATCATCTGTCACATTTCACTCTTCATTCACTGCCATCGTTTATGTGAAGGGGTCACGTCAGCTGTAGTCTTAGTGGGAATTAGGCTGTTTCTGGTGCTGGAGCAGTGCCAGTTTCCAACAGCTAAGAACCTGAAGTGTGGTTTTCCAGTTTGTAACTGACAGAGAAGATGAAAGGTTGAAGCTTCTGTAAAACAATCTATCGGTTCAGAATCAGCAGCAGAACTTCTGTTAAAGTCTTCATTAAGAAGAAGTCTCCATATTGTTTAATCAGAGTAACTGAAGAGTTAGGATCCCAGCTCCTGTATAATCCAGTGATGACTGAGCTCTGTGATACGTTGTGATCCAGCCCATTTGACACTGCAGGCTATGAACATGCTTCTGTCACTCCTCATCATTCACCGTCACACCCATCTTTCTTTCTGGAAGCTGAGTCCTTGTCCTCCTCCGATTACACACTTGGCGCCTTTTTTTTTTTTTTTAAATACAGTTGTCTTTCTTGTTGCAGCTTTTTTTTGGTCCTTGTTCTAGGCCTGGAAATCCCAGACCTGACACTGTTAACCTCTACTCTCTGTGGTTTGCCACCCCTATTCCAAATCCTAAACCCGTGTAGGAGGTAATCCCTGAGCCGCTCCCTTTGCTCAACCTCCAGTGGACTCATGTTGTGTTGCAGCATGGTCCTCTGTAAACTAATGAGAATCCTCCTGCTTTGTGTTCTGTGAGGTACAGTAGCCACCTTCCACCGCCACTATGTCTGCTGACCTTTTGTATACCTCCCTTAAGAAAGGGTATTTGTTAAGATGGGATGGTTTGACAGCTCTCTGAAGGGGCCAGACCCTCTATTTCAGGCATGTATGCTCCTTGGCTTCTCTGAAAATCCATTGTAGATCAAATTAACTGAATGTAACTACTTTTTGACATCCAGAAGAAAATGAAACAACATTGAGGAGACTTGCCTGTGGCTTAATTTTATTGACAGTTATCACAACTTAATTAGGCGTCGAATAAAAAGTCTTCTGGAATCATTTGTGTGCCCCCAGTTTGAGTCCACTAAATTCTCCATTTTGTTGTGTCTCAGTGAATTCAAAGTGCTTAGCACTGAGTCCTGCTACAGTCCCTTGTGTAGTGCTCTGCTTCAGGGAGTTCTCCTGCCAGAGCTCTGCAGAAGGACTACAGATTTATTGAGTGCGGAATGTTAGTGCCAATGTAATAAAGATGCTCCAGAGTAAGCGATGAGCACTTTTCTGAAGAAGAACCATTTTCAGTAAGTTGGCAGCATGTCTGGAGTTGTGAATTGTTATTAAAAACCAAAAAAAAAAAAAAAAAGCCAGGTAGGGGAAGAGAATGGAAACCCCCTCTGAGCTGCTCAGCTTTCCAGAGGTGTTTGTGCAAGCCTAGTCCTATGTCCGTTACTATGGAGTGTTGATCAGTTTTGATGATCTACTGGTTTGGGAAGGGGCATATCTGTAATCTCTGACAGGTGTTTCTTTTCTTGATGAGAGAGGCATGGATAAAGCACAGCTGGAGTAGAGTACAAGGCTTTCTATATTGTGTGGTCTTTATTAAGCAGAGCCGCCTTGTTTGAAGCATGCTCAAAGCACTACCGCCTCAACATAGTCTGAAAAGAACACAGCAGAAAATTCTGTGTGTACTCCTTGGGGGTGGGAAGTTACTTTGTTCTCAAGGGTTATACTTTAGATACGGAAAAGCTTAAAAAAAGTGTATATAATAACTAGAAAGGTATTTTAAGAAGTGAGGATGGGGAGTACACGGTAGTGCTGTGAGCAGCATTGGAATCCCACTTCAGTCTATCAAACATCACTCTGCTGTCTCTGTGAGGCTGACCTAGTATAGATTTTCAGTGGTCTAGGACTTAGCTTAGCGTTTGCTGGTTGAGGTAGGGGGATTTGGGACAGAATGGAGCTGGCAGATGCCATGGCTGGGTTGCTGGTCAACGTTAGAGGAACCCATTTGTAGAAAGGCTTGCTGAGATGAGCCTGTCCATTATTGTCTGTGGCTGTCAAGAAGCAGAGCCAGAGTTTCTGTTCCTGGCAGACAAGGAATCTGATTGAGGTTATTCTTCAGTGTGTGAAATAAAAAAACACTGTATAATTTATAGCCTACTCCACTCACAACTCTCTTTCCGTTTTGTAAACTCTCTAGGCTGATGGTAATCTTTGAGTTTTTTGTTATTCCGTTTGATCTTCTGAAAACTGGAGGTGACAATGCTTTCAACAAACCTGGCATTTAGAAGAAAATTTATAAATACTCATATCACTCGGATAAAAATTTTATTTCCAAGTATGGAGGGAACTCTTGGATTTTTCTTAGAAGATGCTAAATTTTGATTTGACAGCCTTGCAGAGTCCCAGCAGATTGAGAAGACAGCTGTTAAGTAGGTACAGCTGCGTTATGCTTGAGGCTCTTTCATTTCAGTTGCTGTATCTCATTTACTCCTTCAGCATTTCTTCTCTGTTTCTGGTCCCAGGTTAGTTTTCACATAAATATCAGGAGCAAGAAAAGGTAAATTAGAAAAATCCCTCTTCTAGACCATATTAAAGACATTATTTATTTAAAGGGTTTAAATTTGCTGCCTCATGAATGCCAATACCACATGCTAATTGTTAGTCAGTTCGGCAGCCACTGCAGGCTTCGTTTTTGGAAGGCTTTGTCTGCTCCTTGAGGCTGAAGACATTTCTGTGTTTTGATCACCTGCAATATCTGGATCACGTGACAAACATACACCTCGTTTTAGAAAACAGATGTTGAACAGAAGAGCTCTTTCCTTTACCTGAGCACCTGATAGATGATAGTTTACCACTAAAGAACACCAAGCTAAGTATTAGAGAAATATGGAGCTTTCTATTAAAAAGGAAAAATAAAGCAGTATTTAGTGTCATGGAGTGATGAGGTTAATAACTGTAAAGACACAAATGTTTCGCTTAAGATGAAACTGAGCAAGAAACTGAGGCAACCTGCTGCTATTGCTTGAACTGGAAAATCAATGTGTGTGTCTGTTTTGCTGTAGGGAATACTGGATGAGGCTGTGCGTTTCCAGCTCCCAGTGGGTATCATTAGGAGCACAAGTACGGCTGAGCTGTACAGAGGTAGCTAGCGTGTATGTTTGATGAAGAGAAACTAAGAATGTCTGTTCTGATCCTTGAAACTGTAAGAGAGCATTGGAATCTGTTGTTCCTTAGAGCATTTGCCAAAACGCATTCTGAATCAAGTCACCGAACAGTGAGGATTTAACAATGCTGCAGTTAATGAGTGTATGCAGCTTTGTGTGTGGAAGTGGAAATGTTCTGCTATCGCTCTAAACTTGTAGTTATTATGGATGGATTATGGGTTGAAAGTATGAAAACTGAATCCAACCCAGCAGATTTGGCTTACACAAGTTGCACTCATGTCAGTTACTGTTGCCCTCTGAAAACAAGGTTGCTTGTTAAATGCTTGTGTCAAGACCTGATGCTGCTGTGGTCACTGCTGTTGCTCCCTGCAGGAGGATTACCTAGCTATCAAAACACCTTAGAATCACTGTGGGTATTTGGTTGCCCTTCAAGATGCTTTAGATAGGTTGTCTGTCTGCATCAACTGTTTTTTCCACCCATCTCACAAATTGATGTGTATTTGTGGCACAGCTTCACAAGCCACGTGTATCTTGTGAAGATAACTTCGTTCTGCTGTCACTTTTTCTCAGGTTGTCCGTCTTTTTTACTTGGCCAGTACTTTCTTGAAAGCTATGTAGTTACAGGTTTTGTTTGCTAGCAACAGTGATGGCTATGCAAAAAATTAGGCTGATAATGAAATACGAATCATTTCCCATCTTCTTAATCAGTAGAAGTAATAAAAAACTTTTTGTAAGCAAGCACAATCAATAGCTGGTCCTATAAAAGCATAGCAGTGCTCTTAACACTACTTTTTATTCAGTAGCGGGTCTTCTTCAGTATTCCTTGTGTCCTGCTTTAACCCCAGTTGTCAACTGAGCACCACGCAGCTGCTTAGTCACTCCTGCCTGGTGGGATGGGGGAGAGAACAGGAAGGGTGAAAGTGAGAAAACTCGGGGTTGAGATAGGATGGGTTCAATAGGTGAAACAAAAGCCACGCACAAAAGCAAAGCAAACCAAGGAATTCATTCACCACTTCCCATGGGCAGGCAGGGGTTCAGCCATCCCCAGGAAAGCAGGGCTTCATCACGTGGAACGGTTACTTGGGAAGACAAAGGCCATCACTCCCAACGTCCCCCCCTTCCTTCTTCTTCCCCCAGCTTTATATGCTGAGCATGATAATCATATGGTGTGGGATAGCCCTGTGGGCAGCTGGGGTCAGCTGTCCCAGCTGTGTCCCCTCCCAGCTCCTTGTGCACCTCTGGCCTGCTTGCTGGCAGGGTGGTGTGAGAAGGCGACGGCCTTGACGCTGTGAAAGCACTGCTCAGCAGTAACGAAAACATCCCTGCATTATCAACGCCAGCACAAATCCAAAATGTACCCCCATACTAGCTACTATGAAGAAAATTAACTCTATGCCAGCCAAAACCAGCACACCTTGGGATTCGGCAGAGTACTTTAACAAGCTGCACTGAGTTTTCAGAATGGTACCCTGAAAGTTCTGTCCATGTGTGAGGACAAGGTGTTCTGGCAAATTGGACAGAACTGGTATCCTGGCAGCACATTGCATCTGTCCTGTCCCCATGGCGCAGTGGAAATTAAGGCACTTCTGTTCACGAAAGGAGGAACTGCAGATGGCAGGAATCTGCACAAGAGCTGGAAAAAAACCCAAACCAGACCTGATTTCTCTGGTGGGTCCTTTAGGGGATACAGCCGTTTCGAAAGACAGAGCCTGAAGGGGAAGAGGAGCCAATGTGTCTCTCCCTTAATTTACACACTGAGTCTGGGCTTCTCTGTGATCTGGAATGATTTCTTT
>VZSC01019222.1:168023-207041 GCA_013398225.1 Steatornis caripensis | reverse complement strand
CAACTGAGCACCACGCAGCTGCTTAGTCACTCCTGCCTGGTGGGATGGGGGAGAGAACAGGAAGGGTGAAAGTGAGAAAACTCGGGGTTGAGATAGGATGGGTTCAATAGGTGAAACAAAAGCCACGCACAAAAGCAAAGCAAACCAAGGAATTCATTCACCACTTCCCATGGGCAGGCAGGGGTTCAGCCATCCCCAGGAAAGCAGGGCTTCATCACGTGGAACGGTTACTTGGGAAGACAAAGGCCATCACTCCCAACGTCCCCCCCTTCCTTCTTCTTCCCCCAGCTTTATATGCTGAGCATGATAATCATATGGTGTGGGATAGCCCTGTGGGCAGCTGGGGTCAGCTGTCCCAGCTGTGTCCCCTCCCAGCTCCTTGTGCACCTCTGGCCTGCTTGCTGGCAGGGTGGTGTGAGAAGGCGACGGCCTTGACGCTGTGAAAGCACTGCTCAGCAGTAACGAAAACATCCCTGCATTATCAACGCCAGCACAAATCCAAAATGTACCCCCATACTAGCTACTATGAAGAAAATTAACTCTATGCCAGCCAAAACCAGCACACCTTGGGATTCGGCAGAGTACTTTAACAAGCTGCACTGAGTTTTCAGAATGGTACCCTGAAAGTTCTGTCCATGTGTGAGGACAAGGTGTTCTGGCAAATTGGACAGAACTGGTATCCTGGCAGCACATTGCATCTGTCCTGTCCCCATGGCGCAGTGGAAATTAAGGCACTTCTGTTCACGAAAGGAGGAACTGCAGATGGCAGGAATCTGCACAAAGAGCTGGAAAAAAACCCAAACCAGACCTGATTTCTCTGGTGGGTCCTTTAGGGGATACAGCCGTTTCGAAAGACAGAGCCTGAAGGGGAAGAGGAGCCAATGTGTCTCTCCCTTAATTTACACACTGAGTCTGGGCTTCTCTGTGATCTGGAATGATTTCTTTAACCTGGGGTAGTCTGAGGGTCCCTTTGTACTGGGAGCAAAGGATTTGTCATCTTCCTATGTCGTTTCTGTGCCACTGGAAATCTCCTCCGACCCTTTCCAGATATATTATAGCTCCGGCAGTTTTGAGTGGTGTGCAAAGCAAGCATAGGTACCAAAATAAGGTGCTAATCTCTTCAGGGAAGAACGGGCGTCATTCCAGAGGAGACTGGGAACTTGACAAGAGAATCAAAGAAAAGAACCATGAGAAAGCTAGCCTAACCAGTGGTATGTGTGCCAGAGGAGACTATTGCAGAGAACAGTATTTGTGAAGAGGTAAGTTTCAGGTGGAGGACAGAAGTTTAGGTGAGAGGATAAGAAAGTTTGTAAACAAATACTGTGATGGTGAAGTATATCTGCAAACTGAAGAGTAGCTGGGGAAACAGCGGCATGATGGTTCTGTAGCGTGTGTAGAAGAGTAGGCATCCTAGTAACATATTCAGAGCTAGGGAGAAAAATGTCTGAAGGACACTAAAAGCAGCTTTTCTGCTTTTGGGAGGGAAACTTGCTTGTTACAAATTCTACAGGAAAGTACCAGCAAACCTTGTTTAGTAGACCTTTGCTTACTTATTACCATGTCAAACCTTGAAATGGGTATGAAACTTTTCCTCAGTAGGTATCAACTTTCCAAATGTAATGTCCGTCAACTAAAATTTTCAATTCAGAGTTTGGCTTGTGTGATATAAATTAACAATAATACTGTTTGGAAAGACTGTTGTCACAAATTGGCTTTGGAATGGTTAATAAATACAATAAAGGTTTTAACTGCATGTAGAGAACATCACAGAGCTATAGAGATACTTCCATTGTACAAAGACATTTAAAAAGGAGCAAAGCATTATTGCAGTTGCAGAGTATGTGCTAATTAAGTAAGCTGATGCATCAGCATCATCACCAAGTTTCTCAGCATGGGAGACTGTAGTTTCAGAAGTTGCTTTATGGGCTTTTAAAGAGAGGCATAAATAGCATCATCAAACTCATGGAAAATGCTTTTAATACTTTTTTTTATAGATCACTTTAATTTTTGCGAAGTACAGAATAGATAATTGCGCTTGATAACTACTAAAATCAAGTAATGTTTCCCTTTGTATTCTGGTGAGTACTCTGCACGTCTGATAGTCTGACCTTGCAGATAAAAATCTCTGGCTTTTGCATGTTTTGCATCTCTCGTAGCCATTGACATAAAAATCATCATCAGTAGTGTGTCACCAGAGAGCATTCTTGACTTCGAAGCTATTTCTTCTGAGTTGCCAGTTGGTTTTACTGGCTAGATTGCCCTCGTTAAGTAATGAGCTTGATAGTGCTGGTGGCTGTTAGGAATGCAAATGGCTTTCCTAACTTGAAGACAGAATTCTCAAGCCTAATCTAAATTCTCATTCAATAGTTTTTCATTGGCTTTTCATGAAGGCTTCCATTTATTAAGAGAGCAATCTGATACTTAATTTCATAGAAAGAGTAAAAATGTTTCTAAAAGTTTTTGAATTTTCATCCAAATAATTAATCCCCATCTATGTGTAAGCTAAACACTTGTATGAATATATTTGCTTCAGTGAACTTTAACTGATTGGAAAAAAGTTTTCATTGTAGAAACTGTAGGAATGTTCCAGTTACATCTGCTCTTTGCTACTCAAAATTATGTTTTCAAAATGTAGGTAACAAAACTTTAAGTATTAGAATATCGCAATGAATTAACGTATACCTGATCAGCCAAGCATAAATTAATATGTATTTAACTTGGTATATGATAGACCTCAAATATATGTAGCTTTAGAAGTGGAGACTTTTTTTTTTACTAATAAACCCCAATATTTTCTTGTGGCTCTTATACAATTTTTTTCCCCCAGTGTCTTTTGATTACAGTGGTTTCTCTGCTTAGAACAAGCTCTCTGATACCTTTCTACCTGATGTCCCCCTTTTTTAATATTCAGAAGTAGCTGCATGTCAACGTTGATGGAAACATACATCACCGTGAAACTAACCTTCAGCAAGGTTGTAAGTCGCGGCAGTCTGTAGGATGTAGTAAAGACAGCCCGATAGTCACATTTTTCTACGTATGTAGAATTACGAGTTGCATTTTTGCAAAGTCGCTTTCTATAAGGTAAATATNAATTTTTTTCCCCCAGTGTCTTTTGATTACAGTGGTTTCTCTGCTTAGAACAAGCTCTCTGATACCTTTCTACCTGATGTCCCCCTTTTTTAATATTCAGAAGTAGCTGCATGTCAACGTTGATGGAAACATACATCACCGTGAAACTAACCTTCAGCAAGGTTGTAAGTCGCGGCAGTCTGTAGGATGTAGTAAAGACAGCCCGATAGTCACATTTTTCTACGTATGTAGAATTACAAGTTGCATTTTTGCAAAGTCGCTTCTATAAGGTAAATACGGGTATGGTCGGTCATTGGTACAGGCTTCCCAACGAAGCGGTCGCAGCACCAAACCTGCCAGAGCTCAGGGAGCGACTGGGTCATGCTCTTAGTCATACGGTTTAGTGTTAGTCCTGCGAGGAGCAGGGAGTTGGACTTGGTGATCCTTATGGGTCCCTTCCAGCTTGAGATTCTATGAAATAGTTTTTAACCATTTTACTCTAGGACTGCAATAGGAAAACATACCCAGGTCAATTTTGCATTAAATACTGAGTATAAAATAAGCTGTGAAAAGGGCAAGTTTGGGTGTCAAAGAATATTTGTCTGAATGGAAAGTGGAGACCCAGCAGCTACAGAGTCATTAGCTTTGTTGATCTGAGGTAATAAACTCATAGATATGACTTTGTGTAAATATGCATTAATCTTTAATAATAATGCAGACTGGCCTCCCTGACCTTGAAAGGAGTCCTGAGTTTCTTTGGATTTATCGTGGAGAATCAACAGCAATTATGATGAAATTGCAAACATCCTTGTGGGGCCTTCAGTCCTCTGGAGCTAGTTTTCCAGGAAGTAGCACAGGAGAAATATTTCAGCTTACTACAGTGACTTGTATGGCAGCTACTCTTGAGGAAGAAGGGGGGAAAAATGAGATTGGAGCAGAAAATCTAACTTGGTTGCCAGGCCGAGGAATTAATATGTGTTTTCATACTCAGTGAACTGTGCTTGTACTCTTCGTCTTTGGATCGAGACTGGTTTTGTCTAACAGGTAGAGTGCGATTTGGGCGCATCTGAGAGAAAAGAAATACTAATGATCTTAGATCCAAATATAGACCTAATTCCCTTACAAGGAAAGGCATTCTTTTAAATATTTGAAATATTGAATATTTTTGAAAAGATGAAAAGAAAGAAGCCCCAACAACTTAAGCTATATGGTTGTTTTTAAATAACGCACATGGAGTCTAGTATAAAGTATTAATAAAAGCTGCACAGAAACCTATTTAGGATGGTTGAAAACATCCACCTGAACGTTTGGGATGTTGGATGATACGACGCAAGTTTGCTGCCCTGCTATTGTAATACCGTTAATACTTTTGCCCCCAGTTACCTGCTGGAAGTTACTCGGATGGAAGATGGGAAGAGCAGAACTGTAGCAAGTGGATGCTAACAGGTTCGGAAATATGATCGTTGCCAGCTACTTGAGATTCAGTGGCTGTAATATGATAATGAACTATTAAATTATGCAGATAGAAATCACTGAAAGAGGAATGACATCAAATAGAATTATATGACAAGTACGACAAAATCTCATTCCCCTGCTCTTTTCTAATGGCGAATATTAAATATGAAATTTGAATTCTGTGTTTATAAATGGAAATCCTGTGAAGAAGGTAGCATAAATCCAAACTACTTAATTTTATTTGTCAAGTAAGACTAGAAGACAAACAGCTGATCACATTAAAAGGTAGACCTTGGAAATCCAGTTAAGCGCTGGGAAGACATGATCATCCGTCGGTCAGTCACAAGCGAAACAAAGTTTTGGGTTATACCACAGTTTCCAGCACTATTTTCTTTGTCAGTGTGTCTTATTGCCACTTAGGAAGATATATTGTATCTTATTGTAAGCCTTGTACTCTGAATATACTTTATATAAAACTCTTCATTTCACTGATATTCGTGAAAGAATAACTCGCTTTTCCTTTAATGTTAAAAAAATGTAGGAATTACTGTTCTAATATCCCTTTCTGTTTTATCTTCTCCGTTAAGGGCTGTTTGCCTTGAAGGTGTGGTTTAGAAATCTGTACTTACTTAAACATTAGCAAGTGCTGAGTTGGTCCCCAATAGGAGGACTTGAGTAATCATTGCTGAAAACTCGAGCAGGAACGACACTGTGGCATGTAGAGTGTGCTTTTACTCTGGGAGGAAACAGATTTATATTGACTTTCCCCTGCATAATTTACTACTTTCCATGCAGTAGCTCTGCTTTGCTGGTTATTATACTGGAGGGAATGTAATGAAGGCGCTTTCTCTTCTTGCTTTTACCTGTCCCCTGCTTCTACCATTCCCTACAGTGGCAGAAATGTATTGTAAGAGATATATTAAGAGATATCAAAATACTTAAGGTTAAGCTGAGATTAATGTTATTAATAGGAAATGCAGGTTCAAAAGAAGTTACTATCGTGTTTTATAGAACATGGCTTTTCTTAAGGGTTGGAAGCTGTGAGCATTAATGTGTGAGTGCTACCAGAAGAAAATACCTTTAGCAAGAAACTCCTCTGAGTCTGAGTGTATTTAAATTCCTTTCCCTGCCCTGCTACCCCGAAACATGGCAAAAAGGGCTCTTACGAGACATTTTGGCTTTGGTCAAAAGTATGCCTTTGCTCCAGTTGCAACACTTGTATTTTGTTGTAAAGCCGCAAGTCGTCTTTACACCAGTAGTATTCAAAGTAAGATGATGTCAGTGTTTCTGTTGTAGTGAAAATAGTCTTGTTTACTAAAGAGGTGTTCTAGATGATAGTATGACTGTGTGAGTAACATTTCACTTTAGGTATATCATTTGTACATTTACTAATTTAATTTAAAAAATAACATTAAGTATTTAATGTAAATCTTTAAGCCAGATTCCCAAAATATAATCTAAGAGAAAACAGTGTAAGAATTTAAATTCCGACAGACACTTTCAGGGGCTGTATAAAAATACTTTAGTTTTTTGTGGACCAAGGATGTATTCTTTTGACCCTGCAATCTTCCTCTTCAGAGATGGAGAATGTAAATCCCCTGGAGTTTCTTTAATTATCCCAAACACTTAAATCTTATTTAAAAAGCAATAAAAATAAGGGTGTGTTTCTGTATTATGTAAGTGTCATGAGAATAACATTTAGATAGCTTTTCAGTAAAAGTTCAGAAAAGTTTTTAATGGTCTAGCATTGTAAGAACAAATTGTAACACTTTTATTAGCCTTTTTGAGATGAAGATCTTGCCCTTTGTCAATAAAGAAAAATAGTTACAAAAAAATCAGATATTAGCAAAGTGCAGCATATATAGAAAACATATGTACTGGTCAGTATGTTGAGAATAAGTGCCAATATTTCTATTTAAAATGGATTTTATTAAAATCAGTGGGAAAAAACGTTCTTCAGAAGTTTTATCAGTAGGGGTCTAATGTCTACTGGACATTGTCTCTCAAAGAAATGGGATGTGAAACTCTGTTAACTATTTGAAATACTGGCATTTAAACTCAAGTACTGTGCTCTGGTATTATAAAATAAACAAATGTGCAGGTATGTTTGACCAAAGCAGAAGTATGAGACCTATGGAGTCTTAAGATATTTTCATGTATTGTTCATGTAGAAGGACAGGGAGCGGGCAAGTCGGAGACACCTTGTGATGGGCAAGCTTGCACTCCTGCAAGCAGCTGGTACTGTTTGGCCTTCCAGCTTTGGTAACGTCACTTTCAGGGCAACAGATTTGCAGATAGTTATTAGACCATGTTAGCAGCACAGATGGTTAGCATACCTCTGAGCAAGGGGAAAAAAAACCAAACCCAAACCCAGGGAGAATGAGAAAAGAGAGGGGTAAAGCAGGGTGTATAATTCAGCAAAGAAGTGCACATTTTGTTAGGGCTAAAAGATAGAATTTAAAGAAAGGATTTTGCCTGCACAAAATTATTTGAGTGCAATATATTCTAACTCGAAAATTAGCATTTTTGCTTCTTTACATGCTGTAAGATTAGGTCAGTTGGGAATGGATACCCTCTTGGTAACAATTTAACATTTGTTGTTCATGGAACCAAATTTTTATGGAGCTGTAAGACAGTGAATGTCTGAGTGCACGTGACTCTTGGCAGGGAACATAGTTCTACTGAAATATTAAATATTCCTCACGATCCAAACTCCAAAGAGGTTTGAAAATCTAGTTAATCTCCTTACGTACAAAACAAATCCGCCGTTACTAGTTACGGAAATGGAATTGTAGTAAACATCTGCTCTTTGTAATACGGAGTGTTAGAGGCAGGTGGCTTGGAAGCAGTGAAACCAACAGCTTCAGTATTCACTTCTTGTGGGACAGGGACAACAAGTAATTGAGGATTGCTGGTGATGCGATCTGTCTGCTCGTGCAGAGGAATTTTTGAAAAAGTGGCTGCTCTTAACGTCTTTGGTAATGAGAGAAAAGAGGATTTTTATTGTTTTCTTAGGCATTTCAGTGATGGCTGGTACTGAGTAGCTCAGAAGTGTAGCTTTATTTTAATACTGCTGCAAGGCAGGGGAAGCAGTGCTATCCCTGTTTTATAATGGCGAGATGAGATCCATGGGGAGAACATTCTAGCTTTTCTATAAGTGCTCAGTTGTACAAAGATAATTAAGGAATTATTTTAGGCAGAAAACTAAATCCTCTTTTTCCTTTACAACTGTTGAAGGATACTGTGAGCAGCAACAGGAGAAAATTACCCTTAGTGTACGTTCCCAGTGCAACCATCATCCTCCACGGGAGACGTGCTTGCGGTTGTGGACAGTTTGGCTCCGAAGTTTCAGCATTTTCTCCTTTTTCTTCTGGTCTGAGGCAAGAGGCTATCTTGGGAATAGCTCTTTGCATTGAAGACTAGGCATTTTTTTTAAAGTGGGGATGTTTTGGTATCTGCGTTACCTAGCGTTCCGCAGTTTGCACTCTCCATGTGCCTGTAGGATGTTACTCTTCTCAGCGGTTTGAAAGCAGGCCAAAGTCAGGAGGAACAGACGCAAAATATTGAGAATACATCATGAACACAAATAGAAAGTTCTGCTTAGGAAAACTGTGTAAAATTAGACTGGAAGAGGGACAACAACAGTGGCAAATCTTCCATTGACTGTAGGTGAAGGTGAGGACCTAAATAAGTGGAGATCTGGTATCTGTGGTTCCATTTCTGAGAGCATTGAGGAACTGGAGAACCTGGTGGTAGATGAAGCCAAAAAAGTGGTAGTGGAAAAACAGACATCTGTTCCTCCACAGCTTGCTAGGTCTTTGGCAGGAAAGTATGTAAACAAGAAAGTGTTATCAGAGCAAATGTCTGAAGGGACAGAACATTCTATAACAAAATTCACTGGAGAAGAACCCATACAAGATTGTGCTTAGTTCTCCGATTCTGATTAATCTACTCTCATGTAAATCATGTGAGATGAGAAAGGTCTCATCAGTATTTCTTTGCATGTATTTTTAAACTCCTGCATTAGCATAGGTACAGCTGCAGAGAGATGCTAATAAGAGTCAGCAGCGCTCCTTCGCGGACCCTTTTAGCAGGCCACTGTTCTGAAACTAGGATGGCGTGAAACTAGTGTAGGAGTTTTTGTGTTGGTTTCTACTTCTTTTCGGCAGTGTTTGGGTAAGCATTGGCAAGCTTACTGGCCCTGGGTAGCATGCCAAAAACTTGCTATCTGGGAGCATTAAGCTCTTAGAAAGGAGCATGTATTTTTCTGGTAAATTGCCTTCAAATGCAAAAGTGACCCTGGAGTTAAATCTCCAACCCTCTTGTGCACCTGCTGACCTCTTTCAGACCATGACCCTTGACTAAACATCAGTATGGGGCAAAGCAGCAACCTTGACATGACTTCTGATTTGAAGATCACACTGAGAAAGTCTGAGTCAACAGTATGGAGAGACAGATTCCATGTGCACTTTTTAAGTCAGGTGGAAAGAGAACCAGCTTTATAGTTCTCCTGCCAGGGAAATTACCTCCTGCTTTCTAATTGGCTTCAATTTCTCTCATAATCATTCCTTTTTCAGATATTGCACTTAGAAAACAACTCAGGTAAAACAAAACATTGCATTAAAATATCCCAGATTCCATTTTCCAGGTAACAAATTTAATTCTCTGGCATTCCCTCTAGCTAGGATTTGTTTTCAGAATCCCTGGAGCCTTTGCTGATATTCGTCAATCTATGCCAACTGTGTTTAAGCCTCAACGTATCAAAGGGCTGCTCGTCTCCAGGAGTGAAGATTAATTGCAAGCAAACTGTTAAGAGTCTTCATTTGCTGTTAGAGAAAACGACGTCTACTGTGGATGTAGAAAATGTGTGGTTTCATTGATGAATAGCTATTCCAAAGTATCAGCTCATGTGAAGTCTGCTCTTCAGAGCTGTCTGCTTGTAGAATTTCTTCCTTTGCTACTACTCTGCAGCTAATATCGTAACTCCTTTGGTAAAATGATTTGTTCGTTCTTTTCTTTTTCAGATAGAGTTTAATTAGCCCGTCCCACCCTCGTGACTCGTCAGTAATTAACTTGCAAGCCCTGCAGATTTCAAACACCTGCTGGGCAGGTGGAGCGAATGAAAAACAACAGTGTTTCATTTTGGACATAACCTCAGGATTAACGAAATCTGTTATCGTGCATAACAATTCGTAAAAGCATTACGTAAATTTAAAATTGAATGTCTCACAGTTCTCTGGTGTTTTATCAGGGTATATTCTTCTGCTATCTATCCTAACAGTCTCTGCTAAAAGTAATGATGATAAATGATAATGAAGTCTTTGGTCCTCTGTTCATAAAGGTATTCCACAAAACTGGTGAAAGTCTGTTTTCGTTACCCAATTTATTTAGGCATTTTGCTGATGTTTGCTAACACTCCGGATAATTCTGTTTCTATTTAGAACAGCTAGGAGTAGTAACCACCTGTCTGGGATTATATGTATCTGAGATACCAGCTAAATGCACTCCTTTATTTAGTGCACGGACTGTAGCATCCGAGTCCGATTCTGCTGTCTTTTACAGTGGAACAGAAGGATCGGTAGAAAACACTTCTCTGCAATTACATGAAATGTAACTGTGGTATCCTTTGGCAGCTTTTGAAATTTAAGCAAATTCTACTCCTGTTCCTGAGAATTTATCCTGTAATAGACTATTTAAAATGTTCTTTTAGATCTTTACCTGGTACCAATCAGTAGCAGCACTTGCGCTGTCATTCATTTAGGCAGCTTTGTCATGGGTCCTAGTGCAGCCTTAATGTACGTGCAGATCACTTCACACAGGCGAGAGAAGTAAACCTGAATGGTTTGTATCCTGCAGAGATGCTCTTACTGCATAATATCAGGTAAAGAGGAAGGTCAGGCCTAGAGGGCTGTTTTAGAGAGAATGTGTGGACGCGTAAATCCAGGAGAGCGTTCGGAGCTGTGAATTGGAAGTGAAAGAAGGTGCTTCCTTGCAGCAGGAGGCGTTTGAGTCCTTGCGGGAGTCAGGACTCCAGGCAAGGCGCTCTGCCCTTTACTTTTTCTCTTGCCTTTCTGAGTGGCTTCATAATGGGCGTGCTGACATCTTAGTGTCGCTTGTGTCCCACCTGAAGGATATGAGTGTGGTAAGATCATTGAGTGCCTAGAAGCTAAGCTATTTCACAGTCACCATTAGTAATGCCTTGCCAGGCTATTTTGCGTTGTATGGTTTTTGTTGCTGGAAAACAGAGAATGTGAAATGTAATAATGTTTATCAAAGCAGTCAAAAGACTTTCCAGGGATGGAGCAACGTGAGAGTAAAAATGCATTTGCTGTTGGGTGCCGTCTTCTCCTCTTTAAAGCATACTGCAAACATAATTAATTTAAGTCATAGTCACCGTAAAAAGATGCATTTCTTCAAGAACGTGTCAAGCTGTGATTCTTGCCAGTGTTTCTGCAGTAATTAGATTTGGACCACATTCATGATAAGCGTAATTTGAAGAACAGGCTTTCTGCAGAAGTACTGTGGCTAACTCAGTAAGTAACAGTATTTCTCAGTAAGTCAGTAAGATGTTAATGTTTTCGGAGGCGCTTGCAGCGGGCACAGTACTCCTTTGCCCTGGCTTAAATTGGGGTGCAGTACTGGTGAGCACCAGTAAGAGAACTGGAACAGTTCTAATGAAAGGGTCTTGATTTTCATCTTGGACAAAATGAACAAAGGTTAATCTTTGATTAACAATTGTATTTCCCTTCATGATGTATGAAACAGAGAGTTATTCGAATGAAATAGAAAAGTAGAAAACTCTTGGATAATTTCAAGATACGTGCCCGCCAAGGGGTGAGGTTTTTCCCACTGGCTTTTTTGCTTTGTGGGATTACCAGAAGCTGATCAACAGATACGGGATGAGGACAGGAAGAAAACAGACATGGCTGAATTTTAGCAAATTACAGATTTGTTTTATGTTGCAAGAAAGGTAATAAATAAAATTTTTCAGGTGTTTCTACTTAGTTTCTTCTACTTGGATTTAGCACATTTACAAGAGGTTCATTTGTGAATTTCAGCCCTTTTCAATAACACTTCTCACAGTGAAGTCATAGTAGATCTTCAGGGAAATCTGTAGTCCTATGATGAGGAATTACTAACTAAAGTGCCCCTTGTATCTTGCATAATAAAATGAATTTTCCTTGATTTTTGCTTAGTTTCCTTTTTTTGGCAGCAATTTCAGTTTTTCTTGGCTTCCTAATCTTTTTCCTCTTGCTTTTTATTTTGGTTTAAAACTGAATTTTTAGCTGTATGGTTGATTCATTCTCTAATCTAGCTGGGATTTTTTTTGTTGTTGTTGTTAAAATTCTGACAGGGCTGTGATGGCTTTAAAAAAACAAAGCAAAAATGACCAACCACCTCCATATGTCTTTAATTTCTAGTGTAAATGATAGTGGAATTTGTCTGTCATTTTGTAACAATCAGCACCTGTTGAAGAAGCTCCTCATATTTCCTACAGTTTTAAATCTCTTTCAACAGTAATGATAATGTCACTGCCCCTTTTCCCCCCCCATAATGATCATTCATGGCTTTGTAACTCCCTTGTCCATAAACCTGCGCAGTATCTCTCCTGAGGAATCAACCTGGTGTGTTTTAAAGAGCGGTATAAAACAGATACAATTTTATCTCTTCAGACTGCTTAACAAATGTTAATTGAACCTTGATGTTCTGCAGGTTTTATTAGTTTTATTGCCTTATTTTCCAAAGAGGGGTCCAATTGTGAATACAAATGTAGGGCTTTTAAAAACTGTGTCTATATTCGTTTCATCTGAAGATCATACTCTTTGATGTGGAGTGACACTGAGCGTCCAGTTCTTGCCTCGTGTAATGGTCATCAAAGTCCATGGACGAGGAGATGCTTTGGCGAGAACTGAGTGCCTCTTCTTCCTCTTGTCTTGAGGAGTAACACTGCTTGTGGAGTTTTCCACTCTTGTGCTTTTTTCATTACAGTCCAATCTTCAGAGGAGTCTCATAACCTTGACAGTGGAGAGCACTGGGGAGATACCCATTCCGTAGTGGGGTTTTTTGATCTATTTATCAGGTTTTGGAAATATTTGTGTAAGCTCAGCAAAAACAGCAATCTTGCTAATGGAGCAGCACCCTGCAGAGCTGGTGTTGGTCAGACACTTCTACTCTTCACACGCCTGAAGCAGAGGAAGAGGAGAGTTAATAGAAAATAATAATAAATAATAGTTATATTATATACATATCAAAAATAAATAATAGTTAATCAAAAATATTTTCTGAAGTTATTCTGTTTTTTTAAGTTACAAAGGAAATGCTGAATATTGTAAGTTTTAAAGCCATTTCATCTGCAGTTCTTAAAATAACACATAGAGGAAAAAACCTCAGGTAGCAGATATTTCTCAAAGTTTCTAATTGTAGGATAGACGGTGCATGCAGCTGAGAACAGTAAACAAACGAAAGTCTTTGCTGGGTATAATCTAGAAAATCCTCTTTGCCTTCTGTTTATGCAGACTGCTGGTCGTCTGCATGACTCGTCTCTTTTAGCANTCATCTGCAGTTCTTAAAATAACACATAGAGGAAAAAACCTCAGGTAGCAGATATTTCTCAAAGTTTCTAATTGTAGGATAGACGGTGCATGCAGCTGAGAACAGTAAACAAACGGAAGTCTTTGCTGGGTATAATCTAGAAAATGCTCTTTGCCTTCTGTTTATGCAGACTGCTGGTCATCTGCATGACTCGTCTCTTTTAGGGTGTTTTTGGCTTACTATCCTTTTTCTAAAACTAACTTAAAAATAAGTGTAATCTTGCAGCATTTACCAAATACCTGTTAAACCTGAGGACTTCATTTGATTGTGTTCTTTACTTTTCCGTGCTGTTTCAAGGAGAATTCATGACGTGTTGACAGTCTCAGTTTGTTATTGCTGTTAACGTTAGCACAAATCATCTACGTGGTATCAAAGATGAGAGTGCTTTTAATTTGTCATTCATGTTTTTCTGCGAAGAGGAGAAGCCGTATTATGCTTAGTTTTCTTTTTCTATTGCTGTGTAGTTTGCAAATGTTTAAAATGTACTTAGTCCCTGCTACTGTATTTGTGTGTGTCTAGGGATTTGTGCTTGAAAAGAGCAATGGCAAATGAGGATGGAAGATGGTTTTACAGAAGCGCACACGGGCTCTTCTTTGAAACTGCCCTGTTGTTCAGGTTTCATTTAAAACTGAAGCTCACGGCTGTCTCTTGGGGTAGCTTAGGAAAAGTCTTGAAAGTGTGAACTAGCTCCAAGCGTGTACAACGACATCTGGAAGTGTTTGAAACGTACTTTTGAAATAGGAGCCCTGTCAAGCACGCGCCCGCTTGTCAAAGTGGCTGCTCACTGAGATGCCAGCGAGATACGTTGGTGGAAGTGACCGTCTTGAGTGGGGGAGCTGCTGCTCTCTAATGTTTTTGTGTTTGTGAAGAAGGGACCAAAATAAAATTCCTCAGAGTACTGAATGGAAATTGGTGGAGGAGAACGAGTCTGAGGAAGCTCAGTACAGCCCAGTAAGCAGAGAAAATCTCATTTTATGTGATGACTGAAAGAGGAAGCCTGGTTTTGGTGCTTTGAGTTGGGTGAGTGTAGAAGAGAGCTAGTTTCTACTTCCTCGTGTGGACTTCACTGTTGGTGTGACTCCACGGCTTTGTATAAAGGTAAAAGCTGTACATGTGACTAGTTAGTGTCACAGCCTGACAGCTCTTCGGGTGACACAGGTTTGGGTTTATGGTATAAAACACGCTGAGCTTTTAAATCCTCTCAGCTGCACAGATGCAAACTCCACTAATCCCAAAGAAAAATGCGGTCTGCTGTTCATTAAATGCTGATGAGATTCCTTTTTTAGTAAGCACATAAGCAGATGCCTAAATTTAGGAACATGTGCAGTTACAGTCTCTGGAATATTCTCAGTCGTTTTATCTCCGTTTCTGCACTGGAACTCACTGTGCTGTGTCTTCGAGAGCTCTCTGACCTTAAGCCTTACTGTGGAACCTGGTTTATTCTGTTGCTTTTCTAGAGTGCTCTTTAGATGTAGATTTTATTGACTGTACTTTTGTCCCCTTCAAGCTTGCTTTGCAAACCTTTCCGTACTTGCTAAGAACCGAGGAATGCTAGTGCCGAGTTTACTGGTCTTACCCAAGCATGTTTGATTAGTCCTATCTGACTCCAGTTTAAACTGAGGTAAATCTCCGAATAAAAAACCAAACCAAACCAAACCAAAACCCAGAGTTCCACAATAATTCGGTTGTTCTACATCCATTTACAAATAAAAAATGCTTGTAAATGCGGTAGTGTAACTGCATTTTTACTAGGGCCTTCCATAAGTGATCTCCTGTGTCTGTACTCATTTCTTCCTTGGTAACAAGGAAGCGAGGAACGTAATATTTAGAAATTCAGCTTTGTTACTGAGCATCAAGTAGAAGCAATCTCTATTTCTGGCACCTCTCTGTTTCCTGAATGCAAACTGATGTCTCATCTGTGAATTTCTGTTGTCTTTCACTCTTGCCTGGAAAAAACTCAAGTTACCTAATGACGAACTGTTAGGCAAGCATGAGGTTATACGCCTGGAAGGCGTTTGTTCAAGTCCTCCTGAAGGCACCAAAGTCAGTGGAACTTCGTGTGAAGTTACTGAATGTTTGGCTGTTCTGTAAAATTAGGATTTAATTACTACATTTGTTTCTTTTTGTTTGCACGGTGCTCACTATAATGAAATTTGATGGGAATTTTGCAAACTATTGTCACAAGCAACTATAAAGTGGCCATTCTGTGTGACAGCATGCTGCCTTTTTGGTCCACGACAGGAACCATGTTAGGCCGGTGCCGTAACTCTCACAAAACAGCAGACACCAGAGATAATGAGCTTTAAACTGGTTTAGCACTTCAGCTGGCAATCTGATCTAATCAGCATTGCCAGGGGGTTTATTCCTGCTAACCAGGACCATGTCTTGGAAGGAGACTATGATGCTGCTTATCTGAAAAATTATATTGGTAATCATGCCCGTCTCATTCCTCTGTTTCTGTTACAGGTCCCACTACCAGTTCGTGGCAGTTGCGCTGCAGTTTCTAGCATTGAGGTCTATGTATCACAAACTGGAGCCAGGTCGCCAACTTAATTTTCAGGCAGTTTGGGGGAGATTGTTATCGGATCGCTAGACTATTATTTCAAAAATTGTTGGATTATGTGTGCAAAAATGTGTTTGCCTACAGGTTGAGTTTAAGTTAGTGCTTGAAATGAGAAAAATAATTTTGCAGTCCTTTAAGTGATAGTCAATAAATCATTTTTCTGACCATCCTTTATATTGAAGGCCTGTAGTTAAGCAATTATGCGTTACTTTAAATGTATTGATGCTTTTTTAAAATTGGATTTCCAAGTATGAGGAATGCAGAGAAGTATTGCTTTGGACAATCTTAAAAATGTGTCCTAGAAAGTCTGAAGATTTGGAAGTTGTTTCTCCTTAGTCTTCAATATCCTTATAGTATATTTTTTTTGAAAATCAGTCTTTTATGCATCTGAGAATACAAAATTGGTCTCTATCACAATATTGGTGTCAAGGGATACAGAAAGCCTTCAAAGTGTGGTATTGGTACCTGCCAGAGAGCTCTATGACTTCATCTGGTAAATATTATCAGAGGAAATTGATTGTACTTTAAAATACGTATTTCCTTTGAAAATCTCTTTTCAGTAAGTTAAAAGCGCTTACCCTAGTTTCAGGTTGTCTAGGCTTGTAGTAACTTTATGTTAACTTTGCCAGAATGATGCAGGGGCCTGTCTAGCCTGAATCATATCCATGGCACGGTTATGACTAGAGGGGAATTTAATAGGCTAGTAGTGAGAAGATACCTAGTCGAAACAACAATGGCCAGGATTTATTGTGTTTTCAGACCAAAATAGTTCTAGTGTATGCAGGAGAAATACAGAGCCCTTATCAAGACCTTGTTCCTATAAAGTGTTGCTTGCATGCACCCATACAATATAGTTTAGCGTTTGCTTGATGAAATAATAATAGTTTTATTTTTCTCCTATATATTTTCTGACCCTTAGGAAATAACCACTGTAATAGAATTTGCTGGTTAATTAGCAGTTATTAAGTTTGCTACTTGCAGTTTGAGAGCTCTTTAACAAGTTCTTAAAACAATGGAAGTGATAATGTTGACACTTTGTCAGCAGTATTGTGATTCTTTTGGGTGATGAGAGACTACATAAATATTTTTTCTGAGGGAAGCTCATCACTGTTGCTGTAACTTTAGATTTTTGTCTTCTGAGTATACTTTTCTCCACGGCTGATGCACTGTCGCATCTTGGTGAGCTGCTTCTGCCATTGCTTGTCAGTGTTTCGTCACACTGTACAAACAGGGAAGTAATGTTTTAATTTCAGGAGTTCATTAATCCAACAGAGGATTTATAGCAGCGTCCTGCATGGGACGAACCTAAAGACAGGAATTGTCAGGCTGTAATTATTAAAGATGCTGATAACAGGTTTGCATTAATTACAATAGACTTGGAAAGTAGGATCTTCCTCTGTGTATCTTCCTGTGTGATAAAAGTTAGGTAAAGTTTTCACACTTCTGAAAACTATGTCAAGGTTCTATGGCCTAATGCAAGTCTGGGATTTTTACCTGTTGCATAGAATAGCGTCTGGCAAGAGGGTATGGAGGGTATAGGTTAGGTAACAGATGAAGGGCACATGTAGAGGAAAAGGATGAAAGGATCCTTCTACAGAAAACTGAAATGCTACTGCCTGTAGGAAGTTGAGTATAGATTTTCTTTTTTTTTTTTTGAGTGCTAGGAGACAGAGTCTGAGGGCATCTGTGAAAAAGTTGATACTTAAAATCCTGAAACAATTCCCAAAGTAATAGAAGAGACAACCGAACACATAAAGTTGCTGTGAGCTTCTCCATTATTGTCCCAGGAATCTGAAGGCTGCTAACCTCAGCGTGAGAAAGTCGGTTCCTTCATTTTCTTCAAACTATGCTACTCTCTCAAAAAAGCATTTACTGCTTTATCCTGACTTCCCAAAAACCTGGCTGCTGAACATCAAAGAGAGCTGAGGTTTATTTTGTCTTTAATGATAGTCTACTTAGATACGCATCGTGAGTCCACCTTGTAAGGTAAGGTATGGCTACTGCATTACCTCTTTAATCATTGCACGCTCCTTCCTTTCTGGGCTGGTAAATCAAAGTGCCAGGCACTGGAGAACTCAGGAGAGCACATGATCAAAGCCTTTCTGCTTACATCCTGGCATCATTTCTAACTCATTTTTCTTTTGTGAGCAACCTGTTACACCTGAGCATGTGTGGTTTTGGTCAATTATTGATGCACATAGCATGTCTTTTAGCTGACGGGTATTTTTGCAGATAGGGTATTTTTGCTGACTTACTGCCTATCCCTTCTTGTTATTGGCACTTACTGAAATGAGCATATAAGGTTACACTCTGGATTTTATAAAGCACTTCTGATACCATGGAAGGCATTTTCACAATGGTAAAGCTTTGATATGAAAGACTGATGCTTTTGGGAGCAGGCTTGCAGTTAAATGAGGGTTAGAACCAAAACAATTCTTATGGACTACCACCAACAAACAGCGTGTCTGAATCTGTCTCTGCAACTATTTTTGCAGCCCTTCTCTTGACTTGATCCTTTCTCTTGACTCTAAACCTGTTCATGGTAACCTCTCTTAGGAAGAAAAGTTGAAATCTGGGGGAAAAAAAAGAGCATTTCTTAATGAGCTTGAAAGGTTTTTATGGTGATAGAGCTAATGATGTCAGTGTGCTTTTCTGCTGAAGCTGCCTATTTTGTTAGTGCCGTCATTCTCAGCAGTGTTGGTCTGAGGAGGGTTTCCTTTTTGAGCTATGCAGTATGCATGTAAGTGAGTTTTACAAAACCTACTAGTTAATTATGCAGAACAATATTCATTTAGTTACCATGGTGTAATTATGTTACCAGAATTTCCCAGTTGTCATTAGGGATGGGTCTTTCTGCTGCCATTTTCTGTTGCATATTTTTATCCGGGTTCTTTACTTACGGGCCTCGTGATACTATCTGTAGAAATGGTTAATAATAGCTATGGAAGCTGTTCTTACATGATGAAACTTGAAGGAGAGACAGGCATGACAAATAACGAAAAACATCACAACAGAGTCAATTTAGCATCAATCATAAACTAGGGAAAAGTTATGCAATGTACAGCTTAGGAAAGTAAAGAAGAGAAAAAATAAGAGGGAAAATGTGTATTACCGGCAGCAGTTGATGGTCGGAATTAAGCAGCACAAGGAGAATAAAGCCCGTGCAGTGTACTGACTTGTGAAATACTAAAGTTCTACGGTCCAGGGGTGGCTTTATGACCTCTTCTGTAAGCCAAGTAGTTGTTAACTGCAGATGTGTATTGGAACAGAGGACGGTTGATTTATTTTAAAGCTTAAAGTCTTCCGTAGATGGATCATGATACAGTACAAACAGCCACAGTGCCAATTATAGATTTAGATGCTAAATGGTTTTAAAAATTATACCTTATAGATGCTTTAGTATCATTATGCTTTAGGTACCACTGAAGTTAGATGAAATATGGCAATATCCCTTACATATTTAATCTGCTAAATGCCAGCTGTTAATGTTATTACATGAGTTCGTGAACTTCTTAGCTAAGGCCGTTGGAAACTCAAAGTAGCCACTGATGTTCTCATGGTCTTTCTTAAGTCTTGATAAGAAGCATGAATAGGTAGAATCAGCACTTGCATTGCAGATACGCAAGAAAAAGGTTGATGGAACATAAAATTATACTGGTGAAAAAACTGAACACAGTCTTTGAAGAAAGGTCACTGCTAAACCTTTGCATAGCCAATGCTTCAATGCTCTTAGAGGTGCCGTTCGTGGTTCTGAAACAGAGGTATGCGTTTATTGGGTAGAAAATATCCCCATGTAATTAAATAATTACATTATGAAAATGGTAACTAAATAATTATATTTTGCCAAGATGCTTGAAGTCTACTGCGATTGCAGTTGGATACAATAGTCTTCATTTACCTCCTTTCATAAGTTAAGAATGCTGTTGTAAATGAAGTGGTTGTCCTGTACTTCCCTGGAAATAACTGTGTTTTCACGGTGGGCAGAACAATTCTTGTACCATTATTAGCTGTTATCAAATGATCCTGTAAATATGCTCGGTGGTGATCAAGAAAATCCTTTCCTGTATTCCTGCTATCGAATCAGTTTTCTTATCATATCGTTCTTTGAGTACTGGTTGTGTGAGTTGCCTCATGAAAACTGGCAGAGACAAATATGTATTGAGAAAAACTAACAAAGTCAGTATACATTACAAATAGATAACAAATGAAGGAAGAAGGAGGAAGTAGAGGGATACACTGGTACGCTATAGCAGTTGAGGTCAGTAAAAGGAAATGCAGAACTTTTGATGGGATAGAATCTGTCTTGTCTTGTTGCTCCTAACACATTGTTTGTCTGCAATTCCTTACTAATCATAAGGGATAAATGTTTTGTTGTCTGTTTGCTTGCTGGGTGGTTGTACACCCTCTGAAGAAAGCAAATATTTACTTTATTACCAATTAACACAAACATTTATACTTGCATATTAGGAAACAAAAGACAACATGGGCCACCTCCCACTCTCCTGATCTTGGTCTTCTCTCATTTCCTTGTTTCCTCTGTTGTCCTCTTTGCTGCTCCCTTGTACCCTTGTTCCCCCTTCCTTGTGATTTTCTGGCCTTTCTTAAACATTTTTTCACAGAAGTGCCACCAGTCTCACTGATGGGCTCAGCTTTGGCCAGCATTGAGTCCGTTGGGGAAGTGGCTGTGTCTGGCACAGGGCAGCACCTGACCTTCTCACACAGAGGCCACTCCTGCAGTCCCTCTGCTACCCAAACCTTGCTGTTTGTACCCAATAGACTAGAAAAGGCTGTTGAAACCTCTGTGTGCGTGTTTCATTACAAGGGCAGCGTTAATGCAAGTTCATTAAAGCTTCAATTACTAATAAAAATGTCTTTTATTACTAGGAGAGAATTGTTTTCATGTCATGCATAATCTAGATTTCAGCAGCACCTTCTGATTTGGTGTCTCTGATTTATTCTATATAATAAGCAATAAAAAGAGAAGAGTGAATTTTCATCTTGCAGGCTGCAGTCAGTGAGATCAGATGAAGGCAGTAGATTTTCTATGAATATTAATTGCATAACTAGTAAACATGATCCAGAAAGTATACACTAAAGACACACAGATGATTATGGAAAGCAAGCTGTGAGTTTTTTTAACTCAGGTAAGCAGTGTGTGACCAACCTGTTGCTGATGCCATGACCACCCAGGCTTCCGGAAGGGGACTTCCTCAGTCTAGGTGTACAGCCAGCTGACAATTGTGTGATGTACTTCTGGTACCAATTGATTTAATGGCAAAGTGTCGCTCTGCCAAGAGTTAGTTCAGTGCTGCTCTTCACATGGTATGAAAAGTTAATGTAGAGAAGACCCCGCGTTAACATTTGCAGCAATGTGCTGCGGGTGGTAAGCTTTCTTCTCACAGGAAAAATGGAACTGATCTTTCCCTTTTAGTAATAACTCAACAGATAAATGTGCCTACCTCAGTATTGCTTCAGGCAGTACTACTTAGTGGCTCACCTTTGAGCCTTAGCATCCCATGATCGTTCTGCAATTGTAGAAGCAAGTGCTGAGAAGGACTGGCTGTAAGACTTCAGGCCAAGATCTGTTTTCAGGGACTAAGGCATCAAACAGGCTTGTTGGCTAGTCACAAGGCAGCTGATGGTCTTACAATAATTGTTTTGATTTCTTGTGAGAGACTGCCTGAATAAAGTCACTTCCCCCGAGGATTTTCAGCCAAATAAAGCGAAGAAAGACCTTGTCATCAGAGATGTGTGCTTAATTCTATTGATTGGAATTGTAATTGAAAGTTCTTGCTAATGCTTTTTTACTGTAGAACAACGTATTGAAATAACATGTTTGCTCAGTATACAAAAAAGTGGCTGCATTTGGCAAGTGGCTGGTTAGAGCTTGTAAACTAAATTCACAGATATCCGTTGCTGGAAAATCTTAGTCTTGCAGACACAACCTGGATTACTGAGTGCTTTTTCAATCAGAAAACAGCAAGAGATTCATAGATCAAGTTAGGATATACTCTTGCCCACAGAATCACTAGATAAAATTCAATAGATGCCTGTGTAAGTGTGATTCTGTGAAGGCAGTTGTTTCTGGGATGGGTCTTTATCCGTGGAAAATTATCCTTGGAGCCTGTAGTTACAAATGCACATGCATGCACTGTTCTTACCGTGAATCTTCTTTTTATTCAGGTGTCTTCATGCGTTGGTGTGCTGTTTGCATGTGGGTGGATCCTACAGTCGTCTGCCATAAGTGTAATAATAAATACAAAAGTTAAAGCCTTCAGCGGAAGTGTACTTGCTTTGGAGAAATCCAGATTAGTGTAACACACAACAGGTTGAGCAAGTATTTGCATAGTTTCCTTGATTAACGTGAATGTACATCTTCTTGAAAAGCAACAAGAAACATTAATTTCTGCTGGCCTGGATCAGGGACGTACCTGATCTAATTATCTCTTACGATGTGAAGATAGTTTGTGAGATTCTTCGTGTAAATTCAAGTTGGTTTTGTGGAGATCGCATAGTTGTCAAACAAAAGACAGATACCTGTGGATTTCCCCATTGCTGTGATTTTTGGATTGGTATTTAAAAACTATACGGCCTTTCTCAAGTTAGGACCTTCTAATACGATCTGAATTTATCAAGCTTTCTTAATTTCCATTGCAGAGTTGTATGCAAACTCACAGGCTCCGCTCTGTCACATTTGTCGGTGTGGTAGCAGGGCCTGTCAGAGTAGTTTCCTTCTTTGACTGAGGGTTTAGCATGTCTTTCATCTTTGGAGAACCGGTGCCGATTCCAGAATTCAGGCTGGGAGGCAGTACTTCCAACAAGTGAAGAAGCATTACATATTTACAGAACTGTTGAAGTGTAATGCAAAAAGCAAGCGTCATTAGTTTCCTGTCAGTATTGTCAGGGGGAAAAGGAAAACATCTTGAGTGAATCAAACCACTTAATCGTCTCAATTTATGTTTCTGCATTTCGGGTTCTTTTTAGTAAGAGATCAAATAACATGCTTCCTGACATTTTTTGGGAATCACGATTCTGGTGGTGTATACTACATAATGGTACGTAAACCCTTCTCTCCAGGTGCTTCTGTGCAGCTAGCTTAAGCCAGCTGTCAGGTCTGTAGGTGACTGGGTGGGTGCTGAGGAGGGCTTTGGACGCAGCTGAAGTTTCTGCCTGTTGGACACATTTGAAGACTTGCCAAAGATTTGCTTTTATTTTCGTAAGTCTCTCTGTGACCCAGCAGTTACTGTTTGTGAGTACAGCTCTTCAGGAATGAGAGTTTTTATGTAGTCAGTTAGTTGTTAATGGCTGTGGAGACCGTTCGTAAATAATTAGGACTTTCAGAAAATGAAGACTTTTTTTCTTTGTGAGTCACTGGTTTATCATGACAAATCAGGGTCAAGTAAGGCATTTGACCTTTCTTTACTACTGTAATGTATATCATAAAGTGTTTGCAGAGAGAGGGGATTCTCTGGGTTAAATTGTGCGGTCACCTGAGTAAAGACTGACGGGCTGGTTGGAGGGGTGAGCTAGTGCTGTTACAGAGAGCCTTACAAGTCAACTTGAACAGACTTCTTGACCAACTAAATACTGAGAGTGAATGCTGTGATTTCAGTGTACTGGAACTCTTAAATTAAGTTCCAGGTTCATTTGCCACCTTCTCTATTTGTTATAGCAGTCAGAGGTGTGGCCTTGTGGAACAAAAGCATTTTATAATGACGAAGATATTACGAAGTGACAATCCCAGTAGCATCATTGCGCACACCTAAGTATGGACTACAAATTCAAATAGGCTGGATTGGTAAATTGGACCATAAAATTATTGTGTAACTGGAACTGGTTTACTATTTAAATATGGATACCAAGTACAGTGAATTTTTTCTCTCTGTTGAATCTGTAGTTTCAAAGAACTTATTTTAGACACAGAGTTCAGCAGCCGTTTTGTGTGTTCTGTACAGATTCTCTCTTCCTTTGTTTTTGTTTTTTTCCCTTTCAAAACGTCAATCTTTTTCCAGCAAGATAATTCAGGCTGAAATGAAATAGTTCATCTTTGTATATAAACCGAAAATAACATTCTTGTTGTCTGGTGAGAATCCTTTTGAGATTGAATTCATTTAGATTTATCAGTCCTGGCCTTTGGTATGATTGTGGTGAAAAAGAAATGGTTTTAACTAACTGTATTTTGAATATTGAATTTTGAGCCTTAGGTGCTAATAGTTACACTGCCACCAGACGTATGTAATGGCATGTTATGTGAAGACTTACAGGCTGCTGTAAGCCGGCAGCGGGTGCTGTTCTGTGCGGTGCTCTCCCTTAAGTTATGCTTTTTAAAGTAATGTACCCTAGAACTCCTTGGAATGAAAGTCTAAAATTGTTTCTTTTTGCCTTTGTCTTTTGCAGAAGCTCCACCGAAACTCGAAGAAAATCCTGCTGAACCGTTCACTGACTCATCTCTCTTTGCTCACTGGGGCCAGGATCTCAGTCCTGAAAACAGACGTATTGCACTTAAACAATTCCAGTATTATGGCTACAACGCTTACCTGAGCGATCGCTTGCCACTGGACAGGTCCCTGCCAGACCTCAGGCCTAACGGGTAAGTGCTGTAGTTAAGCCTAGCATTGCAGGTTCAAAGTTGTAGAGTCTGTTAGCTCTTTTTCACCTGAAAGTCCTGTGTTGTGTGATTGTGTAGAAGGTAGGTCACATACAATGGCCAGAAGTAGTAATTTCTATCAAATATATGAAGGCTGAAAGTTTCAGATGTCTCCTGAGACACCTGAAAGTTTCAGATGTCTCCTGAGACACCAGAGTGCTCAAATTAAGTCCTATTAAAGTCCCACTACGTATCCATTAAAAGCTCCCCAAGATCCTTTGGAACCTTGATCTCATCTACAATTTACATTAGATGGCAAGTGTTTTACTGCTAAAAGAATATCCTCGTAATATTAAATTTCATTTTTTTTCCACAAGATCTGACTAAGGAAGAAAATACGAACTGCTCTTTTTGAAAGCCCAGAACTGCCTGATAAAGATCAGGAAGCAGAAGAAACTGTTGAGCTCTAGTGGTGAAATACACCATTTAGTGAAGCAGTGTGTGCCAGCTGAAAGCCCATGGAGCCTCCTTTACTGGGCTGTTCTCTGCTGGGAAGTGTGCATGTCAGGCAGGATAAATACATCCACTGTTACTCCAGAATGGCTTGGTGAGATCGATTGGGACCAAGGGAGTGAACGACCTCCCTTTTAGTGCATTTGAGGCCTGTTTTCACAGAGGCAGTTAATGCTCAACTTTTTTTCAACCTTGGTGATACATCTGATCCTTTGAACAAACAGCAGCTCTAGGGATTGGGAAATGGGTGGAGAGAAAACTGCTTTTTTGCAGCTCTTTTAAAAAAATGAATCTTTAAAATAAACATCATAGGTACTTACTGAATCAAACCGGTAACCAAGATGTGAAAGGCTTCTTAGTTGCTTGCCAATTCCAAAACCAATCCAGGTGTGATCTTATTCACTTATTTTAACCAAATGTTTTAATAACTACAGTAGTAAGCAGTATTTTTTATTGCTGTCTGGTATTAATGAAAAGATACGAACACCATTCCAGGCAACAGTTTAGCAATTTTAAATATATTTATGTTCTATAGCTGTATATACACATTTTAGAAATATTTGTTGTGGATTTGCTGGAATAATGACTTTAAGGAAATCAAGGGCCATACAATTAGTTTTGTATTTTGGTTACATCAGTTTCGCACTGTCTGTAGGGACAATCTTTTTTGTTCAATTGTAAACTAATTTAGAGGAAGAATAAATCTTCTGCAACTAACAAGACGTCGATAACAGAAATGTGTCTGTTCTTACGTCTCTCTTGAAGTGACTCTCCTGAATGATTTCGATCTGAACTTTTTATAACTATGGGTTTTAAAAATTAAAAAGACAGAGAAAATTAATGTTACTGTAGCGGGAAGAAATAAATTAGGGATGGGATTTTAAAAGAAACTCCAGTCAGAAATGAATCATGATCCTAATTTCCGTGAAATTTTTTTTGATCCTTAGTTAACAATCTACCAGAAACAAGTTAAACATTACAATATGTTTATTGATGCATGCATACAAAATAATAGCTTAGTAATGGTAGCTCAGGAAGCTTCCCCACCCCATCACTCCCTACCTCCCCCCCTTTATCATGGTTCAGGAGCAAGGAGGTAATCTGACACTGAAATGTAGTAAATTCTGATGCTGAGGGAAACAAAGAATGTTACCAGGTGGTGTGTACAGTGCTGTATATGCATCACCCTGTGGAGTACAGACCTACAGGGTATTCTGAAAATAATGTTACTGAAAAAAGAATTCCCACTCCTGATAGGCAAATTCTCATTTGGGTGAGAGCACATGCATGGCTATTGTGCGGAAAAATCCTACCCTGCAAGAGTAGATTTTCCACTGTAATAATCAATTTTTAGGATTTGTAGCACCTATTTTTAAAGCCAATTGCATTAGTCACTTCCAGAGCCTTTATAGATGTATTTAAATTATCCGTGGGCAGATACTATGCTCAACCAGCATAGCGTGAAAGGCAAGGACAGCTTGATCTGAAGAGAGCACACAGCAAGTGGCATGGAGACTGAGTTAATCAACTTTGCTGGACTTTAGTCGGTTTTGGTATTCCTCTTCTGACTAGAAACGCATGAAAGCAGATATGACAGAGGTAGCACAATAGCTCTGAACAGAGTTAGCCTAGGTCTAACCAAGCTCATTAGGCTGGCTTTAGCAGTGGTTCTGCAAAGTCAGCGTGACACTGGAATCCCAGCAAAGGCCTGTGGGGGGGTAGCTAAGGGAATGGAGTTCACATACATATGTCTGGGCTCAGTTGTGGTCTATCATCTGTATTCATAACCTATCCTATGAAGTATAGGAAATTGGAAGGACAACAGAAATATACGTATAACGGAGATCTAATGTAATTCATACATGGTTGGCCCCAGTTGAGTCTGGGAGAATTAAGTGATCTGCCGAGAGTGTGTGGTGTTAGTAGCCCCTTTTATATCATACTGGTATGACAGCCTTGACCTTCTTTCTGCCTGCAGCGCTCTGAGAATTCACATAAAAATAACTTAGCAGAGGAGCTCAGCATTTCTTTGCGAGGTTCTGCAGTGAGAAAGGCCGCTCCACATATGTAATAACCCCGTATTGTAGCGCAGAGGATTTTCTAGGGTTGATACTGTCAACATCTAATGCCATGAGAAAACCGGAGGATGATTAGGGATTGCTGAGCCACTACACACGTGGAGGAGAGGGCAAATATTCGACCTTGTCCAGTCCACCAATGTCGGTGGCATACAGAGGTGGGAGAGCACATTTAGTAGTTAGGGCAGCGCACTCTGCCCAAGCCCCTGAACTCTGTCTTCTCTGGAAAAAACCGACGATCAGTCAGCTGGAAACATCCAGCGGATTGCAGCTGGGTCAGTCTTTGGCAGTTGTCACACCTTGCAGTGGGACCTTCTCGTGTTTCAGGTACTGCCAAGTGGTTTCTAACCCTCTGTACAGCAGTGAGCCTCGTGTCCTGTGATAAAACCTTCAGAATTTGATTACTTTTAACTGAATATTTGCACTAGCATGGTGGAGTCCCCAGCACAGTCCAAAGTAATCTTTTATAATACAGATTACAATAATTAATTCCCCTGGGCGTCCCAGCCTCCTGAAGCAGGCTCCATTTTTGCAGTACTTAGTACAGGCAGTGCTATGGAGTATTGCTTATACTGGCCCTCCAAAGGCCTCCATTTTTTTTCTGCTGCTGAAAGTGGGTGCTCTGCTGTTTACCACCTTATGTGCATCTGCTAGCCCACGACGTATCTACGTCGCAGACTAACAAATAACTGCTGGCTCTAATGAGCTTGGAAGCTTAGAGGAAGGCAGTGTTGCCCTTACTGTGTGCAGGAACAGGATAATACTTCTGTGTTAGTTATAATTCTGTTGTGCTCATTACTTTAAGTAGGGCAGGCAGTACCCACAAAGCTTTTCATGAGTGAAATGTTGAACAAGCTCACACAGAAAGACATTATTAAAACTTAGGTTGTTTAGGTATCCGAAAGCTGTGTACCAAATCTCCTTTTGAGTGGATGCACTTAGGGTTTTACTTTGTTGGCTTGTAAATTTTTTGTTGCCTGTTCCAGTGTGCTGAAGCACATGAGGCAAAGAGAGAGAGCATTCTTCTTTGCTTACGTGATGAGAGAGTGAGGGGTAGCGGAAAAAGAGGTGTGCAGCAGGACCGCAGCACAGAAACTGTTTTGCAGAGTGGTGCTCCTGCATAGCCCGTATGGTAAGAAGGAGCTGAGCAGCAAGCGTAAAGCGACTTTCTCAATCAGTGTAACTGCAGTCAATTAAACTTTTTTTGCGTTGGTCAAAACACTATTTGTATGAAGAAGCAAAAGCAGGAAGGGTGGAGGGGGAAAAGAAGCATTTGAAGCTCAGATGTGTTTCCTTCTTTGGAGATTGCTAACTAGTATGGTATAGCATTTGGCTTGTAGCAGGTTTGGCCTTTTGCTACCTGAGTCAGTGCTGTTTGGTGTCTGGACAACTGCAGAGGACATGTCCTGTCTCCTGTGCAGGGAAAGGCTTTGGCCATTTTGTAAGTACTTCTGCTTTCAAACAGTTCACCAGTCCCAAATTGCAGATTACTCTGGGGCTCAGTTTGGCAAGGGACAGTGGTAGAAGCCTTGAAGAGCAGTAGAATTAGGTTTGTGAGAAAGTGGGCATAAACAGAGCACGCGGGAAATCCACCGATTGCAAATATGACTACAAGGGAGAAAAACTAAGCCTTCAGTTGTTGAGGGAGTGATGCGTTTTAGGACAAACGCTGTTTCTGTGTGTACGTCTGTCCGAAATATCCATCAGTGTTATGGTGGTATATGCAGTCCTGGATGTAGCGTGCAAGACGTGAGACTTCTATAAACCTGTAGATTTTCCTTTATTAAAACCGATGTAAGAAAAAGATATGATCTCAAATTAAGAGGTTCAGGCTGGGATTTGCATGTTAGCTCTGGGTCTCCCCAAAAGCCAGCTCCTACAGACTTTCGTTTCCTAAGTGTTTGCTTCCACAGGTCTCTGTGGAACAGTTCTGGTTTGCTGCATTTGTTAGTGACAGATATGTTCATGTCTGACCGAGTTCGTTTGTTTCTACTTATGAAAGATAGCATAAATACTGCATGTTGTATTTGACGTTTCAAAGGCATCCTTTAAAAAGAGCACAAAAGCCTGGTGCTTTACCTATTGTATTGTTTTGGACGGAAGTCTTAAAATCACCAAATTATTCAGCTTCCTTATTAAATACCTAATGTTTAATTCTGTTCTATTTCCTCCTATCTTTTACTCATCTCTCTACCTTTGATTCTTCTTTGTCTTGTCCCACTTTTGCCTACCTTCAAACTGGCTCGTACAGTGGGGTGTAGTGCCCGAGCGGCCACCCCACCCTCTGTGTTTCTGGTCTGTGCTTCAGTTTGTCCTGTCTGAACGTATCTCCTCAGATGGCTGCTCTGGAAGTACTTAATATCGCAAGCAGTGATGCCACATCAACTGCCGTCTCCAAGCTGCTGTAATAACCTAAGTTAATAATGATGTACGCTTGTTGGTTTTGATCTTCCCCGTTGTCTCCTTTAACTGAAAGAAGATGCAGTGCAGTAATCTGCATGTGCTTGCTCGCTCTCTCGTTTTCTCACTCTCAGTCTCTTTTTAATGTGTCGTAACATGTGAATGTTCTTTCACTTGGCATACTTTTACACTAAAACATACTCAGAATAACCCTTGGCATAATGCTGTGAGGGGCTAACAATTTTTGGCCAAATAGCATTAGAGAATTCTTCTCGTGTTCATCCAAAAATGAGTTTTATTGAGATCGTCAACTCCCAGCTTACTGTTTTGACTCCTTTATTCAGAGAAAGGTCTGGATTTTAAGCACCAAGAAGAAAATGGACCTTTATTGTATAATTTTGCCAGCATGAATAGCTTTTATTAAAAAGAGTGGAGAATCAATCTGTTATGATTAAATCTATGCTGTAAGATACTTAGGAGACTGAGAACTAATCACTTTTGGGTTATGATGTTGGAGTTTATCTGCATATTTATCAAGTTCTCTACCTGCTATCTAATCTGTTCTTATCACAAATTTTTTGTTTGTTTTTAGCGATTGGTGCCAGGAGGGGAAAAAAGAGAAGTTAGCCATGTTTGCTTATAGTTATATGGTAACTCTGTATTCATATTCCTCGCATGATCGCAGGCCTGCCTTTGCTTCCTCATAATAGAAGATGATGACCACAAAGATTTTTAGATTTGCAGCAGAAATACTGTCTTGCCAGCTATCATTCTGTTGTAATAGATTGTAATCCCCAGAGGTCATGGAAAAAAAGCTTTTCTAGATGTTGTTTAGTGCCAGCTTTGTTACCGTAGTTCGGTTAACACTTAAAATACCACGAATGGCAAAAGAGAAAATGAAGACTGATCACAAAATGAATTTATAAACATAAGTAGTTGAGCTGGAATTCTTACAAGACTCAGTTCTTTTGCAGGAGTTTTGGTGTTATTTATTTAATTTATGCCAGAATGGGATTTTTTTTTCCTCCCATACATCTTGACCTTCCATTTGCCATTTTGGCTGATGACAAAATATTACCAGATCTTCTGTTTCTGCTTGTGCTTCGGAGAAATTTTTGTTCGGTTGGGACTAAAACTCCCTCCCACGTATGTTCTTAAAACAATACCTTAACCCCAAATGTTTTAGTAATATGCTTTATAGCATCCTGTGTTCAAAAAAACCATGGGATAGATGACATAATTTAGTGATTAAAACACAACATGTGTTCTGTTGCCATTGTCGGCTGCAATACCCATGTAACTTTGTGAAAGGTTCTCAAAAATTGCAGAAAATAATTCTTTTTCATAATTTACGTACGTGTTTGTAGAAGGTCTCAGACTGAAGTTACTAATACAGGAAATAATTCTTGCTCTGTTGTTCTTACTCCATAGTTATGCTAAACTAATTTTAATATGACTGGCTAAATTGTCTTATCACAATGCATATATTCTAGAGGAATATAATTTTCTTTTGGACAAATACTTGAAAGAAGACTCATAATGTACGCCGTCCTCCAGTTACCAGAGTTGTGCATGAAACAGAACACCAAGAGTTTCTCTGAATTTTTGGTAACCATGACAACTGTTACTTTAGTGTCACTAGCCCAGGGTGATTTAGCAGAATGGGTTGCTAGAGGTAAATTTTTAGCTACATTGGGATGATAGTCATTATTGTAAGTCTAAATAATATTTAGAATTTATATTTAAAAAACATTTAGTTATAGTACTGAAATATGCTGTATACTTTGTGGGTTTGTGTTTTTTAGCAAGAGCCTCACTTTGCGGAGGGGCAGGTTAGGGGTCTTGTCTGAGGCCCCTGGATGAGTCCGAGGCAGAGCTGTCATTGAAACTTACACGTTGCTGGTTGCCACGCAACTGTTCAAGTCTTAGGGCGTAATGGGTCTCAGATTTTGATCCATATGGTTTCTTCCCTTTTTCCCCCTTCAGCATGTTTCTACCCATATACATGCCCCCTTTCTCTGTAGCTATTTCTTCTTCATTCCTAGAATTATGGAATTTTATTCCTCATAAAACTTGGCATAGAGAGGAAGACAGATGTACTTGTGACCGTGCTCAAGTGCTCTGCATTCTGTGCGTGATCTGAGATGTATGGGTTTAATTCTGATTTGTTTAAATTAAAACAAAGTAGGTAATTTTTATTGTCATCATCTGATATGAAAAACAACATCGGCAAGAAAATGCATTTTTTAAAAAACTACACACGCTGAAAAAGAAGTTAATTCAGACTGGAAGTAAAGATGATAAATGAGTCTGAATGGGAAAAAAAAGGACACGTTCAGTCAGTTTAGGAATTTACCCTGACGGAAAATGAATCCACTTGAAAAGACTAAAGAAATTAGAGACAACGGGAGCCTAATTCTGTTCTCTTGAATCATATATAGTTATCTTATAATGTATGGTGTGGCAACAACAGCGTCAAATGACATTCATAGCATTAAAGGCTTTGGGCTCTTCTTGCACGAGGTGCCAGAGTGGAAAATCTTGTCCGGTATGATCTAATTTGAGTGGATGTAAATGAATGCAGGTAGGAAAATAAATGCAAATGACTTCCTTTAAATGGGTGGAAGACATGTCAGAAGCGGAAATTTTGTTCGAATGTTTCAGTTAATGCATGTATTTATGGCAGGGCAGCAGTGTTTTGGGGGCTGGTTTTGTAATCTGGAATGTTATTGGAATATAGTTTGTCACTAATTTCTTGCAAAAGTATATTTTAGATATATCTTAACCTTAGCTTAATGGACAGAGGAGAAAAAACCCCTGGTTTTTAAGGAGGCAACTTCTTTGAACTATTTACAGGATATTTTCATTGCCATTTAAAGTATTTTCCCAAATCACTGTGTTGCTCTTTATCTGATAGGTTACATATCTTACCATTTTTGCTAGAGTTTCATTTTTATCTTCTTTATATATCCGTATTGCTGAGGATAACATATTATTATGGCTAAGCTAGACAGCTAAAAGATAGATTGGCTGTAGCTGTGTTTGCTGGACCATTTTATATGCATTTTGGCTGCAAATGAATAACTAAAGTAACGGGCTAATACTGAAAATTATTTCAGTATGTTTAAGCATGTTAACCAGTTCATAGTCCATTTCAAGCCCAATTTTCAAACCTTGGATGAACTTTCAATTATTATATCAAACAAATGTGCTAGCTTTATAAAGGTGTACAGGAGACTAGAATTTTGTTAGGAATTTCTCATTATGCCCATGCACATCTGTACATCTAACTTGCATATAAGAGATGACATCCCAGATTGTGTGCGGAATTTCTTTGTCTATGCAGAATGATATGCACGTGCACACACACCATGTGCCATGAACTGGTCTATTCTTCAAGGAGCTGGCCCTGTTATCAACTTAGCATCTTTTGGAAAACTATGAGGGGTTAGTATTTTAAAATTGTAGCGTGACCGTAAGTAAAAAGGCCTCCCAAACACTTTAAGCCTGAAACGTACACCTTGAAAATCAGGTGCCAGTTAACCCTGGTGGCACCTAAAATTCACATTTGCCAAAGATTCATCTCACGTTTGACAGTGCAGAACTCGAGTGATTTTGTGCCTCCTTCACCTATGCAGTCACCGAGGTAGGATTTTTAAGCAGTGCTTTAAGAGATTGTTCACCACAGCAGATGACCTTTCTTTAATGAATTACTTCCGAGGTTAAAACACACATTCTAGGGTACAGGAGGCAGGTGTGGAGAACTGTCTTTTCTCCTTGAGAAGATTTAAAACCTTGTTTGTGTATGTAGAGTTGGGACTGTTTAGCCTAGAGAAGAGGCAGCTGTTGGGGGGGATGTCATCTGTGTATATAAATACCTCAAGGGAGGCTGCAAAAAGAATGGAGCCGGGCTCTTTTCAGTGGTGCCCAGTGACAGCGCCAGAGGCAATGTACACAAACTGAAACTCTTTTTTTACTGTGAGCGCGATCGAGCACTGGCACAGGTTACCCAGGGAGGTTGTGGAGTCTCCAACTTTGGAGAGACCCAAAAGCTGTCTGGATAGGCTCCTGGGCAGCCTACTCTAGGTGACCCTGCTTGAGCAGGGGGTTGGACAGGATGACCTCCAGAGGTCCATTCCAACCTCAACCATTCTGTGATTCTGTATTGCTTCCCAACAAAGTGCCCTGACACCTGATTTGCAGGCTCTGTGAAGATGCCGCCTTAAGAAGCGGCACTTCTTAAATGAAAACAGTAAGTATTAGCTTGCAAAAGAAAGAAAAAGTGATCGCGAGTTGCTGTGGCATTATAATCTAGAAGATTGGACATAGCCATAAAGAGCAAAGTCCAGGCTTTAAAGTTTGTGAACATGCACTGGAGTGGGGACTGCAGTAGGGATCTTCCCTCCAAGGAATTTGTCCTAAACACGAGGCTAGAGAGACTGACTTGGTATCGCTCCAACTTTAGCATATATTTAATTGCTCCACAGCAAGTGGAATTACTCTGAAAACAGGGACTGAAAATAGTCACACTGAGCTGGCAAGTAGCTAGATAGCTCTCTGGGGAGATCAGAGAAGATTGAACTCATGCTCCTTCCATCCTAGTTGAAGGTTTTAACTCCTGAACGACTGCCTAAAAGAGAAGACCAGAGCTGACTTGTACTAGTTGTCTTCTGGAAGAAAAGGCAGCTCCCTCCGCCTCTCGTTGTAGTGCTTTATTTTGAATAAAAAAACCTCAGGTGCTTACATGTAGGAAAGTAACTATGGCTTTGATAAACACAGAGGGCCCACAGTGATTAATGGAGAAGACTGTTAGTGAAACTTTGCACAGTTTTCAGGAGTTCCTGCACGTAGTGAATCTAGGCGTCTGGAGAGAAGACAGCCACGTTTGGTTTGTGAGGAGGCAGAGAAGAGCATTAACATGAATTGTTTCCATCTATAAAGCTTATCTAGAAATGATGCCTGGATCAGCCTGTGGCTTAATTTCATCCTAGTAAATAGTTTCAGATCTGAGAAAAAGGTAGAATTAACTGTTGTTCAGAAACGTTACATTGAAATACTAAAAGTTTCAGAGCAAAGCCGTTACTTTTACTTAATTAACTTGCTTTATTAAAAAAGCAAACGTTTTGCTGACAGTTTCAAAGATAGAAATTGGTAAAAGGGCTTTCTAGTCTTTTTAAAATTACAAAATTTGAATGCTTTTTTAAATGAAGGAGGGAAAAACCCAATAAAATACAAAAGAACTTCAAAGTTGTGGGCAGCACTTCCAGACTGCTGTTTGCGGAAGCAAATTGGAAAGTGGATAAGTTTGTGTTTGGTTTTGTTTTGGTTTTTTTTTAAAGCACAGGAAAATTGATAAGGTTGTGAGAGTATGCCTCATTCTGATTAAACCTCTTCACTGAGCTTACAGATAAGTTTTCCATCCTTTTACCTGTTTTTCTGGCTACACTGTCTGTCTTACCTTTTGTAGCAGGATGTTCTTTGGAGCGGAATCTTTTACTGTGTTGTTATTGAGTTGAGAAAGAAGCCCCTGATTTTGACTGAGATAGGTGGTAGATTCTGTAGTAAAAATAAGCAACGTGGCTATTAAGAAGATTATTTTTAAAGTAAGAGGCTAACTCTCTTTATTCCTGTCTGCACTGTCCAGAAAGACATTGTGAACAACTGCTGTTGGAAGCTGCGTTTAAGCAAGAGTTTGCATTTATTATGCAAACTAATTTTCAGTATTTTCAGCCTTGGGTGGAAAAGCGAGCTCACGCTAGGACTTGATTGCACAGGCAGATTCAGGAGATTGTTTTCAGGGTTTTCCTTTTTTTAAGATAGTAATTCATCTGGTTGTTACCTGAATGTGCTGTGAACAGATATGGGAACCTTCTGATCTATGCCTACAAAAGCTCTCTTATTCTGATGGCTGGGATTAGATTTTTATGAAGCAGTTTGTGTTGACATTGTGACTTCCAACAGTTTACATTTTTTTTTTTCTTTTCTTTTTTTTTCTTTTTTACCTTTTTCTTCAGGTGCAGAAACCTTACATTTCCTGACAGGCTTCCTGAGGTCAGCATTGTATTCATATTTGTTAATGAAGCGCTCTCAGTGATTCTGCGCTCCATTCATTCAGCCATTGACCGGACTCCTGCTCACCTGCTCAAAGAGATTATTTTAGTCGATGATAACAGTAATAACGGTAAGAGGTTTTGGTTTTTTTGTATTTTTTTTTCCTCTAGAGGTTTGATCATAAGTGAGAATCCTTGAATTCTGGCTCTGGCTCATCCCGTTGGCATTTCAAATGTTGTCAGTGTATTTTCTCCCTTCTTCATCCCGCAGTCTTGCTGGGCTGTCTTCAAATACGCACAAGTAGGGCATGTTAAAAAGAGTATGTACAAAGACAGGATGCTGTTTCTATATGTTTAAGGTGTCTGGTAAGGAGAATTTTGAGTGTAACAATAGTTTGAGAGACCTAAGAAGTTTTATGCTTAGTACTTTAGAGTGCTTTCAAGACTATACGCTTTCTGTGCTCTTCCTGTTTCAGTTGTATGATTGTATGTGTGTACTCACTTTCTCTTTTGTATAAAACCTCTTTCTGTGTTTCTTAGACATCTCCTTTAGATTTCCAGTTCTCCTCTCCTCATTGCCAGCATTTACCTTGCTACTTTTCTACTGTATGTGCTCAGATTTTGTTCTGCATGATCTGAAGGACTGGACTGCCCATGTATGATTGCTCAGTGCTCGCCTGGGTGTTTGTCAGTGAGGCTGTGCTGGGTGTTATTTACGAGTCTTACTTTCTAGCAACTTTAGTGATGAAATTTTAATAAGGACAGGATGCTGAACTTAAAGAAAAATTTTGCTCTGCTTAGGGGTTAATTCTGAACTCCTAAAATAGAAAATCTGCATTTATCCTGTTGAAGGAAAATGCTGAACAAAGCGCTTCTCTTATTCTTGCCATCATACAGCTGTTACGTGATCCCTCTAGCTAGATCCTGTGACTCACTGCTGATCATAAATGTGTCGCAGATTTGTGCAGAAAAGAAGCTTATTGCAAAACAAGTAAATAAGTTCCCCAACCCAGGCTGTGCACTTCGTCATTTCCTCTTCTTCTGGCTCTCAATGAAGGAAAACGTAAAAATCTGGCTCTTTAAAGTACACCTGAAACCCAACAAATTGTTGTAGGCTTATGTCAAATCTAATTCCAGTCCCAGTGAATAGTACTATATTCAGAGTTACCTAAGGCTGACCAAGCTTTTCTTGAAACACCTACTCGTGGAAAAACGTGGATAAATTGGCGTGCAGGATTTATGAGTTGTTAATCTTAGTTTATGGCACGATTGCTGATGTAGCAACGCGAGTAAGTAAACAAAAAATCACATGAAATGGTAAACTATGAGCAAAGTAAAAAAAAAAAGCAAACACAAAATCAACATGCGTGCACACACATACGCACACATGTGATTCAGAAACATCTTGTGAACTGAGGCAGACGTTTGATTTGCTTCAGCATGTAGTTTAGCCGTTTGACATGGTTTTGGTGATGCACTATTGCTGGCCTCAATTTTTCCCCGCTCGCTTATATAATACATGGCATTTTGATGTGGGTGGCGGGGGCAACTGAAATACAGCTTTGGTTTGCGGACTTGGGCTCTGGAATGTCTTTGTAGAAATTCATTCCTGCATCTTTCAAACAGGTACAGTTAAGGTGATGCCAGGAGCTCAATGAATCTGGATGGTTATTGGTGCTGCAGGGCCTGAGGCCTCTGGCCATGGAGGAACTGGCCACAAGGCAGTCATAGAAGAAGAAAAATAATCTGACAGAAAAAAGACGTTCCTAGAGTTTGAGTCTGATTTTCTATAATTCACAAGCCGTTGTTCCAGTGGGCACATTGCAGAGCGATGTCAGAAACATGAATGTCTCTGAGAGCCTGTCACCATTGTGACGAACTCATGAACAAATCCACTTCGCACTGTGCTCTGTGGGCTTGACGAAATTATTCTTTTTCATTATTTCTTACCTGAAATAGGTAAGAAATCACAGGGACCACTTAATCTTTCAGGAAGACCCGTTCAGCCATATTTTGTGTTTGTAGCAGTGTTGGTACCGTACAGTATCTCATTTTTGTAGTTGACTGTGCCTTTGGTTCAGACTTGCCTTTCTTACTCACCAGTGTCTTAAATCCTTAGGTTCCCGGCCCCCAACAGGAGGCCAGAAATTGAGAGGAAGGTAACCTTTGGTTTGGCTGTCTTGGCTTGGTGTTACATGTCGTTCTATACAAAATCATGCTGTGCAGAGTGCTACTTAGTCTCCTAGAAAAATGCAACTCTCCAGGACTTTCTGCTGCTCCTCTCAGCCTTTCTCTGGCATCTATTCCCTGCAGTAATAAATTAGATTCCTGCAGTCCTCTTTATCCCATAATATATGCTGAAGACCTGGTAATAGGCATCCATTTGGAGAGGATGGATGTTTGGTAGGAAAGGGAGTGATTGTAAAGATGATTTATGGGCTTTTCTATTATTAGTTTAAATCCTGAAATATTCATTTTACAGTTTACTTTTGCTTTTACAATATTCTATTTTCAATTTTTTTCTCCCTTCTAGCATTGCTGAAACTAATCCTTTATATTTAGTGTCACTCTGTGTTTTTGTTAGTAGCTCTTTAGCTTGTGAGTGTTGCTGCTTGTAAGATAAGTGGGTTACTCTGAGTTTTCCTGTAATGTTACCTGAGGGGGCAAAAGCTTGCTTTGTGCTTGCGTCTGGCTCCAGACTGCTTCTTGCAGAGAATCGTCAGAACCCTAATTAGAAGTGGTATGTTTACTCTCAGGCTTTCACCAGCGTTGTCAACTTTTATAACTCAATGTAAGATTTTTTTTCTGTGATGCCTCAACCGCGGATTTCACAGGCAAGAGACATCACGCTACGGGAAGTGACTAGAAAGAAAAACGGAGAACAGAGATCAGGCGGAGTGCAAATGAACACGGGTTTCGTTTTGAGTCTCTTGCGCTACTTGATTGGATTCACGTAGCATAGTGGTTTAAAATAAAAGCAGATATGACGATTGACACTAGAGGAGGGCATAAAATTTTCCTGCGTCTGAGGGGAAGCAATATGCTGGTAAACTGGTATAAATCCTTGCTGTGGGCCAAATTCTGAATCTAGTCATGAACACCTGAATTCATCCCTAATTTCAGTAGATCTCTCTTTCAGAAAAGCGCAGTGGAAGAACTAGTTGCTTTTTAAAATTCCAAAAGGCTGATTTCAGAAACCATATATTCAAGCGTACAGCCAAAGTCTGTACATCTGTCTTGAACAATATAAGCTACGGTATTTTATTTCATGCACTTCGGGGTATGTCAAGCAAATTATCTATGACTTTCTCCAAACCTCAGTGCAGTTTTTCAAGTTCCCAATTATGTTTCAGGAGACCTCAATTAATCTCTTTGTGAAGTTTCCCTTTTTTAAAAAGAAATGTTTCAAGTTAGGAAACTGTGAAAATGCCAGTGTGCGCCATTTAAAAGCAGAAAATAGATTTAACGGGTCCCAAAATTTTGATCTTTTAATTTAATAAAGGCATGTGCCTGGCTTAATATGTGTCTTTCACCACACCGTCTTTTCTGGTGGAATTCTGATAAGCATGCCACTGAAATGTTTAATATATGCTGTTATATACATGAGTATTAAAATTTAATTTAACCGAATATTAAAAAAAGTGTGTTTCAGTGACTCTCTGTGTGCTGTATAATGAGAACAAAAGATTTATTAACCCCCCCCCCCCCAAA
>VZSC01019222.1:5490-167931 GCA_013398225.1 Steatornis caripensis | reverse complement strand
CCCCCCCCCCAAATATCAGTGTTGTTCATTTGGGTCTCATTCACATTGATGCGGAATAGAGCAGCTGCACTGATTTCAGCTGGTTTAGTAGTTTTAAGTGCTGTCTGTCAGATCGGAATCTTTCCCACCCTCCTCAGGAATGCTGTTTGCTTTTCAGAGATAATATACTCATTAGTTTATAACTTGGCAATGAAATAATTTATTCATTTTTGCTGTCAGAAGTGGCAGAGTTTTTCGGCTGACTCAATGCATTTGAGAAGAGGGGTTTGCAAAGAAGAGACTTTAAAAAAAACCCTAAGTGACCATGCCCACGACTGCTGATAGTTCATTAGATCTCAGAAATGTATTTAGAAAAAGCATTGCCTGAACTGGAGACTGCTGGAATAGTGTTTTATTCACTCTCTGGCTTGTTGCGACCTGCTCTCTCGGGACAGTGTGGTGACCTTCTGTGCCGCTGGAGTCCTGCCTTGGCTTTTGAGTCTTTTTGCTGGCATTGAGGCCCGCGGCGTTACGAAGCACCTCTTGAAGATATTTTAAGACGATTTGAAATCTCTCTAAAGAAAATAATTGTGAGCCATGATGTATTCCGCTTCATGGGGAGGCAGTATGCATTAATGTGACCAGAATATGCCTTGCAAAATTTTATATTGTAGCAATAATTATCTTCTCTATGACATTTTTTCATATTAATGTTAATAATAACTGTTGCAATAGAGGCTCAGATTTTGTAAGGTTTCTTCCTTTCTCTTTGAATCATTACTTACGAGTGAAATATTCTAACATGTTCAGTTTAACGATTCCCATTTTGTCCTGAGATTTCCATGAACACAGCTATTGAATTGCAGCAATAATGCTGGATATCACAGGATGCTAATTTTATGACTTGCAGTGTCAAAGAGAGTAGAAAGTGGGTCAGATGCAACTGTATCACCTTTGAGAGATTTGCAACGCAGGCCTCAAACACTGAATAAAAAGAAGCTTTTCAAAAATCGTCCAGAGCTTATTATTACAAAGGTACATTTCTTCTTTGGTTATTTTTGAGAGATATTTGGGAATAGAAGATTGTCTGCTTTTTTTTTTCCTTTACGAAAGCAGTGATGAATAAACCTCAAAGTACTGTTCAAATGCATCCTAGTTTTCAGACTACAGCATGATTGGAAGCTGGCTTACTTGTAGACCGGACAACTATGAATGTTGATTTTTAAAACCTATTAATAACAGTCTCCTAGGGAAAACTTTAGGACTTGCTGTCCTTCTGTTTGCCTTCTTGTTCTTCTCTTACCTCAACGCCAGCAAAATTCAAAGGCAAGGGGGATAGCATCCCTTGCTGGAGGCAGGACTGATTTTTGTAGCATCGTGACTATAGTTGTACGAATACTGCTTGATAACCAGCTTGCAATTTGCTCAGTTTTATAATGAGAACCGTCACATTCTCCATTCTTTATAACTGATGTGGAAGATCCTCAGCCTTTGTTTTCTGGAAGGTTAGGAAGGCTCTAGCGGTGCCAGAGCGAGGTGGGGCTGCAGGACTGCTGCAGCTAAGCGTGGCTCGTCTGGTGCATCCCGGAGAGCTTGCGCTTCTGTTGGACCGTTTGCCTCTGTGCAAGCATGTGCTCAGCAGGTGTTTGCAGGGACAAAGTGGCCTTTCAAAAGAACAGTTACTTTGATCATCTGCAATATAGTATAGTTCAGTCTGTTTGTACGGCTGGAAAACCAAAATTTCAGTGTGTGTGCAAGCTGATAGCATAACCTCTGTCCACATCAGGGGTCATCAGCGGGCAGCAGAGCTTTTATTGGAGCCTCCTGACATCAGAGGTTTTGATTCAAATGTTCATATAATACTGAGAGCTGAATCTTCCCTAGCTGGCAGTTGTTGAAAGTTAATATGAGGTCATCTTACCCTTTATTCCATCCACAAGGTAATTTAACTCATTCAGTCCTAATATGCTTGAAGTGTTACAGTCTAATAAATACCTTTTTCTATGTTAGATTCAGTACAGCAAGTCCGAGAGGACAGACCAGCTGCTTCTAAAACCAGCATTTTCCATGCTTGCAGTTTCATGCAGGCAGCTTTTTTTTTTTCTAATAAGACAAGCCTGTTGCCATTAAACTAAGCTTTAAGATTGGAATAGCAATGTACCTGGTTTCAGTGTGGGAGGAACTAATTTAAGTTTCATCTCAGTGGTATCTACGTGCCATATTTAATCCTAATGGAGGGTAGTAAAGTGGAATATCCGAGCTACAGTATTGGAAATGCTGAAAAACTGAAGCTAGATGACAAAATCCAGGCGTGATTTCAGCTGCAATTTCACAGCTTTCTTTTATCTTCTCTTTTATTCATATAGCAGATGCAACTATAAGCTATACTGGCAATTTTTCATTGTGGTTTTGTTTTAGTTTGAATCCCAGTGTACCAATGCATGCTACGTATCTGTTTCACATACGCTGCGTACTCTCTATATGTCAAGTAGTCCAACAAACAGTGGGTATTTTCTTGTTCTTCATCCCCCGCGTCTGTTCTGCCATCCTCTAGTGACACAATCCTTAGGGTGAGCATAGTCTTACGAGCTCTTGGGTTACTGATTGTAAGAAAGCCCAGTACAGACAACACAGCTGAAGTCTCTAGGTGATGATAAATAGCTGCACGTTGGCACTTTGGAATCTTTTGGAAGAATCATTTGGGCCAACTTACAGGAAATATCACCCGTGTCAGGTGCTACTCAGAAACCATATGTGGCCCACAGCGTTAAAGACTGCAGTCAAATTCCGTAGGAAGAGGCTGGTTTTAAGGTCTTCTGGTAGCAAGGAGGAATTCACCCCATGTGCATTGGAAGTGCTATGGGCTGGTGGCATCCTGACTGTGAGGATGCCAGTGTATAAATGCTGTCTTGGTCCACTTCTCGGTACTGTCACTGTGATTTTAGCCTTAAAATCAATTACTAGAGATCTCTGAGAAATTGCTTGATTGTAAAAACATGTTTTCCCATTTTTTCCCCCCTCTCTCACACTTGTGGGATTACTTTGCCTTCAAGAATGCTTAAACAGTTTCCATTGATAAAGTTCTCAAAGACATCTCACTAAATTTAAGTAGCAGTCATATGTATAGATTCAGTGCAGTGACAAACACTCATGTAGAACCTGTGAGAGAAGTGCTAATATCTGTTGATGTCAGTAAGGTAACTCTGGTTTGATCAGATTGTTTCGTTTTGACATCTTTTCCCATAAAGTATCCAGAGATCTCCTTGCATCTGGTAGAATTTGTATTTGAAATATTTTAGTAATGTAAGCTGTCAAGAGCCTGAATGACTTTTTAAAGAATTTCTTTCTCTTTCCTTATCAAGAGAATGGTACTTAGAATTGCAAGAGTTTGACAGGAGATGGGAAAAATACTCTGTAGTGTTAGGCAAAGGAGTTAAAAGATTGTGTCCTATATAGAGTAAGAAATACAAAGTTACTTTTAAATGAACTTTATTAAAATTTACTTTTTCTTCCTAACCCAGGCATACTTTTGTCAAAAAGAAAAATGAATAAAAAGATAGCTTTCATCAAATTAATGCTGATTTCTTAACTTAAACTAGTGGTAAAACTTCCTGCCAGAGCTGATAATTTCAAACACTTCAACTTCTTTGTGAAAACTCTTGAAAACTCTTCATAAGCTGAAGAGTCCAAGGCATGATAAGAGATTTGCCTAAGGAAGTATTTAAGCATGTTTGAGTGTGTCGCCAAATGATAAAAATCAGTTAGCAAAAATATACGACTACATTAGACTATTCTACGTTCACACAATAGGCATACACAAAGGCACATGTATAGGCATTGCTACACGTTTTAAAGACATTGTGGAACCTACCGTAAGGCTAAAGTTCAAGTACAGAACCTTTTAGCAAAGGATATTTGAATTCTTGTTATGAATAAAAAAGTCATTTCATGTTGCCATTTCTTTTGGCATTCTTTTTCTGTAGATATGCTTGGCCTTTGATTTTTGGAAGTGTTATCCAAGTGTATGGGATGACCAAATTCTAAATTACTTGACCTCACTCGTTCACTGTTACTTGTGGGGCTGTTACTCAAATTACGTTCTTTCCTTGCGCACTGGAAAAGTACCATTTGAAGTAATATGTTTCAAGAAGCAGCCTGGGTAGGTTTGGAGAAGCTATTTAAAAGTTAATGGAAACTGTGATGAAACTAGACATAAAAGCTAAAATTTCTGTTTACGATGATGGAATTAACATGGAAAAAAATGAAGACTTAAAGGTTAGCCTGTGAGAGAGTAAAAATTTCTGCTTGTTTTTCCTCACCCGATTTATTTGGAAAAGTTGTTTTGTTTCTCTTGAGCTTCCATAACCAGAGTCTTTGTTAACACCGCTTTCTGGAAGTCTTGGTTGGAGAGTCTGGGTAGAGAGAAGTATGGATGCAAGTCCATATGGAAGGAGATACAGGTTACATACTAAAAACCTCTCCCTTCGTGTTCTTCACGATCTTCACAAATGTCTAGAAGTCTGTTAGTTTTTTTAGTGAATTCTGCAACCTACTTCATACAGGACAGAGCAAATCTTGCTCTCCTGGCAGTCTCGTAGGTGAAGGCTTCCCACTGCGGTACCCGCGCGGAGCTGTGTTCCTCATGAGCCTCCTGCCACATTTCTATGGCATTTTGCAATGGAATTTGTGAATAAACTGATGATTTTTTTTTTTTCTAAGATTAGTTTCCCTTCAAGCATAATCTGAGCAGAATGATAGATGCTCCGAAGCTTTCTCACAGATATTTTTGAGGCCAACTCAAAGGACAATTTGCCTTTTGTTAAATTTACCAAGGTTTGTCTGGACTGCAGCGTAAACTCTCCAATAAATGATTTAGAATAATGATGAATGCTAAATAATATGGCAGCATGAATCATTATTGTTTTCCTTTGGCAGCAGAGAAAATCTTGATGGAATTGCTAAGTGTTCTCGGTTCTCTCAAGATAGCTTACTGTCTGCTGCATTGTTCCTTTGCTCCTCACTGGCACGCTCCTTTGGCCCAATGCCTGACTAATCATTGTTGAATGTTTCAAAAGCTGCCATCTTCTGTTTGAGACAGTCTTTTCAAGCAGTACAAATACGAGCAGATTTACATACGGTAGAAATAATTGGAGGAAAAAAAAAAAACTTTTAAAACCCAAGAAAATGAGATGCAAACAGCATGAAGGCATTCTGAAGCTGAAAAAAATACCGTATACCTAATTGATTTATGGTGAACTTTTAGGAAGCTTAAAGATATTTTTATGGCTAAACACCTGGTCAATCAGTTTACATGCTATGGAATGATTAGTCCTCCTGACCTGTTGCCCCTAATCTCGGTCCTTGCTCATGCGCACAAGGTGGAAAGAGAACAACAAGGTCTTCTAAAATGGAAAACAAATCGACAACTAATTTGCCAGCACATAAACAAGTTGGCAACTCCTGTGCGAGCAAATAAACAATAATTTCTATTTTTTATTACAATGAACAAATGCAATGTCAGTACCTGAAACATGCACTTCTGTTCCCATGTCAAATAAGTAAGTGTGTCTCCCTGCCTTGTAGTACTAGTATTACTGTACGAGCAAGAAGTTTAAAACATTTCCCTGTAGCCTGCTTCTTACATGAAATGTCTAGGATTACGTGTAATGATATTTGTGCCCTTGAAACTTCTTTGTGCCTTTGACAGTTTGAACATGCAAGTGAAACTGTGCAGCACTGGGCCTGGTGTTGTGTGCTCTCATCAGTTCTCTCTCAGTTTCCAAAGGAATGTTTTTTCTCTTTACCCGTTTCCCACACATACAAATAGATAAAGCTTAAGGAGTACTGCGGCAAAAGTTGTGTGATACCGTGTATGGTTTACATCTCACACTCAGGATTGTACGTACTGAGACTAGCCCCGAGGTAAGACAAAACATATTCCACAAATAACGTCAATTTTTATTAATGCTATTTGTGCTGCACAGGGTTGTATAGAAAGGCAAGAACTGAATGAGGATGTGCCATGACAACCTCTGGAATGCCTTGTGTCCAAGGTGTATTCTTGCTGAGACCATGAGATTGTCATCTCTGGGAACACTGTCTCCAAGATGTGGAAAGCTGGAGAACTGCTAGACACTAAAGATTCCCATTCAGCTAGAATAAATCTTACTGGCAGCTCAACTTAGGCCATTAGTCCAGTGTTAGAAAAGAGATGTGAGGAAAGCTTTTTCACCAGAAATTGAGCAGAGAGGTTAGGAATTCATACTTGTTGTTTACCAGCATCTCTAGCTCACTGGAGAGGTTGAGAGACACAAGGCAGAAGGCAGAAGCAATGCAACATGCTTTCAGATCAGAAGGGAACGAGTTAGCTAGAGTATAGGCAAGAAAAAAGGTAGGCTGTGTAAAAGAAAGGGAGATTTTATGACTGAGAAACAAAGCCTCGTCCAGAATTACCTTCTGGCGAGCCCAAAGGGTGCGTAAGGGCAAGAAAAACACTGTCAAGGTTATTTTGCCTTTTTTTTTGTTGTTGTTCTGGATCTGCATATTGCTAGAGCTATCGAAAGTAAGCACTGCCTGACTTTTGAAATGTTCATCTGTTCTGTTTCTTTGCTTCAGCAATTATGTCTCTCAGAAGAGAACAGCAGAAAATAACGAAGTTACGGGAAACTTCAGTGGGTTGGTAAAAAGAGCATCGTCACATGTGGATATAGATGGCGTTCCACATATCGCACAAATGGGGTTATTTTTTTATGACGCAGCCCAGTGTTGTATACGCCCCTTGGTTCAGAGATCACGTACAGTATTTTCTTGAAAAATGCAAAGCTGTGCGGGTGGACTGTCCTCTGCTGCACTGCTACTTTGGCTGACTTTCCTCTTTTTGTTAGAGCAGTAATGGGGGTGATTAATTTAATCCAGAACAATGATCACTTAACTAATACCAGATGCAGCCTGAGTTAGGAAATCTGTATGCTGGAGATGGCTTTTATTTCAAGTAAGTTTCAGTCCGCACTCAGAAACTTTTAATCGCTGATTAAAAGTTTAATCGCTGATAACTTTGCTTATCAGAGGCAAGTTTTCTGCTGGCTTAACTTTCCCTACCTACCCATCTCCAGCTGAACTGAGTGGATTTTTGATTCTAGGAATTTTTAAACGTGCCTATCAGTGTGAAAACTGCATTTCCGTCTGTGCTACGTGTATCCATTACAGTAGAACTTCCTGTAATTTACGTAACTTGCTGTGATAGGGGAAAAGTGTTTTCTCTGCTTTTCTATTACATTTTCACAGTTTGATAATCACTTTCAGTATCATGTTGTTACCTGTGTAATCAGTTACCTATTCAGTAGTTTCCTGACTTAAAAAAAAACCTCATGAAAACATCAGTAAGTGTAAAATAAATACGTTTCTATCTTTTAAGGACTTCTTTTAGAAATGGAAGGGCATTCTCTGTGAGTTTTTGATAATTTGCTTCAAGATAGTTTTGAAATCGAAGGGTGCACTCTGCATTATGCTGCAGACTGCAGAACCCTTGTTGACACAAGCTTCAGCCCAAGGGCTCAGTAGCATCCCAAAAGGGGCTTGGCTGGTGGCAGCTGAGAAATACATATTTGTGCAGAACAAATAATTGGTTTTGAAGGTAGTGTTGAACAGAGTATTGGCCTAGCACTTCTTAATGTCTAAAAATTCTGCTACAGGTACTGTGCATTAATCCTGAGAGCACCTCCATAGCTGCCTGATAGTTCTGTGTTTCTTAGGTAGTGTAAGGCACCAGCTATGCTCTGTCTGGTATTCTTTTGGAAAAAAAATAGTCAGATTTCTCTGTAAATATTCTGCAACACGTACTTTAGTACAGTTCTGATTCCAGCTGTTTATCTCCTCCAGGAGACAAAAATTTACGTTGTTATTGTGGGTGAACTGCCTAGCGAGGGACGTAAGTGCGCAGGAGTGTGCAGGACATGCCTGCAGAGCAGGCGGACCAGGAGTGCCAAGGCGTGGAGCTACACTGCACACACTGCTTGGCATAGGTGGTGGCCCTTCCCAGGGCAGGGAGTTGTGATGACAGATAGCTGTTGTGGCCATGTAGGATATTCCTTCCTTTCTGCCTAGGAAATAAACGTCTCTCTAACGCTTGCACAGGTCTGTCCCTGGAGTCAGGATCCAGGCTCCTCAATGTGTTTCTTTGGCATTTCTGTTTTAAACGCGTTTGCTATTGTGCTGTTCTCGGCACAGATGCAAACATGGAAACAAATCTGCTCGAGACAATCTCACTTACAATTCAGTCCCCTTTTGAGAAGTATCTAACCCTTTTATCTCTTCTGTTTTGTTCATTAGGGACTGGACACTGTGTCACTCTAATCATAAAGCTTCACCAATTGCTCTCAGCCAGTTGTGTGTACTTATAATAGATTGTAAGCCTGATTCAGTTGCATGATTTATATTATTTTGTGAGATATCAAATGGAAACAGTGAGGTACTCCTTGGTTAAGGTGCTGTTTAGCACTTAGACTGATAATAGATCCCAACCTCCTTAATGCCGTCACGTTCAATGAAAATGTTTACATCATATGGTACCGTAAGTCGTGAATAGGAGCATCAATGTCTTGGCTTCCATAAACACAGTGCTAGTTTACCACAGATTTGGTATACACATGAAAAGAAAAAAAAATCTGAGACACTGTAAGTACTGTGACAAATGACTGGAATATTTATTCGGCAAGCTACAGATTCCTGTCCCTCTGTTCCTTTTAACATAATTGAGAGTAATTGAAATAACCAAATTATTTTTTATCTGAAAGGGAAATCAATGCAAATCACAAAACAGCTGTAGACTTTGTCTGAGATGGTAGATCAGCTTCATTCTTAGTCAGCTGATTTTAGTAAATTTTGGGGGGTTTATGGGCTGTAAAATACCTTTCCCTGAATCAGTTATGTCCGTGGTGTGATTTGATGTCTTTGGGTTTTTTTTTCTAGTTTAACTTTTAAACGATTGATTTTTTTACCTTTTATTGAAATTGATAGCTTTGCATCTTCACACCTTCCCTGTATTTCTCCTGCAGTTTAGTATTTGAGGTGGTTTTTCTCAAACTAGTTCTTTGGGGTTTTTTTGGTTGTGTTCAAGTGATTTGGCAGTAAGCAAATCTGGACAGTTTTTCCATGTTCCGTATAAAAGCTGTTTTTAAAATGTTACTGATGACTGTGTAGTGCTTAGAGCCAGCTATCCATCTTGCCAAGTGTTAAAGCTATCATCCCCCCGCAGGCTGCTGGTGTGACTATTCAGTATTGCTCGGGGGAGGATACCACATTTTCCAGTGAACTTCTGTTCACGATAAAATATTCCAGCTTGGTGATGGGAGATACTGCTATCTGTCGTTTCATTTCCCGCATTAAAGGGTGATCCGGAAATACCAACTCTAAAAGCAAAGTTGCTACAATGAATTTTCCTTCTGAAATATGTTAGTATTTAGGAATGTTCTAAAGGACTTGTTACCTAAGGAGTTGCTCTTGGTATTCAGATTTATGAGGGAAAAATGTTCTTGTCAGTGGAGAGTCACGGAAGGAGTTTTAGATCTTCTGTTGCCATTCTTTTGTTCTATGGGTTATGGTTCTTGTAAGTAGTTAGTCTGAAGCAAGTTATTTTTAAGGTTTCAAATGCAAATATCTAAATTTAATTACCGTGAGTTTGGGGTATTGTGATTTTTAACTGTGCCAGACAGCAAATGAATGTGTACTGTTAATACACTTGTCTTTACTGTATGCTTCATGTCATCCTTCTGTAAAGAGCATAGGACAATATTTGCTGAGTCAACATAAAAAGAGATGAGATAAGCTTCTGTCGGGATTAATTGAAACATACTTCCCTCTATGTTGGGGCAAGAAGAAGGAGTGGATGATCTCTCAAATTCCATTCAGTGCTGCAGTCTTTGATTCTCTATCTGTCAAATTAGTTTTGGACTTTCAGTGGAAGAGAGCTCTGAGGTGCAGGTTATAGACAGTGGTTAGTCAGCATGTGGATTTTCAGGGCAGTGATTTCATATTCTAAGAAACCTGTTACAGTTTCTTACTGTCATAAAAATATCTCAGGAACTGTTCTTCCTGTCGAAGGGAAGGTGGGAAAATTGCAACCAGTAGTAGAAAGTTCTCTGTGTATTTGCTGGATTTATAAATAACTTCTGACCACAAAATTTCGAGACTTAGACAAATATGGAAAAATTAGATCCTCTGAAAGCCCTTAACAGTCCTGTGAATGTTTCTGTGCCAACAGGCAGAACTAGAGATAGCTTTAGTATCTCTCATGTTGTAATATTCAGAATAGTTGGTAAACATTGCCTGTGTCCACACTGCCAAATTTTTCTGAGACGTGCTTTTAAACAGCAGTCGCTGTTTATGAAAGAAGAGCAGGCAGTCAGACTCTGCAATCCGTTTGAACTGTATGAGAGTACACGTAAAAAGCTTCACAGCTTGTTCTTTGCATAACAGCCTATGGTACGTAAGATCACCATATTCCTTCGCATTAATGCTTTCTCATTTACCATCTGCAAGCAAGTAATTGCAAAGCTCAATTTGTTTAGCAAACTGTTGCTTTTGGAAGACTGGTGACACAGAACAACTTCAGCTCAATTTGTATTTATTAACTGATGTACATAGTTTTAAAGCGAAAGGTTTTTATAACTCACAGTAGTCAGTGATACCGGAGTCTCATAAACATTAGCGAAACAGACTCACTCTGCTCGNTGCAAGCAAGTAATTGCAAAGCTCAATTTGTTTAGCAAACTGTTGCTTTTGGAAGACTGGTGACACAGAACAACTTCAGCTCAATTTGTATTTATTAACTGATGTACATAGTTTTAAAGCGAAAGGTTTTTATAACTCACAGTAGTCAGTGATACCAGAGTCTCATAAACATTAGCGAAACAGTCTCACTCTGCTCTTCTCACGACTGGTGGACCCGTTCGTTCAGCTGGCTGCTGTAGTGTTTAGTCTCTGTGCAGATCTGTGAAAATCAGAAAACTTCTATTCAATCACCTAAACATGGGCTAGGAGTCAAGCTTCACATATCTCTTTCTAAAACTTTGACCCTACAGCTTCAGAAATGTTAGTTTCTTGGCAAGGTTTTACTTTGTCTATGAAATCGAAATATTATTGTTAAAATCAGGTTTGGTGACATTCTGACCAGACATTGCAAGCTCACGGAAGTGTTCAAGGGCTGAATCATAAATCAGACCATCTACTCAATGTTGTCATTTGTCCTATGGCTGCTTGTTTATTTTATCAAAACATAGACATGCATCAAGAGAAATGAATGCATTCTCTCCAAGACCGATGGGAGCTCTAGCACAGTTACAGGATGGCTGAAGTAAGAAGCGACCTCTGAAGATCATCTAGTCCTACCCTTCTGCTCAAAGCTGGGTCAGCTAGAGCAAGTTGCCCAAGACCAAGTCTAGTTAGGGTCTCAAAATGTCCAACAGCAGTCGTATCTTCATAACACTAGTAAAAAAGACTTAGTGACTGGAAATTTCAGCCACAAATACAAAGTTAAAACATTAACAAGATTTGACTGCAGTTTTGCGTGTGTATGTAACCTCTTTTGCTCTATGAGCTCAGCTGAGCCTCACTGACTGTATTTGCTTGATTCAGACACTGTGTCCTGGATTGGGCCAGGACAGAACCAATTTTGTTTTAGTAACTGTGCTTTTTAGTGAAGTCTCTTCTGAGAAGCTGCACTCTCTGAAATTAACTGCATGTTTTTTCCAGACAGGAGCTGCTTCTAGCAGTGATAAGGCTCGGTATTTATAGTCAGTGCTGGAACATCAGTAGCAATGGTGTGCAGAAAGGCTCTTGCTTATAGTTATCCCTATGGAGACCAAGGTCGATGCTCGCTTCTGCTAACTTTCTTGTGCGCTGGAGCTGAAAAAGCAGAGAAGTGGTCACCCCTGCGACCCTGCGGTGGGGAGGAGCGGGTCAGACAGGTGACCCAGAACTGACCAAAGGGACTATTCCATCCCATACGCGTCATACTCGGTATAAAGCGGAGGGATCATGAGAGTCACTCTCTCTCTTCTTCTGTGGCCGGCGTCCAAGGAGGGCTTGGTCCGATTCTTCTGCCTTCGATCCCGATCCGTGCATTCCTGAATCCAGCTCCTGCCTGCTGCTGAGTACAGCCCGGGACTTTCCCAGGGCGTGCCCCACAGTGTCCGGGAGCCGTATTCGTCATCGGTGGTGGGGGAGCTCGATATTGGTTCTGTACATATTTGTATATATTTCATTATTATTATTTTTTCCCATTATTATAATACACGATTATTGTAGTTAGATTAAAGCTGTTGTAACTTTTCCAACCCGTAAGTCTCTTTCCCTTTTCTCTTTCCCCCCTTTTGGGGAGGGAGGGGGTTAGCAAAGAGCGTCTGTCATCCATTTAATAGCCAGCCCAGCTTTAAACCGTGGCACACTGGGTAGTTCTCACCAAAGCTGCTCTTGTCATCTGAATTCGCGGAAGTATTTCTGATGGCCAGATGCTAAGGAGTTGTAAAAGTGCCTTCACTTCAACAATTAAAAGGATAGAGCTTCAGAGCTATGCCTCATGTGACTAAAATGATCTTTTTACTTAAAATACAGATTGAAAGAGTGGTTAGTAGTATTTCAAGAATGGCATATTGGCCTGAAAAAGTAAAATGACACGGCACTTGTCAAGGAAATAGACCTGAGATAGCCGTGCATGTACCAACTCCGGTGGTTTTATAGCATGCCTCAGGGTCTGGGTAAGTAAAGTCAGCCTGAAGGATATGGCCAGCCACAGGCACGAACGCTGTCAGTCACTTCTTGGCTGGACAGCTGTAGTGTGAGATAGGTAGGGGTGACGTCTAAGGGAACTGCCACTAATTCAGAGCATTGCAGCGTGTTTCCTCAGCCACAGAGCGATGTTATACTGTACGTAGCATCCCCCTACTCTCTGTGTGAGTTTCTTTTAACAATTTTAAGTGGATCTAAGGTCTCAGCCTTTATGTGTAAGGTGTGCTGCATGGCCTGGGTCCAGGATAGCTAAATATTTGTTCAGCTTTCCAGGCGGAAGACTGTAGCTGACAGGTCCTTTCCTCTGGCATTACAGAGCTCGCTGCCAGAGCTCTAACGCATGTCTGGCTGGAGTACAATCCCCCAAGGGAAATGCAGTTAAAATCTGTAGGGTGAACTTCCCTCTGAACCACTGCTATTACAAATGTTACTGTTCTCTTCTTATACTGGAAAGATGATTTCTTTGTCATTGCCACCTTAAACATCTACAAACTCTCCTCCCGATCCTGTACTGTAGGCTCAGTCTTGCAAGTACATCAGTCAAGCTGCTGCCAGACCTGGAGGCGGTACGTCTGCACAGCGCTCCTTATGCACACATAGCAATTCAGTAGTGCTAGCTCACGTGGCTGTGTGTGCTGTGAACTGCACGGTATAGCTGTGTCCTTGGATGCCACGGTGTCCTGTGCTTGTAGGACAGAGTGCTTGCTGAATGGTAAAACCCAGTTGTATACTTGATAATACTATGCTAGTGGATGTTTTAGGCTTTCAAACAGAGAGATTTTAGTTGTGGTTGGTCTTGTAGTAGTGAAATACAAAGTGTCTATGAAAAGCAAGAAATGAGTGGATTTTAGTGAAGAGAATAGTGAAGAACCTTTAAGAAGTACGCCCTGGTACTGCTGTTGATTTTGTTTAGTACACTCTAAATCAAAGGGATCAATAAGTTCCAAAACAAAAGTGGCAGAAGGGTGGAGAAAAATAAGGCATTGTTTGATGAGTATAGACCTTACGCGTAGATACAGACAGGAGGAAACAGAGACACAGCTCATCCAATTTTACGTACGTTTGATGCCGGCTAATTTCAGAGCGGTTTGTGAGTGCTAGTATATATCAAATATCAGGTCCGTTTCCCGTCATTAGGGAAGGGTAGTCTTGAGAGCAAAAGGACAGGGAAGACTTTCGTTAGGGAATGAGCACATGGAAGCTGTGGTCACATGGGCTGGTATTGGAAGGATACGCAAACCAGGTTTGTTTTGAGGCGAGGAGCAAAAAATGTACGTCAGTGGAGCATTTCAGAACCCGCCAGCTGTGTGTGAGGTGGCTGATCAGAAGGCAGCAACAGCTCATTTCCAAGCTGTAACCAACCTACTCGTGCAGCTTCCGGCACCCACTGACGCCTTTCCAGAAGCGATGCTACACGACTGTCTTCCTGAGGAATATGCTTTCCCAGTGCTTATGTTGACGTCCCTTTGTTTGAGTTGTATATATCTGGGGGTAACTTGTACCAAAGCCCCTAATTAATGGCTTCAGATTTCACTGTAAGGAAAGTCCTTTGATTGGAAGAGAATTGCCGCTCCCTCTCTTGGTTAAGATAACATTCTTTGTTTATCTACCTGAAGGGATTAAAGAAAGCATGTACAAGACAAATCTTTATTAGGATTTGATACAAAAAACCTTTTCAGAAGCACGATTGCAGCACAGGCATTTTAATTAGTTTTCACAAATGCTTCCAATGAACACCCACAGTGTTTACCTTTTAGCTGCAGAGAAGATTCACTTACATAGCAAATAAAAAAGAAGGGAAGTCTGACATAAGTTTTCATGTGCAGCTTAGCAAAAGGACTGAGAGTAACTTCTTGCAAGTTGGTCATCTTGGGTTTCAGGAGGTTGTTTGCTTTTGCTGTGTAGTAGATTCGGGTTTTTTTTTGTTCTTTGGCCTGGTCTAACAGAGGAAAAAACCATGCGCTGAGTTTTTAAAAGAGGTGTTTCAAAACCTACTTAGTTGTCTGTGTTTTAATTGTTTTAATCACCCTGATTTGTCTCTGGTGAAAGGTGGGAACATTGACTAGTCTCCAGTTTGCAGTGTTTGATCTGCGGCCGTTTCCTGTTTATCTCCTCGAGCATTTTGTCTTTCTATGTTTATGACGTTTCCTGGAGTTTCTTATTTTCCTGTTTCGAGTTCCCTAATTGAAATTGCAACATGTGGTTCAGGTTCCCACTCTGCATGTGAACGGCAAATGGAGCTCTGGTAGCAAACCCTGCCAGTTCCTGCGACAGCAGCTTTGCCGATAGCTCTTCTGATGACCATATAAACCTCTTCAGCGGAAATATTCCGCAGAATGCGAGTGGTCAAGGACTGTATAAAGGGGAGCCACTTTGCCATCCGGAGGCAAAGAGTTGCATGACAATAAATCAGGTGTACTTATACCCCAACTTTAGTAAGCAGATGTGTCGTTATGTAGACTTTTTTTGTGCTTTATAGATTGATGTAGCAGCTGGGCAGTGCTAGTAGGGCAGCGAACATCAAGGCAGCACTCTCGTTTGGTTTGGTCAGATGAAATGTAACCTGCTGGTGCGTGCCGTGGATGAGGTGACAGCCTTGGGACCAAGGCAGAGTCCAAAATGTCCGTGTTGTTTTGATGTGTCTTGCCTTCTCCCAGTGTGGCACTGTGGCTGTAATTGTAATCTCCAGTGCTGGTGACAGAGAGTGAGAGCCTGGGAAAATGCAGCAGGCTGGCTGGCTATGTGATGTGCGTATATGTTTATTAGTGTGACTCACAAAACATCACAGAAATTTTATGTTAATTTGTGGTTTGTTTAGGCCACTTAACTCTTTCCAACATAGGTAGCACGGCTATGTTTGCTATGCAGAGTACAATTTACATGTTTGTAACTTCTCATATCAGGACAGATTTAGAAACGGGGAGGTGGTGTGAGGCTCTTGAAGACGGAAGAGTCGCATGCCTGGAGGAGATTTTTGCCCTTCAGCATTCTAAGAAACCCATGTGTGAGGCTTTTTGAGCTTTGGAAAGATGACCAAAATTTATATGGAATCCATGCTGCTCAGTATTTTAAAGATTTGCGTATTATAACTCTTGAGTTTACTACCTTCTGCAGCAGTCTCTTCCTGCAACATAATAGTAAGATGTAGCTGTATAATAACCCTCTAAGGTTAACTAAGATGAATGCCGTATAGGAAAATGAGATCGTTACCCAGTCTGAAGTTGTCAAGTGGTTTTCAGTACAACATATTGCTATACACAGACAAGGTAGAAATTTAATACTCATAGTTGGAGAGAATTTAATCATGGAATTTCATTATGAAATTTATCTGTGCAGGAAGCATTCTTTTGAAGATGCTAAAAGGTTTAAATCTGAGAAGTCAGACAGTAACTATTCTGAAAAATGTGCATATACTGCAAATCAAATTGCAAATCATAATCCGGTCCAAGGAAATTAGCCTGTGTCTGTGCAAAATCATTATTCACAATGCAAGGTCAAATGGTATACTGGAAGAATTGGGTAGGAGGTAATAGTTTCAAGCCTTTGAATCTCTATAATAAATGGAGTCTAGTGGGTTTATGGTGCTACAGACCACATCAGGGCTAGCTAAGTGAGATACAGTCCTTCATAAAAAGATCTCCTGGAAAAGACCTTAGAATTTCCAAGCAGTATCTTATATAAGTGTCAGGATTCAGAAGTATATTATGTATAAGAAATAACAATGTCAGTAAAAATTACGCTGGCAGCTCTTCATGATGACATTTAAAATTTACTGCGTTTCCTGAGAAAATGAAGCTATCTGAAAAATGTGGTAGGGGAAGGCCTGGATACAAATGCCTGTGTGCGTCATTGTCCACACGACCAGTAAGTTTGACACATCCTGAGTTGTACTTACTGGGCAGTGGCTGATGGGTCCGGACGGTGTCTCTGCTTTGACCGCAGGTGTTAAAGCGTTGCTTTAGAAAGTATGTTTTTAAGAAACGAGCGAAAATTAAATGACAAAAAATACTGAGAGCAGATACTAACTAAAATTAATGTCATCTTTACCGGAACACAAGCAATAAACAAACCTGTTGTAACGTATCTAAATATTAGTAAGAGAAATTGTAATTCAAGAATATTCTTCTGCACTCTTGTGTGCCTAATGCTCAGTGGGACCAAAAAGTTAAAAGCTGTTTAAACTTTTTTGTTAAATTTAGGCATTGTCTTCTACTATGGAAATATTCTTGAATAGGCTCTCCCAAGTTCTAAGTAATTTCACTGCCTACTTTGTGCTTTCGCTTTCGGTCCATTTTCTGTGACCGTTACTCTTAGCACCCCGCGAGCTGCTGTGCTCAGCAGTGTTGGGTGTTCATGTGTGACCTGTTCAGAGAGAGGACTTGCTACCTGCCGAATCCCGGGCAGCAGGTCCAGAAGTGCCCTGCGTTTCCTCATGGGTTTCTCAGCCAGTGCCAACCAGCTCTGCTTTTGCTGACAAGATGAGAACTTGAACTGGTAGCCCAGCCTGCGTCCTGTAGTCTGGAGCAGACGCTGTCCTTCCCTGGTGCTTCCAACCATCCGCTCTGTAAAGCAGAAACCTGGAGCAGCGCACTCAGCTGAGCCTCCGGCTGCTCGCTCGGGTGGAATTCCAGCAGGGAGTGCTGGAGTCAGTGGAGTTCTGTGGTATCTCAGCACAGTGAAAGGACACTTTTGCTGCTTATGATGTCAAAAAATATTGACACTACTGCTGGTTGTTTCTGGGCAGCAGGAAAGGTAAGGGTGGGGCGTGTTCCGCTATAGGCATGTTTTATGCAAGCAAGACTTCCACACTGCTGGGAGGCATATTAATAGCCAAATTAACATACTTTTAGTTTTAAAATAACATACTCCCAATTAAGCAGGATTTAACCAAATCTTTCCCTGACTGCAGTAGGATGCTAGTAACAATGCTATTCTTACATTGTGAATTGAAAAGATATTATGAATTTTAGTTTCAAGTTACTGCTGGCGTTATTTTTAATGCCTCACCTTTTATTTATTTATTCATTTATTTTTAAAACTTAAGAGCTGCTGCTAGTGTCCCTCACGTGTTTCGGATGCAAAAAGGCACGACATGAACAATTGTAATATAACAACGAAACCCCAAACTATTCTTTAAAACTAATGGAGAGAGTGTGAACAGATGCCTACAGAGAAATTTGCTGTAGTAGCTGATGAAATACTTGGAATAATTTGTTGCATGCGGATATATTTCATCTGAAGGTACAAATTGTGTGCTCTTGTGTTCTCTTAATACTTGGAGTTTGGGATTTTTAGGAAGAAGTGGATGATACACTGTTAGAGTAAGCAGTCCTTTACTTGGAGATCATGTATGCCAGATTTAGAAGTTTTCCACAGCTACCAAATGACGCGGTCCCAGCACTGTGTTACTCCTAAGGAGTAATCAAATATGCTGGGGAAGAAGCAAGCCAGAGTTTGTTGCTTTAATTTGAAAATGTACATAGTGGATTCTTCCCAAAAACCAGTTTCTGTCTTTAGATAGAAATAAATCTTGTAGCTGTTACGGTATTCAAACCACATCATTTCTGATTTGATCGGATGCTTTACAAGATGCTTTACAACTATTTTGATTTTGCCCTAAATGGGATATTTTTAGGAAGCTTCTAAAAGGAGAAGTTGTAACATCCAAGCTAGTCGAATGTCAGTTAAACCCCATGACTGGTACCTACCAGATTGCCCCAAATAAACTTGGAAGTGGTCTGCGAGGTGACGCTCCTCCTAGGAGTGTGCTCACTGAAGGCTCTGCTTTGCTTGCTTGGTAGGTGATGGGATAGGTCCTGCTCCTCCTTTCTGTGCCAGGTTAGCAGACTCTGGTGGATGTGCAGTGTAATACGTTGTGTTTGGCAGGATTTTTCAGGACTATACGGTATAATATGAGGGCGTGTGATGAGAGCCGGCTTTTACAAGGGCTAATTTTAACTTGCACTTGTCATGTGCGATGTTGTGTTCAGGGCCTGGGGGTAACAGTTTTTTCTGAGAAGTTCTTATTGACTTCAGTGATATCAGTATTTCACCCTGTACAACTTTTGCTTGCAAGGGGTATTGTCCGATCTATTCTTGTTTGCATTGCCAGCAACATATTAGCCATTACAATAATGAACAAAAATTGCTCATATTGATGTCATATTTGTTTTTTTTTTTTCCTTCTATCTACTGACAAAAACATCTTGTGTGAACGCAGTTCTGCCGGTGTAAAAACAAGTACTTTTTGTGAACTAATTCCATCTGTGGAAAAGAGCCCTCTTGCCCAGACAGGCTCTATTTCTCCTTGGTGTATTGGGTGCTATATTGGTATTGCTGTAGTGAATTGCATTCTTCTGCAAGCGGCAGTCCACCTTTGAAAGGAGAAGATCATAGCAAGTCACACAGAACATGATCACAGGTAGTCAAGAAATCAATCTTTCTGACCTGGAACATGGACAGAATGTTTTGCATCTGATGTGTAAGTGTCGTCTGGTAGAATAAGAGTAATTCATTCAAAAGAAGAGCTGGTAACTCTACTTCTGGACCACTTTAAAAAAAATGCACCACATAAGGTGGTGGTTGGCTGATGTGTTTGTTTTTCCCTTAACTGCAGTTTGATTTGTAGAGTGACAGCTCAAAAGGAGAAATAGTGTTATTGCTGTCCTCACTGTATTATTAGGTTTGATACATGCTGGCTACTGTTTTGCTCCCAAGGAAGTAATTCTGTGTAATGAGTATAAAGTTGGACTAGAATTTCTGATATAAAGTAAGATTTTCATGAAAACCGACACGGCACACGAGGCTAAATCCTATTTATTAAAACCGAAACCTGTCTTCCAATGTTCTCTGGCATTCTTTTAAGCAACTCTTTAATAGTGAATGTTACTTAATATTGTTTAATTGGATCTGCTTTGAGTCAAGGCTTACATTGCAGAGGTCCCTTCCACCCAGAAGTATTCTATGGTTTCTTTCTGTTTCCTTTTTGTTTTACAGTCCTAGTCGCACCTTCCTTGCTGTTAGAGAGAGGTTTGATCCAGAGAGGAACACAAGCAGCTCTGTTCCATAGATTTCTAACTGCATATTTGCATATTTCATTTTCAGTGCAACTTACCTAACTGATTTCCTCTGAATCCACTCCAGAAATAAAGTAGTTACACTTGGACTATTGTGTTTTAACTAGCGATTTCCGTTTCCTTATGAATCCGTTATTATAACATGAACTGCCATGCTGTTTCTTGGAGTCATGATTATTTATCAAGTCTACAGTACAGCCAGCAGCTTATTGCGCCTTATGGTTATAGAAATACAGAGTAGTTCTGATGTGCTCTTCAGATTGTATTTTTCTAGATTTATAGAGTCTGCACTGGCTCTGTTCAGGCATTTGGTTTCTTTTTCTGAATAGTGGTTTTTCTGTTCCATAGACATCCAAGAAATAGATTAGAATTAAATACTGTATATTGAGGGAAAAAAAAAAGCCACTTGGATTACTGGAAGCAGCTACTATCCAGCTGGGACTAGAATACATTTCTCAGGCACTTCTTTAACATTTAAAGGTCATTTTACGAATGAATCTAGGAACACCAAGAAATGAAATTATGAACTCAGAATTTTGGCAGTGGTTATTTCAGCAGTGTATTATATTCACTATCTGAGCTCTAATGCATGGTCTTGGTGCTTGGGTACTTCTCACTTTATAGCCCTTTTCTAAAATTATTGTGTCCAAATAAACATCAGAAGTCGCTCTTGCATTGGATGCAATATGAATATCTTATTTCAGTGATGGTGCTTGTTCCTCACCAGGTTTAACCATTGTCGTGGTCACATCATTGTAGCCATAATATATCCGGTAATAGTCCCTAAGCGGAAAGCAGTCATACACGGTAAACCAGAGTGGAGTAGTGTTCCTGCTGAGATTCATTCAAGCATCCAGCAATCAGAAAGTTGAGTGGAACAATGAAGATCATGTAATTACAGTTCTGTGTTTAAAGGTCATTTTGAAGATTTAAACACCTTTCTGTTGAGAGGGTGCTAGGTATTGCCGTGAAGATGTAACGTAGCAGCCTCTGTACCCTTGCTTTGTTGTTTGTATGGCAGTCGGTAACTAGAGGCAGCGCTTGGGAAGTCCGCGTTAAACTTCTAGCTCGTGTTTACATGTTTGCTGGTATAAGCACACACACGCCCAACCGACTTTTATTGTCAGTTGTGAACTTTCTAATTTGGGAATTTTGTAATCTAAGAAAAGACATTTTGTGCTTTTTATATTAGTCCTGCCTTGCCACATGCACTTAAATTCGTTAAAGAGCTCGAAGGAATGTTTACCTGAGAGTAGACGTATTTTCTTTTCCTCTCTCGATGTTAACACTTACCTTTAGTAAGGTCTGCTCTGTACTCAGGGGTAAGCACGTAAGTCTCTCCCATTGTTAGGGGAACGGAAGGGCTGTGTTTAATTCCCTTGTTGCAGTGCATTTCTGTTGACATTGACAAGAGCTCAGGATGTCAGCCGCCTCTTAATCCTGACCCCGTGATGTGGATGAGCTGTTGCATCTGCACAGCGTTCTCTGGGCTCCATATGGGCCATGGCTCAGGCCGAAGAATCACAGCCTCAGGGGAGTCGTGCAGTGTTAATGTGCTGCCCTGGGATTCTGGAGACCCAGGCTCTGTTCCTCCCCTTCTGCAACTTCGGGTGTGACCTTGCAGATTCATCTGGCATCTCAATTTATATCTCTGTCTTACAAAGTGTTGCAAGACACTGCTGCTGGAATGTGGGCTTGGTGATACTTATGACAGGATACACCCTAGGAAACAAATTGAGTACTGTCTTTGAACAGTATTCAATAACTAATAAAAGGGAAATAAAAGGGATTTACAACCCTTATTATAAAGACGTTACTACAAGAGAATAGCACTAACAAAAAATAACAGATGTAATATTTCGTTTTGCAGTATCCCCCTCCTCCATAACCTGATGTTCAGCTGCCACAGTTTCCAAAAGATTATTTTCATTATTCTTCCCATACTATTGGGATTTATTAAGGTGCAGCAATATTTCCAGGTAGGACTTGATGATCTGGAGGGTGGTATCCCGCTTTCATGGCTGAGATTGGAACTGTGCATCATCTAGGAAAAAACCGAAATGAACCCAAGTAGTGCACCTGTCTGTTAGACTGCTTAAGGGATAGCTGCTGGTACAGGTGTCTTCTGCAGAGCCTGCTTTGTGTTGGGAGGTGTGCTAGTTTACTGATTCCTCTTTTGAAGTAGAATTATTTGCTGGCACATGGTTCTCATGCTGTCAGATTGCCAGGACCTTACAACCAACAAGAGGATTCAGTGAGGTGTCCACCTAAGCTCTTTCCATGCGTAGAGGTGATGTTTGCGAGAGGACCTGAGAACGAATCAAAGTAGCCGCCGTCAAACCCTTTGAAAGCAACGTGTGCTTCCCGTTCCTCTGTAACAGGTTCTCCTGGGCAGTTGAAAGAGCGTGTGTTTCTGTGTAGGGGCTGAGAGGGGAAATGTGTATTTTTTTTCTGCCTTTACTGTGGGAGAAGGGTGCTGTTCATGTGCTAGACTAAAGAAATCCTTGGCTTGTAGTCCAAGGTGTGAGCTGGAATGAATTGTTGTAGGACTCATTTATCTTAATGGACCTGGGGAGGTTTGACAGCAGCTGAGACTGGCTTGCTGAATGCAAAGGTTGTGACTTTGAAAGTTCATTATGCTATCTGGCTTTACATGTGGATAGCCTGAACTTCTGGGATGAGATTATGCATCTCTGTCAACAATACAAGTTAGGTATAGTAATGGAGGAAAAGGACTATGTGCTTTTTTTGGGTTTGAGGTCTGTCCAAATCAATTCCTTGCGTCACGTTGGTAATTCCCCTTGGGTGGTGTATCTATTACCAGATGACATAAATACGTGTGCACAGCAGGCCCTCATTATCTGTTTGTGCATTGTTGCCCTCTTGCAAACATTCTGTATGCACATGTGCATTACAAATGACATGCCTCTATCTAGTTATAAATATTTTCCATTCGGAATTATCTGCTTCTGCTACAGAGATGAGAGGTGATCACTTGAGCATGAAAGATAAGGGACCGGTGGAAAGGAAAATAAAAATTATGAAGCGCTGAGCTGCATATGAAATAAGTGACATAATCCAATGTGCAAGCCTCTTAGATAAAGTACAGCGAGCAGTTTTTCTTACGTGCCTAGCTGCCGCCATGAATTCAAGTTATTACATGAATTTGGGTTGTATGCCTACAGAATGACTGAGAGGGAAGAGAGGAGGGGTTGGGTTTTTTTGCAGCAAACCTGGTATAACAGGCTTGCTTTATTTGCCAGAAAGAAAGTTAGCTATGTTAATACATTCCGTTTTTCTAAAGGCTATGAAATTGTTATTGGAAGAGTGGAAAAGCAGCTCTTCCTGTTCCTAAAACTTTGGGCCGCAAATAATCAGGTAAAAAACGATGAAAAAATCTTTGTTTGAAATGAAGTGCTTTGTGCGAATTCTGTCTTTTTGCCGATTTACTTGCCTTTCGTGCAGAAGCGGCAAGGTGTACCTGATGAGGCACTCCTAGTATGGCAGCAGCTCTCACGGTGTACTGACTTCTTGTGCTCTGCCAGTGGCTGTTTTGCCTTGGTGCAAGGCAGTGGATCCCGTTCTGACGTACTGCACGGGGCATTCAGGAAAGCCCTGGGATCCTTGCCAGGAGCAAATTGAGCAGTGGTCTCTTGGCTCTGAGACGGGCAATAGCTCTGCTGTATTCCTGCAGCTGCTGTAAAGATTTGCCTTTAAAAGTGTGCTTTATGGTCCAAGAAAATATCCGACATGATTCTTTACATGAGGACCAGAATGTGCCCTCCAGGCAGCTCAGTAAACACACAAAGCTGGAGCATAAAAATAATGTATTGGCAGGGTTTTGCCCCTTTCATGTAATGTGTCAATTCACAGGTTTTGGCACGGGGAGAGCAATTATTACGTTAAACCCTATTTTGAATTGAAGAATAATTTCTTTCCCTTCACATTAAAAGAAGCCTTGTTTGTGCCAAGTGCTAAGGTTAAAGAGGGACATGGTAATTCCTGGGCCTTTGACATGGAAATAAATTTTTCCCTAAAGGTAAAAGCACAAGGCTTGCTAAGGTGGCAGGAACATCCAGCTTGCGTTCTGCTGCACTGACGTCAGCAGGGACTTTTAGGCTTCATAAAAATGCTTGAAGTTATGAGAGAGCTTCTATCTAGCTAGCTAATCTATTTATTTATTTATTTATTTATTATTTTAGCTCTGTTGGCAAACTTACAGCTAACAAAAAGAGTTTAAAGAAGTCATTAAAATGCGTCTGTCTTGGCAAAGCGCGAGCCTCAGACTTTACAAATGTAATTGTTCTGAGATCTGAGGACTCTTTTAAGGACTAAGAACGGGAGTGCGTTAAAACATGAAAGTTATTGAAAGTGAGACTTAATTGACTGTTCTTTAAGCTGCTTCTCTATGAATATGAGGCAATAATTTATGATTTATGACAACACTGTTTGTATCAATAACTTTAAAATTTGAAGTCTGGGGGCAGATCCACAGCTGCTGTGGGACACTGGAGTAAGGGGCTAAGGCACCATACATCATTGAGTAGCTTTTAGCCTGATCACTTGCTAATTTAGGGAGGGTAGAGGCATGCAAAACGTAGGCCGCTTCCACGCGACTGGATGAAGAGCATGATCTGTAGATGGTTTTCCTTCTGAGAAACTCCCTGGGACATATGTAATAAATCTTTTCCATATTGTATGACCTGCCACAACCACCAGCATTTGAAGAGGAGGCAGGACTGTGGTCCAGATTGCCCCTCTGAGCTAGGACTGGCCACTCGTACAAGCCAAGCAAGCTGCAGTATTGCAAGGAGAGCAGTTGCGTTGCCAGGGCTGCTCTTCAGCCCATCATTCTCTCAGACCATGTCCTGAAAGGAAGATGGCTTTTGAAGCGATTTTCATGAGCTAAATGATCCCTTTCCTGACCTCTGTAGCTGTGGGATGGCTGATGTCTTCTGACTCCTTCAGCTGCCTGCCTCCGTCTTGCCCTGCTTCGGCCCATTCCCAAGAAGGCAAAGTTGCATGAAAGCAAGTTTGTCGTGCTGAACAGGGAAACTTGACAAACAAAATCTTTCTGGGTTTGTTAAAAACAACCTACCTCCCTCTTAGAAGTATTAGAACTTAATTATGCTAATATTAGACATCTTTATGGCATGTTAGTTACGTTTTCTACGTTTATGAGGAGAGTTGTGCTGTGCGCTTCAGACACGCGTACCACATAGAGACAGGCGGTCGAGTGCAACGTTTCCAAGCACCGGATCGGCACCATTTTCCCGTTCCATATACGGCTGTTCCTTCTTCTCTCCAGTTGCAGATACTCATTCAGCTTAGTCAAACTGAGTCCTTATTTGAGAGATTCAGTGCTGAAAGGCAAATGCATCTGTCTTTATAAGCCTGTTTGTTTCCATAATTGGAAACCGAATCAACAGTGTATTGAAGATGACACATTTGCTCATTCCCTTTCTTCTCCCTATGGTGCCATAAAGCAGTGAAGCGCAATAATTAACAAAAAAGACTCTTGTTTATTCAGGCAATGTATCTGAAGTGGGGAAAAAAACCGAGCATGGGTTAAAAATATATCGCCGAAAGCCATCAGTGCCATCACAAATTGTACGATCAGTTCTAGGGGGAGTCTCCGTCTCCCATCGTTCAGTCCAGTCGGGCAGTGCTTGAAAACTGCCAGAGACCAGTGAAATCAGATTTCCCGTGTAAAACTCACGAAAATGTGGAATGCATGAAAAAACCTGACTTAAGTATTCTGGCATCTTTAATGTTCTTCCCGAAACAGTGACTTTTTAAGCTTCAGTTACATGTCTGCTGTGTCCTGTGGGTGAGTGAGAATGACACATTTTTTTTAGTGGGCTTATCTTTTCTTCTGGGAGAGTCTGCCCAACAGTTTTTGTAAGACAAAGGGTGCACGTAATGCTCTGCTCAGCGCTATGCCTTTGCAAAGCAAGGCTGATCTGTTTTAAATAACAAAGGCCAGAAAGTGCCTGACTGCAAAATATTTCTTTGTCTCCTGTGGACATGCCACAGAGTAAGTCGCTGCTTGGGGGCCAGTATTGAAGATTAGGTAAAATGCAGCACTTTCCTCCACCTCCTGAGGCTGATACTGAAGTCCAGGAAAGGATTCCTCCATACGGACTGATGGTGGGTCAAGCCTGCAAGGTCCCCCTGAGACTCTTTCAGGCCGCTTCATTTGCAAAAAGCTACAGTGTAACTCGAAAATTAGAAGTACGTACTGCCTGGTGAATGTCACAGTTAGAATATGCAGCTGAAGTCGTGCTCGTGGCAAGCCAAGATTTGGATTCTGTTCCTTTTCCACCTGTTTCTGTACTACACCTAGCTACGAAAGAGATTTTATGTTTACTCAAGCTTGTAAAGTCAGTCCCCGTCAGGAAAAGTATATGGCAGGAGTAAGAATATAGCCCACTTGCTAAAAACAAAGGTGATTGAGAGAATAACGACTCTACCAAGGGTACCAATTTTCAAGTCCTTGATAAGAGCCTGCGTTCCTTTTATGTATTTTATACTCAGTGGTGGTGCTGCATTGTGGTGGCGAATAAAGCTTCCTGGCATTGCAAAGCTATGAACAGCCACTTAGACCAAGAAGAAAGCTTTGATCTTCGTGTTTTGATATACACCCTCCACAATGTTACATTATGAGAATAAAGAACAGTTTTGCGCTATTTTTAGGTGGGCACAATTTCAGTAACGTAGATTTCTTCTTTTGAATTGAAAGTGCTATTAGCCCGGGGTTGGTTTGATAGTTTTGTGCTTGATACAAACCTCTGTGTATTAGGGGATGAAGAATAAAAACACGTGGCTTTGCGTGAGCGTGATGGAAGTTCCTCTTTGTCAGCCTGAGAGAGGACACATCCACCTCCTTTCCAAGGATGAACATTTAATGTGGCTAGTAAAGTGCACTTGCTTTTAGTTTTCTTTGGCCTTAACCATTTCAGCGTGCACGCTGTCCACATCTGTTTGAGGTGACCCGTTCCCAGAGTTGTGTTGAGAAGCTGCCTGGGCTCAGTGCAGAAACGTCTCCCTGGTGCATAGCTAGGAAGGAGCAGATTGCACCACTAATGCCAGCAAAGCAACAGAAGAGAAAGTTTCGTTGGCTAGGTTTAAAAGAAAAACCCCGTTGTATTTTATTAGGAAGCAATTTGGGCCAGCCAACGTGACAGAATTTGTACTCCCCCCGCCGCTGCGGACTACGGGGCGCTGCTCCTTCCTCTGCCGGGCTCCGATACCATCCCTTGTCTGATGCGACCTCGGCTCGGTGCCCCAGGGTGCTCGATACTGGCCAAATGCAGAGAAAAGGAGAACTGCTGTTCTCTAGAGTTTAAAGCCTAAATAGACTGAAAAGAAGAAATGACTGTGGTGATCCCATTTTGCAAATGGGGAATTGATTATGGAGAAGTGAAGTGACTTGCTCAAGCTTTCACAGAAAGGGCTAGGCAGCACTGAGCTTTTAATGCAGGCGTGAGCCCACGCAGGCCAGCATCGTAACCACAGGAGCATTACGCTGCATCACAGCAAAGCCTCTTCTGGATTTGCGGAGAAATTAAGAAAAAGGGCAATTTGATAACACCAAGGGAATGCTGAGTGGTACCATAACATAAATAGAACATAGCAATGCTAATAAGGAGTAGTGAACAGTTTTTTCAAACAATAGGGAACAGCATATTTCAGCTCTACGTATTTTCTCATTCAGTGGTCTTTAAACTAGAGATACGATAGCTGTTAATTAAAAAGTTACCATATTTTAATTAGGAATGATTCTTCTCCAATACTTTTACTGGTCTCTGTTCTGCTGACAAAAGAGCAGAAATTGTGCAACCTTTTAGAAAAAACAGAAAAGTTGCTGAAGTTTTGTTTTTTTTGTTTTTTTTTGTTTTTTTTTTTTTAATATTGGTAAAGATAGATCATGGACACTACTTGGGCATATTTTTCTGGAAATGTAAGGTAGTTATCGTGTTTGTTGTTACAGTAACATATGTACATATACAGTTATGATACTTTATGATCAAGTGTTTTATTTTGTGGCACGTTAGTGTTAAGTGGTGACAGGATTCTGATATCAGCCTTGTAGGCTAAATAGTTACACCTGAAATTTTTTATTACTGTATAGTCTACAGTCATTTTACTTTTTGTTTGCTTCCTTTTAGACATGACTATTTGAGAATTCTTAGACTCCTGTTTTGCTGAAAGAACAGGTTTTTACGTCTTGTCAAGTCGATAGTTCTTGTTAACATCTAATTCTTTCCTTTCCACAGAAGAACTCAAGGAGAAACTAAAGAAGTATGTCGATGAAGTTAATGCCCGTAAGCCTGGTTTCATCAAGGTCGTTCGACACAGCAAACAAGAGGGGCTGATTCGATCTCGAGTTAGTGGATGGAGAGTAGCCACCGCACCAGTAGTCGCTCTCTTTGATGCCCATGTGGAATTCAATGTGGGATGGTATGTGTCTCCTTGAATTGCTCTGACCCAGGGACCTTCTCCAAGCACTGGTTTTTTATTAATTGCTGACTGGCATTTCTCTTGCGTATGGAGGGTGAATTAGTATTCCGGTTTTTTGAATGAAGATTCAGACACAATCATGGACACAAGCATGAAAAATGTATTTGTACTGTGTAACATAATCTAGACCCATTTTTGTAGCGTGAGCTATCTGCTGGTCTAATGACAGTGTATTTAAACTATATTGGAAAACTGCACATTAAAAACTTCCTCTGATAAATGTAGCCCTTTGCCCATAGGGGCAAATTTATCTTCTTTGAATTAAAAATATTATGTTTCTTTTATGTTCTACAGTGTAAACAAAGTGGTGCCATTTTGGCACCGAGGTTGCGGCTCTGTGCAAAAGTAGCGCATAACTAAACCCATGTATTTTAACTTGTTCAGGCTGGATTTAGTATCTTTCTTGTTTCTTGAGTAAAAAAGTTGGTAAAAAGGCAGGAGCTTCTGTCTCTAGGATATATCTATTATTAACTATGATCTTGATGTTCTTGATAGTATTGAGAGCCTGAAGTTATTGTTATGTGGTAGCAAGGGTGTAAATGCTCTGATATGCAGATACTCAAGGTTAATAATAGGGCATCCTAGATAAAATATTGTAGTGTGTTATTTTGGGGCAGATCCTACTCTGTCAAAAATCCATCTCAATGCAAAGGGAGCTCTGAATGGTGACAGCTATAGACTTTGCCCTTTCTGAAAAACACAGCGTAAGCCACTATTTCTATCAGTGCTTTGCTTTTACCGATGTAGTCTTAGCATTTTTTTTCTTTTTTTAGGGCTGAACCAGTGCTCACTAGGATAAAAGAAAACAGAAAAAGAGTCATTTCTCCATCATTTGATAACATCAAGTATGATAGTTTTGAAATAGAGGAGTATCCCCTCTCAGCGCAGGGATTTGACTGGGAGCTGTGGTGCCGATACCTGAACCCTCCGAAATCATGGTGGAAACTGGAGAACGCAACTGCTCCGATAAGGTGAGATGCGACTGTGACCTAGATTATTGTGTCACTGGCAATGCCCATCTAAATATAACAGATGGTGAGTGGTCTCAGCTATGTAATACCTTTTAGTGACTGTAATGTTAAATTAGTTAAATGTCCTTGAGCTGTCGTCTTCAGCTTTCGTCCTTGATCCCTACACAGTCGTCAAGAAAACTGTTGGTTTCAGTAGATCTTTTTAAATAGGTGTCCTTATTATTAGTGTGGGACAATACACTTAGTTGAAGTGAAATGGTAGACTTGAATGCCCAGCCGCACTGCTTTTTCTAAATGTCTCGTCTGCTAATTTAGTGGTAATGGGCCAGAAAAGAATTTTCTTTACAAATGCATTATAGAAACAGAACTGATCTGACAATTGTATTCTTTATAATCCTGTCACATAGCTGTGTTTTGTCCTAGGAGTTAATGCTGGTCCACAGATAGTGTGTGAGCAAAGTCTCTATTAGATCCTTGCTTTAGTACAATCTAGCTCTGGACTTTCTTATCCTGTCTAGAGTACCGTTAGGCTGGTACAGAACAATACCCTTATCTCCCGGAAAGGAGTAGGTGCCTCTGAATCGTCTCAGCTGCTCTGCTGAGATTCCAGGCTTTTCTTCTGGCTTACGCATTCATACCAAGGAGGTCGCTGGTATTTATACACCAGCTCTCTGCAGAAAGAGTGTCAAGACTGTTCTCACCAGCTCCAAAGCAGAACCTTAAATAGCAGTGGCAGCGGGAGGGAGTCATCACTACCAATCAGTTTCCATGCAGTCAGGGTAAGGCGTTTCTTGCATCCAGTCGTTCTGTCTTTTCAGGCAGACAGCTTTTTGGGGGAGTTGTCAGCTTAGACGCTCTGAACAGCACTGACCCACGTGCCGGTCGTTAGAACAGGACTCAGAACTGGAAAGTAGGAGATAAAATTCACAAGTTTGCCACAGACATATGTAAAAAGGGATGGTAATTTCCACATCATTAGAAATGGTTCTCAGTGTTAATGAACTCTGTTAGCATTATGAAAATCCTTTAAAATATTCCGCAAAGTCTTGGAGAGGCAAACCTTGTATGTGAATTACGGTGACTTTTAAACTTAAAAGTATTAAACTCAGAATAAAGAGCAAATCTACTTTTCCATTTTGCCCCAATTCTGTTCCGTGTGAAGACTGCGGAGTGAATGCCCTGTATGAACATTGGATGTTTAGGTTTTTTCCCTAGCCCTTTCCCTGGCACCTTTCATTCAGTGCAATACACTGTATGCCTGTGCTGGGTAATGGAAACGAACCAAAAAAAGCCACATGTATAGATTGATGGCTTCTATCATGCCTCCAGGATGCTCCTAGAATTATAACGAAGGGAAGCAGATACTCTGAAGAATACTTCAAGAACAACACCAAAAGCAAGAGTACTTTGTCATGAAAGAAGCATAATTTTTGGAGTGACATTAACTGCTATTTTCTTCATCAATGAATACATCAGAAACAGTCTTCCGTTGTTATAAAGTGAGTCCTATAGCACTTCAAGTTAAAGGCATAAATGTATAGATTTCTGGAGAACTGTACAATTTATGATTAAGACATCATATAATCTGCTTGAAAGCAGACGTCTACGCTTACTGCAGCTTGAATGTTCCCAGTAAATGCCGGATGGTTTCCCCTGTACTGCTAATTAATATCCTGTTGTTACCAGAATTCCTGATACCAGTATAATAATCAGAAAAGACATTTTTATTTCTTGCCGCTGTGGATTATAAGGTAGGAGAAAATGAAAAGGCTAAATTACTCTGTATTCTCCTCCACTGCATCTCATAAAGGTAAAATTGTATCCTCTGTGCCTGAACTCTTACCTTCTTCATATAGGCTCTGGATAGTAAAAGTTGCCTAATTCAGGTCATGACATAAATAGAGCTTATGGATTCAGTAAAGAAAGGTGACTTGTTTAAATTTGGCTCAGGACAAGGGAATAGTATTACAGTATGCTGGTAAGGGCAGACATTTCTTGATTCTGTATTGCAAAACTTGACCTGGAAGTTCCTATTCAAGAAATAATCTCTTCTTTTTCATAAGCTTGCGGACACAAGTTTTCTCAGCTGTAGATGAACCTAGCTTCTAGCTAAACACATGAAGCTGTACATCATCTAGATTATCACAGACGAGAAACCTCAGGACTTAGCAGCGACAGAGACTAGAATGGCTGGTGCCTCAGAAACAAAGTTGAGCTCCTGGATCTAGTATTCATACCACTGAAACCCTACCTGCTCTGGTGAATATGTCTGTCCAATCATTTTGAGTCTATTCTCCTTCAGTGGTGCTTATTTCACCATAGAATCGAGAATATTAGAAGACAAAGCTGGATAAATCTGTTTGAGAAACACCTCCCTAAGAATCTGTCTTGACGCACCATTTGACCCAGCAATTATAAATATAATCTATTTCTGAATAATAAAATTGTTCGTATTCTGTCTGCTAATTTTGATTGCTGCTGGTTTATTCTTCCAGAAGTCCGGCATTGATTGGATGCTTCATAGTAGATAGAGAATATTTCCAAGAGATTGGCTTACTGGATGAAGGCATGGAAGTATATGGAGGAGAGAATGTGGAGCTTGGAATCAGGGTAAGGAACAGAACCAACCAACGCTGATGGCTTACATTTAAAATACAGCTTGCTTTTTATTGCAGGGGAAAAAACCAGTCAAAAATGTATGGATGATGGCATGCAAAGGAGATCCATAGCTCTGTGGTAGTATGAATAGTTATGTTTGAGGAGAGACAGGAAAAAAAGAAGAGCAAAAGCTCCTGTATCTTTTTAAATAACTTATCTAGGACAAGAATAGAAAAACAGAATTTGGTATTATTCTTTCGTTCAAGTAACAATGCTAGAATTCTGCAAAGTTGATACCTAAAACTCCCTGCTTACCTGTGGTCCTGGACTCTGTAAGGAGGATAGTTTCCCACAAGCACAATGGAAAAAGCCTTTCTAGACTACTTAGTTTATTTAAATTAGAAAAATCACTATGGAGCAAACTGGAATATATAGGCATTGATGCTGCCTTCCCTCTGGAGATGAATCAAGATATTAATAAAGTGCATAAGTGCACATATTTTCTTCTTCCATCATACACTTTTAATCTGTTTACTATATGCAGTGTTGTGCGTGATTTGTGTACTTCTTTTATATCCTTTCACAGCTGAATACCGTTCTGAAAACACAGCGCTGTTCTGTTTGAGAATCTTTCACGTTTTTGATACAAGAGGAATTCTTAGATAGATAGGTGGCAATGAAAAGCGGTGTGATGTGTGTTAATGAAATTCAATTCAGAACCCTGCTATGAAGTGTTGGTGGAAGCTTGTATTTTGTACTTTTTAGTTGCCGGAATAAAAGCATACTGTTATACAATAGCAAAAAAAAAAAGGAATTTATTTTGAAAATACAGAATACTCTTCTGAGACTGTGAGACACAACAAAAAATACCATTTTTTACTTCTGGATTCCTAAAATTCCTGTTCTCCCACCTCTCAGAGATTGCAGCAAGATTGTTATTGCAGCAAGACTGAAGCGCATATTCCCTCTCAGCTACGTTAGAGGACAGTTTTAGGGAAAGGGAGAGAGAAATGCAAGATTGCTTCTTTTAATAACACCGTTGTCGTCACTGTGAGGGCCAGAGAGCTGCCTTCTGTTCCTGAAACCTGATTTTGCAGCTCTGTGTTGCAGTGAGTTGAAAATTAGTGTCGCTTTGAATTTTCTTTTCTTTTTTCTACTGACAAAACTGTTGTCTCCTTGTGTGTGCGAGGAGTTTTTCCTAGTTTTGCGTCATGAGATACAAGCTGCCCAGTCTGCTGTACTTGGCCTTGCAGAAGTTGATTGGGAAGAGTACTTTGATAGACAAGACCAGAGAGACACAAATCTCAGCGTAATGGAAACTTTGGAGTAGACTGGCTCACTGGAATAAGGCCCAACACTGCTCTGATTTCCTTATGGCTTTTTGTCTGTCTCCGGGGAAGCAGTGCCTGACCTACATAAAACACTTTCATCTGTAACAGATTGTAGTGTGCGAGGTAGTGTAATGTATGCTGTCTCATCTGACTTTATCCTGACTTGGATCTGTGTTCCTGGCTATATCAAAACAAATTACTGAGCAGTAATGAACAGATTTTTCAGCAGTTTATTACCAACTCACAATTCTCAGTGTATCCCAGATAATACCAGGATGAATATAAATGTACAGTGCAATATTAGAGCTTCTGGGAAGCAGTGTTATTTTTACAGATGTTAAGCTTGAAAAGCAAGCTCCTTCTCTCAGCCGCTTGTTTCTGGTGCACGCCTGGGGCCATGCGCTACGTCTTGGCAAAATACAAGTGGCTGCTTCAAATGTGCTCTCACAGTTTTGTGGTCACACGTGTCATTCAGCACTTGTCCCTAGACGTGCGGGTCCCAAGGGCTTCCTTTCATTTCCCTTCGACAGGGCTACGTGGAGAACTGTAGTCAGCACGTGATTTCAGGCCAGATGGTCTGTCTCTGCTGCTGAACTGTATTTTCGTCTCTGCAGCACCAGATAGTCATGTCTAGATGACTCGTGTAGCTTTCAACTGCGAGGCCTATGATGTATCACTTAATAAAGACAGTAATTGTTCTACAAAAACTACATTATAATTACAGTATCAGTGCAATAAATAATGTTTCCATTTTAATATTATGCTCTCCAATCCATGACTACAGATTGCGCGCTAAGCTTCGTCTTTCATTACTGTTTTCATTTTTTAAGAAGTATCTAGCTTCATCTAGTATTCTGCTGTGTGATGTGCATTGTTACGTGGGGGCGGAGAAGCAGATGCCGTGTGCCCAAACTGACCTGGTATCCAGGCTAGCCACAAAGCAGGTTGTTGTGTATCCCATCCTCTCTGATATGATGGGATTGATATCTACTGAAATTTCCATGATTTTTTTCATGGCTTGAGTTTCTAAGCAAATTTCACACAGCCTGTTCCCTTTCTTTGCAGTATTTAGGAAGTCAGTTCTTTCGTTGGGAAATTTTATGCACAGGCATGTAAGAGCAAGCATCTACAGGAACAAAGGAGGTTACTTTCTACTAGAGAAATAGCAGCAAGAGTTAGGATCGTTTGAGCTACTTGTTTATCTTAAACACACTAAGTAGAGCATGGTCCCATGTCCTTACATTACTACTTCTGTTCCAGAGGATCTAGTACGACTGCGCGCCACTCTCACGTGCAGACCAGCTGCAGCATCATGTGGTGACAGGGCTGGGTACATCGCGAGCTCTGTGCCTATGCACAGAGTCGAAGCCGTATTCTCTACTTGCTTTGTTAGCAGCTGCATCTTCAGCGATGTGAGAGAAGATCCAATCTGCCAGCTGAGAGGCTTCTGAGAAGCAGTCTACCTATTTAGGATTTCTTTTAATTATAAAGGAGAAACCGTTACTGTGTTTTCTCAATGTTGAAATGGTTTGTTTTCAGCTGAACTTAGGGAGTTTTTGCTGTGCAGGGACAGGAGTTAGACCCTAACAAAATGGAGACTTATCCCAGTATCCTGTCCCAGGATATATTTTTGTCACCACATCATCTGCACAAATATCTGGTTACTTGTGTTACACGAGTGCAAGAAAATCCCCGACTATTGGAAACTGTATCTGAAGCATCCATTATTGGTAAACCATAACGAGCCACAGAAAGCGGGTCTTTGATTGCAGGATTATTCTCTTGACTTTGATGAATTAGTTTCTCTACTCAGCAATATTCATCTCTAATTTGGTGTATTATTTTAACTTCTAAGCTTTTAACCTTGTCTGTAGCTTTGTAATAACATCTGTAAAATATTGAACATAAATTATTAAATAAATATAATATAGTTCTGTTGCCTTGAGCTAGAAGCTGACAAATGAGTTCAAAATACGAATGCACTTTGAATCTTAGAAAGCAACGCTTTATTTTCTCCTCAGGCAAATATTTTCTCGCCAAGCTATTTATTTGCCCCATAAGAAAATAAAGGCAGGCTGGTTCATGCAAGACTCGACAGCATCTGTTTTGAGCAGCTTTGTCACTTTACCTGGGATTTTTGGAAGATTAATTTACTGTGCCCCAGAATCATATTCTTGAATTCACATTAGGGTGAGTAATGCTTCTTTTTGGTTTGTGTTCAGTCATTCCCAATCGCACGGACTTCAGTGTGCTTATAAGGAGCACGTTGCATTTGGAAGGCAAACTGGAATCACGTTGCTTGTCCAAGAGACCAAATAGGAACTGCGTCGGTAACTGCCGTATAGCAGAAACAAAATGTGAGTGAAAGGCTGGCGTTTCTCACCGTTACTTGAGCTATGCTTCTGGATTCTGCTTGCACTAGCAGTGCTTGTAGCTATGGCAGCCACTACGGATCCACTGCGATCGATTAGATCCTGCGTTAGNTAGCAGAAACAAAATGTGAGTGAAAGGCTGGCGTTTCTCACCGTTACTTGAGCTATGCTTCTGGATTCTGCTTGCACTAGCAGTGCTTGTAGCTATGGCAGCCACTACGGATCCACTGCGATCGATTAGATCCCGCGTTAGATGGTTCAAGTGTAGTTTTCAGTAGACTTCTTAAAGTCCTATTCCAAAAGTCAGCAGAAAATCTTCTGTCAAGAGGAAGCCTGTAGCAATTATTTTGTCTTTTAAAGCAGCCTACAGGTTTTATAAAGCTTCCAAATACCCGTTACAACAAAGTTGTTTGTACCACTTTTAGGGATGCCTGAACAAATACTCGGTGATTTGCCTCAGGTCACAGGCTAAGCCCTCACCACAGTCAAGGGAATGTAAGCTTGAGCTTTGACTTCGAGTAATTATGTATGTCCCGAAGACTTTGTGCTTGCAGATGAATTTGTATTCACAGTGATATAATGGCCCTGTTAAATGGGTAAGAGGAAATTTTGTTAGAAGGTAATAGCTCTTTAAGGGAAAAGGAATGGATCTTGCTGCCACTAAGCCATTTTTCAAGACTTTACATGAGCTGACCTAGGAGGGAAATTGCCTGCATAGTTCAGGCTAAGTATGGCACGCTACTTTGACACAGTGTATTGCCATAGTAAAATTAGTTGTATTTGCAATGAAATAACACTGTAATAAATATATTTGCTTCATGTCTTGTTAGTCTAGCAGTTTGTCTATAGAACTTACGTAAAGCTGATGCTTTTCCTGGGGGTGGAGAGCTAGAGGAATGCAGTTTATGAACAGAGAGGCAGGAGTGAGTTATTTGACCATGAAATAGTCCCAGTATTCTTCAGAGTATTGTCTGTACGATGGGGTCCCTCTGTTGCACAGGGTCTGTCCTGTCTCTCCCTGATCTACTTTTTCTCAAATTCTAGAGGTGACTTCAGGTTTTTTTATTTATTCTGGGGTGGGGTTTTTGGTGGGATCGCTTTTTCGTGAAAATACTTTTGGCTCTATCGGTCTTTTTCTCCTTTTTAACTTTCTTCCACCCCAGCTTCCGGGACCGTGATTAATCATTGCTGACTAGTTAACCCAGTCTCTCTCACATGGTGCATAGAAGCCTATTGCTGGCTTACATATCTAGTCATTTCCAATCCAAAGTGTTTGTGTATCCCCATTGTTTCTCACCTGGGATCTCTTTCTTACAATATACCTTTGCAAGAGTGGTCATTTGCCCCCAAATCTCCACGTTTATCTGGGACGTTTTGGACTTTTTCCTCTTTCCCTAGAAGTTTGCGGCAATTTTACCTGCCAGTGTTTCCAATACAGGCCATGAATTCCATGAAGTCGTGAATATATTAAATATGAATAAATGTCTGTTTTTATTAAGGAAAGCCTTTGCACAAGGTACAAGCTAGGGTGTAGTTTCACAACAGGTAGGCTTGAACATCTACACTGTTTACACTTTCTCCTCCTTCTGGCCGTCCTCCTCGTCCCTCTCGCAGCTCAGCGGCACGTTGGCTCTGCCGACACCGTTGTCTGAATGCGTGCGCTGCACCCGCTGTGTCTGCGCAGCTCCACTTCAGAAGTAAACTTCGGCATTGCAACTTTTTTTAAACCGCAGGATTCATTGTAACGTTAACCACTTTGTTATTTACCGTGCTGCCTCACAAACTGTCGTGTTCGGANAGCTAGGGTGTAGTTTCACAACAGGTAGGCTTGAACATCTACACTGTTTACACTTTCTCCTCCTTCTGGCCGTCCTCCTCGTCCCTCTCGCAGCTCAGCGGCACGTTGGCTCTGCCGACACCGTTGTCTGAATGCGTGCGCTGCACCCGCTGTGTCTGCGCAGCTCCACTTCAGAAGTAAACTTCGGCATTGCAACTTTTTTTAAACCGCAGGATTCATTGGAACGTTAACCACTTTGTGATTTACCGTGCTGCCTCACAAACTGTCGTGTCCGGAAAATTGAAGAGGCCGGTGTGCCAAGAGGTAGAAATGACTGGGAGGGAACAAAGAAAGCGAGGGGATTTTTCGCCGAGCTGCTGTGTTGTGGAGTGGTTTGCATGGAGTGAGGAGCGGGATGTGTATAGCATCCCTTTGTGTCCTTGCTGCCGGGTCCCATTTCGTGGCACTCTACTGAGCAGCGTAGATCTTCCGTAAATTCCCTTTAGGAAAATGAATCTCGGTGTCCCCCGTTCTTGCACTTTCAGCTACTGTCACTTGCTGTGGTCTTAAAGCCAATTTTTAACTGAGTTTAATAAGTAGGCCCTAGCCCTTCCCACTGTGGAATTATGTGCTGTACAGAAAAAAATCCTTAGCGTATGATCACAGGTGCAGTTCAACAGTATCAGGTTGATGATGTGCGAAGGGGAAGGGCTGAGAAGTACAGGGATAAGAATATTCTTAATTGCTACGTTTAGATAACATTTAAATACTGCTTTTTAAGATAGTGAATTCTCTTTAACGCTGTACATTAAAACTTTAAATAGATGTCTATTTTATTTTTATCCATTTTGAGAATTAAGAAGAGATCATTTCTAGGCCGAACTTTGCAAGAAAAATGTGTAAAGATCCCCCAAATGTTACTTCTTATGAGAAACAGCCAACGCTCTTCATAGCTCACACTTTCACCGGGATAAAAATAATCCCTTGGCAGTGCAAGTACGGCACAAGTACTCGCCTAGCACCGTGTGTAACCGGTAGTGTCTTCTAAGTGTGGCCAGAATTATTGCTAAGGCTAGTTTTGTTTTGGAAAGTATCTTGCCGTGTTAGCAATCTGAATCCCAAGATGACAGAGACTAAAATTCTCTATTTACAGGGTCATAATTTCAACAGGAAAAAATCCCCAGCCGCTGTTGAGACTAAAATAAGGAATTGTGCCTCCAGACGGGTGTCCGTTGTGACATCAACGGAAACTGGCTTTTTGTGGCTTGTTCTGGTTTTGTGTCAAACCTACCGTGGAATAATTTGGTTTTCCCCGTTTTGCCTGTGAATGCCGCAGCAGGTGACCTGCAGCTACAGCATGGGTAATTCTGCAAACGGACATCATCACCAGTGAATCATTTTTGTGGTTTTGCTCTTTCTGGGAAGAGAACATTTCATTAGCTGCTCTCACAGGAAAGCAAATGATTGATGCAGCAGCAGCTAACACGTGGCATCACTATAGCCTGGAAGGAAGGAAAAAGAGGCACTTGGAGCTTTCTCGCAGATGTTTTTTCAATTACGCCTGTGTGGTTGCCCGTTACCAACTGGGTAGTAATGTAGACATCTTGATGTTTTATGAGAGAAAATTGGGTTTCTAGTGGTATGGAAAGAAGTAAAACAGTTTAAGTCCATATGCACTTACAAATCAGTGGATTCGGTGAGATGCAGATTTATTAATGCGCTATTATTAGATAGCTTTATGTTTAATATATTGCTGCACTTCAAGTCATGACATGGTGGCGATGGCATTCTAGCTTCTGGTGGTACAATTCCTCATGGCCTAGTCTGTGAAGATTCCATACTCTTACTTGCTTTAGTAAGCTACTGAGGTGAGATGTCTCTAGAATTTAATTTCATGGAGTGTTTTTAGTACTGCAAGACTGATTTAGTAATCTAAGAAAGATTAGAGGAAGACCAGTGTGGGGAGGACAAGGGATTGTTGTGCTGTAACAGAACGGAGTAGGTGACTGGAATGGATCCAAACACTGAAACAGGCTTCCCAGAGGGGTGCTCCATGCCCCAGGCCTGTCGGTGTTTAAGAGGCATTTGGACAATGCCCTTAATGCTGTGCTTTAACTTTTGGTCAGCCCTGAATCGGTCAGGCAGTTGGACCAGATGATCGCTGTAGGTCTTTTCCAACTGAAAATATTTGTGTCTCCCTTCTCCATCTTCTCGTACTGATCAAGTATTTAGGATTAGTGCAAGATGAACGAGACTGATCAAGCCAAGAACGGGCGTGATAAGGAACAGAAAGGTAAAAACATAAAAGACGGGCAGTGCCCTAAGTTGCTTCATTCATACTAAACCAGTGATGATCTGGGTATTCAGTTTGCTGCTTTTTCACCTTTTAAGATGAAAAGTGATTTCTTTTACTTCCTATGCATGACTTGGCAATGTAGTGATTTATGTGTCAGGTATTTGCTGTGCCTAGCAATGGGACAGACACAGTTGAAAAAGAACTGAATGAAGCCTTATGCCTCCAGTGACCCTTGAAGCATGTTATCTCCTAGTAACACAAGGCATAGAGTAGTCCCTGCAGTTGTAAACCAGCAACACAACATACGTAGTCTAACAGTGCGTTGTAAAAGTTTCACAGCTCCTGAAGATACGTGCGAAATTAATCCCTGCAGAACAAAACAATTTAAAAAGTACATAATGAAGCAATTAGCTAAAAGAGGAAGATAACTGCTGACAATTTAATATGGGAAGAACCTTTACATGTATTACTTTTTCAATAAGGATGTTTTATAAAGGCACAATTAATATAAAAGGAAGCCTATGAGGCAATTAATGATGATTTCAAAAGTAAGATTTAAGGGATAGTTTACATTTTAAAAATTGAGAGCAGCTGTAGTTATGTTAAAGCCTATTATTTCCTTTTAGTAAGTCTTCTAGATTGTGAGCGTGTATCTTTGTAGGTTGCTTACAGTTTCACATTAGGATTATCAGCTTGGTCATGGAAAGATACCAAAATAAAAATGCAGTCCTAAAACGATCAGAGACTTAGATCGTGGTAATAAATAAAAATAACTTATTTGTACTGTAAAGCATCAAGGTCGCTATTTGTTATCAGTAAACGATTAATGGTAATGACAAAGGTTAACAAGATTCACAAATATTTTGTGCATTCAATTGCTCCCCAAAATATGTTTTAAAGATACTGGTGACTGTTTGTATCCACAGTACTAAGTAATTCAGACTTACTTTTTTTTTTTATCTTCAGGGCATCTTTAATGAGTCCTTCTAATTTTGTCATTTGCAGACTTCACAGAAGCTAGAAGTTGCTTCAGCTTTTTGAGAAATCAGTTAATTATTAAAAAGTTGTGTTTGCAGTCCAAATGAAATGATGGTTTCCAGCAAGGTCACATCAGTTCTTGGAGAAACTGCACGATCTGTGTAAATTTAATGAATGCAGTACATGCTAATAAACCGCTCAGCATCATGCAGGGTTTATTTTTTTATTAGATTAAGCCTCCAGAAGATGAAAAGAACACTCAGTGGTTAAAGAGATAAAAAGAAACACTTTTAATGAAGAAGTGTTATATAATTTTATAATGAAGTATAAATTAAATGTTTGAGAGAGGGATCAGCTTCAGAGTTGTGATTGTTTTGATTAAATACGCGAATTCAAATATGTTTAAATGCAAGGGAAAAGGATTTACTGAAGGATGTGGATTTAGAAATAAAACTAAACACAAATGGAGACCCTTTGTCTAGTGAAAGAGGTTTTCCACCTGTGAATGGAACTTGCGCTAAAAAAAATAACGACCAGATTGATTTAGTCATTTCTAAGGAAGCGCGAGTCACCCATGTCAGCTGCACACTGCAGGCTGTGCAAATGCTGTCGCTACTGCCCTCGTCGTGGTCAGAATGAGCGAGGGATGAAAGCATAGTGGTATTAGGGCTTGTGCCTTTGCAAAAAATGCTTAAGGAAGCCTGTCGGTCGGTTCGTGCTTCTGTAGCTGCCACACTTGTGCCATCGCACTGGACTGCCCAGTACTTTGGTCCTTTACTCCTTGAACAGAGTGGAAGCTGTGGACTTAAACATGGTGTAGTGGAAACCAGCAGTCAGTCGTCAAGGGGAGCTGCTCCAGAGCCGGCCTGATCCACAGCGGAGCGACAGATCTTGGCGCAGAGGGGTTTTTCCTGAGGCAGGGAAACACCAGTGCTGCAGAGAGCCCTGCCAGGAGCCCACAGCTCTCGCGGGAGACACCCACAAGGCCCAGACATTGCTAGAGCAACTGCGGCCACCCCTACACCTACAAAAAGCAGCTGAGGGTGTGCTAGGACCAGGAGTGCTGCAAACACGGCGTGGTGCGTGAGCCAGGGCGTGGTGTGACAGTTTGCGCGGAAGGGCACACAGGAAGGGCATAGCCAGCCTACCAGCTCAAGAGGTGAGTTCAATTGGTGGTCATCGCCCTCTCAGAAGGAGCTTAGCTATGGTGTCCACCCAGCAGAAGAAAGCTCTGTCCTCTGCGCTTGCCGGAATGGATGTGGCAACCCAGACAGGGCTCCCATGGAAACCTGCAGCCATCCTGGTCTTGGGCTGCAGGGAGTGCCTTCAGATTTCCCATCTTTTTTTTTTTTTTTTCCCCGCAAAATAGATTCTCTGTATTCATTTAATATTCCTGTCACCTCCCACTTGCTTTGCTTAGGTTAGGTCATAGGCTTTGCTGATTTTAGTCTTTCAAGTTCATAAGTGTTTGAAGTCATGTTGGCCCTGCTGCTGTCACTTTACAGCCTGAATTTTTAAATGCAATTTTACTACCTTTTGCTAGTGATGAAGGAACCCTTTCAAGAAGAGGGAGCCCTCTAAGCCCTTCTTGGGGCTATACCAAATATTTGAATCTCCTCAGGAAATTCAAGAATAAAGAGCCCTTTCTGAGGTCCTCTTGGAAAGGAACATTGAAAACACACTGAAGTGGATTCTGAGAGCTCTTTGGAAGGGAAACTCCTGTTGGTGCACTCTTTTTCGGAAAGATTGTTTTTGCAAAGTGAGCTGTCAGGACCAGAACCTCCAGAAATCCCTCCAAAGAAGAGCAAACTGTCTGCGTTGCTAGTGCTACAGCACTCCTGCCGTGTACTCCCAAAGTCCCTCACACTTGAAAGCTTTCTGAGGTCTTTGCCTTAAGGGCAAAGCCCGAGACTCGTTGGTACATTTTTGCAACTGATGCTTTTACCGAATGAAATGTGAATTGCTATTTATTGTATCACGATGATGGAAGCATGTGGGTTTTTTTACAAGTATATATGCACGTTTAGGGATTTGGCAGGGAATTGAGACTATTGCTAGTGATTTCCACCCCTTGCTACCACAGGTAAAACATCTCCACGGGCAGCAGGAAGAGTGCTGTATTTCCTTTTAAGTGTGGTTTAGGAAATTAATGAAGCTTCTTCATTGCAGTTTGCATGAACAGGTTTGTCGTTAAGTATCACCGATTGCAGTGACTGTATGCTCAGAGGCATGCTCAGAGATTTTACTTTAAACCCTTCCATGTGGTTAAAAAAAGTCTTTGAAGCTCTTTTATCTTTAGACTTCCTGCTAAAGTCACGGGTGATAATTTGGAAAAGCTTCACTGATTTTAAACCTTTGTATTTATTTATAGCCATCACATAAAGTAACAGTGCTGGAGAACTAGAAGGGTGCTTTTTAGTATGGACGAAGCTTGCATATAGATTACTGATGACAACAAAAAAATAGCTGTGAAACTCACAGGGGAAGTGTGTGAAGGTGTGAGGAATTGACCCCTCAGCCTCTGTTCCTGTTTCTTAACTGTAAAGACAGTCTTTTGCCTGAAGGAATTTTATTAGATGAAGAACAGACCACTCTGAAAGGCTTCACAACTTCCCTCGGAACCGAGTCTTTAAGACAATATATTGCTTAATACTAAAATAGTAATTGAAAAAACCCTATAAGTTACCTTTGACCAAAAGTTGTTCTTTCAGAATAATTAATGATTCTCTCATATGCACTTTGTGTGTAAGATTTGTACCTTTTCAAGATGTATTGGAAAACCATCCACAATGGCTGCAGTACCGTGGATTTGTTTAGCCGAGTAAAGAGATGAGGGGAGCTAGGAGTGGTCAGATTCAAGTGGACGGTTGGTCTAAGGAAAGAAAAAAAAGAATGGATGGGTGTTCTTGACGTAGCTGTAAGAAATTCCCTTATTTCAAATATACTTGGGGAAGAACGGAAAAAACCTAACGCCTTCTGTAGCGGTCGGTTGATCACGTTGCATTGTTTAGTATTGACGCATCCGGTTCAGCATAGTGTTCAGTATTTAGTGTATGACTAGCAAAGCCCTTCACTCCGTGGCTGGAGATTTTGCATTTTGGGGGGGGGGCAGAGCTGGAATCCAGAATCCCTTGAGATTCTAGGAGATTTTTATGCCATTTGAAAATCCCACTTTAATGCCTCCCGCCATTTCCTTTCTTTGCAGCTGGCTGCTCCCTAAGCGCAGTGAAATGTTTGCAGAAAAGAGCTTTCTCGCTGTAATGCAATCCCACGGGCAAAGAATGCTTGTGGGAGAGAAAGGTGTTATGACTTATCCTAGACGTCACTGTCTGAGCAAGTCAGGAGTGTGCTTTCTGCCCTTAGAAAGTATTGCATCTGCTTTCACTCTGCAAGTGCTCTGCAAGGCTTCGTAGCCTACATCTAGGCTAGCGCTGTTTGTTTAATGCTGTAACTGCAAGCTCTGCAGACACTGTAACTTGTGATTCCCATATCTTCAGATCACGTGCGTTCTCATGTCTTCCGCTTTAGAAAGTCATTAAAGAACCCTTATTTGTCTTAATATATGGATGCTAATCACATTTTCATGGATTGCAGAAGATTTTTGCTTAGAAATAATAGGATTTGGTTTTGAAGCTGTTGAATACAACCTGCCTGTTCTGTCAGCATCTGTATTGACAGCTCCCTCTTAGCATTAAGTTTCTAAGTTAATCCGTGGTTCTTGCAGAATAATTAATTAGTCTTTGGAAATAGAACACAGACTGACAGTGTCTGAGAGAAAGGAGTGCCACCAGATTTGATTAATTGCTGTTTATTCAGGTAGTGGGTAATTGTTATTTGCAAACTATAGTAAAGACTTCATAATGTCAGGATGTTTTTTGAAAACACATACGACTTCATTATAAAGTCAAATTAGGTTTTACTGATGACTGAATCAGTACTGAAATTGTAGATGAGTCCGCTCTTCAGATTTTCAGATCCTAGAAATTTACTTGGAAATTCAGCTTATTATAGACCATGAATTTTTGGCTCAGCTTGTTGTTGAGATGGCATTCAGACCTAACTCTGAAAATCCCACAAGAGATTTGATGTTCACATATTGGCCTTGGATCGAGGCCATCCCTAGTGAAAATGAGCAAAGGCTAGGCAGAGGAGGCAGCACATGCGGTATGTGAATTGCCTTGTCCTAAGCTAAGTTATGGCCATCTCTACATCTTTCTTGTCTTGTATGATACTAATTTAAACAGCATACAGTGAGTAACTCTGAAACAATTTATAGCTGGATGTCAATGCCATACTGAGAAATGGCTCGGATTGAAAGCAGGCATTGTGTGAGCAAAGCCTGATGAAACTTCACATTTAATCTTTATTAGGAAATACAGAATTAAATGCTTGACAAACTATTTTTTTTTCTGTTAGATCGTTAAACTGGACTGCCCACTTTATATGATATTTAGAAGGACAGGAGATAAATGCTGTTTCCAGATTATTTGTTCTTGTGCCAGATCAATTTATTTTAAAATATTTGTTATGATCTCAGTTTTGCCCTGATGTTGGTGATGGTTGTGTTTATTTACTCTTACATGTTTTCCAAGTTCTGGACACAGAGACGTACTGAAGTCTTTTCAGCTCCCTTCTTGACTGTAGAGTAGGTTCATGGGGTAGCTCATCTTCCGGAGAGCTCTGAAAACCAAGGCTCTATCTCTTCTCCCAGCATATGCTGACTGCAATTAGGCACCAGTTCAGAAAAGGCTTTGTAAACCTCCTGAATTCACGCCACATTTTCTGGTCTCAGGAGCTGCCAAATGCCTAAATGCTGTATTCAAGCCAGATGTCTAAATATATAAAATGAATGACTGAACAAAGTGCCTCCTCAGTAGAGCATATGCCTATAGGATGGACAGACCTGAGGGGTCTGAGATCAGCTCTCGAACATGATGTTCTGCCAGCCCACATCCCTGGCCACTAGGAGGGAGACCAGGATATACTCTCTCCTGGATGAGCTGTACGAGGAAGGAGCACCCTTGCTCTCATTTTTTGCTCTCTTAGCATAGGATGCGAAGTCTCAGAAATCTCTGCTAGCAGTATCATAAGGCAAACTCTGGCACTTCTCAGTGAGTACACCTGCCCGTGGGACACTGAGGTACTTGTTCAGCAGGATCAAACAGTTTGAGTACATCTGGGCTTTCATCTGAGCAACATCTACTCAACCATTGCGAATGGGCTGCCTTGACCTTGTTAGGAAGTTTACGTAATACGAAATACACAGAAAAAGAGCTTCTGTGTAAAAATCATTGAAATGCTTTACTGACTGTTAAGGCTGCCAAAGGGGTTTTCTCTTTTGTTGAAAGCAGAAAGAGAGGAAATCAGAAATTAATATAATTCTCATGATTAACATTATGAACATTAGCTCAACTGCAGTAGCGGGCAAAACTGAAACACTCTTGAGCAGGTACGGTGACCTACATTATAAATGTATCATAATTTATAAGAGTAGTGTTTCTTTAAATTGTTCATGAAACTTTTTCACTAGGCAATCTCAAAAGAAATAAACCTAGTCCTTTCTGAGGTATGTTTAAAGCAAAGCGTAAGATGCATTTATATTCCTAGTCCTCCTAGAACAGAATGACAGGGTTGGTAGGGGTTGGAAGGGCCCTCCGGAGATCCCCCAGTCCAACCCCCCTGCTAAAGCACGTGCCCCCAGAGCAGGGGGCGCAGGGACGTATCCAGGCGAGGTTTGAATATCTCCAGAGAAGGAGGCTTTTTCCGGAGAACCTGAAACTTGAATGATCTTAAAAAGTTGATGGTGCCAGGTTGGACGGGACTTTGAGCAACCTGGTCCAGGGGGAAGGGTCCCTGCCCATGGCGGGAGTATTGGAACTAGATGATCTTCAAGGTCCCTTCCAACCTAAACCATTCTATGATTCTGTGATGATTCTGAGTTGTGTGTGTATGCATTGAGAGGGACTATGCACAGAGAAATGCCTGCAAGGCATTATAACTTGAACACAGATGCTCTTGTTTTGGATGCCCTATAAATGATTTTATTAACGATCTTGAGAATAGCTAAATTGATCCGGGAAGGTTGCGATGAGAGGCTACTGGTAATGTAACAATTCTGTAGTAAGGTTAAGTAGTAATAATCCATGGTAAGGTAAGATAATAACTCTCTCCTTTCACAACTGTCTAAAACCAAATCTGTGTACCCCAATAAGTCTTGGGTAGTTATTCTCCTTTGTAACAATGACAAGCGTAGAAATGCAATAATTTCAATGTGTTTAGTAAAGGACAGCAGTGGTGTAGGGAGTTCTCACTAGCAGAATATCTTTCTTTCCTCCTAGGTATGGCAATGTGGAGGAAGTGTTGAGGTTCTACCTTGCTCCAGGATTGCCCACATTGAAAGAGCACATAAACCATACACGGAAGATTTAACTGCTCATGTCCGGAGAAACGCACTGAGGGTGGCTGAAGTCTGGATGGATGAATTTAAGAGCCATGTCTATATGGCGTGGAACATACCCCAGGAGGTGAGTCACAAAGACTGGTGTTTGCAAGCTTTGGCTTTGGATCTTTTTGGGTTTTGTTTCTGTTCTGAATTTTGATTTTTCTGCTAGGATTTTGTTATTTGTATACAGGTATGTATGTATTTATGTCTTACATACAGGCATAAGATATAGCTACACATACACACTTATATTAAAAAAAAATATATGTAGTTGTGTTTTATTTTAGAGTAAATAACCTTGGTCTTCACATTCCTTAAAACATTTCTTGTCAAGTTCATCATCCTCACTGATGCCCCTGCATGGAGACTTTAATCTAGTAGTTGCAGAAATGTGAAAAAAAGAATCATCAATTCTGTATTACACGTCTTATTTTGAATTTGAGTCTCTTATTTGCTGTCACAGAGAGCTATAATTCAGCCAGATTTGTGAGGGGAGTTCTGCCAAGCGATGAGGGGTCTTAACGTCTATCAATTCAAGTATGGATGTATCACTCTTGAGCAACTTCACAGCAGAGTAAGAGTGGCTGGTGGATGTCGTGACGTATTGCTGCAACCCTCTTTTGGCCTGCTTGTCCAGATTTCTTTTCCATAGAGGACCAATGGTTCGTCCATTGTATTTAAAAGATAATGTCAGATGGCTAACCTGAGAGTTCCATTTAGCATCTGGTTTTAGATAGTCTTCATTTCTGTAGTCCATGGCATTTAATCTATGAACTGTTAAAAGCTATAGGGCTCTGAGAAAGATTACTATTGTCCTGTACCTATTCTGGAAAATATCCAGGATCCATGTAGAACAGGTTGTTTCCACCTAGAGGTTGGAAACTATGGCTGTGGTTGAATTTGAGGTTTGACTGACAGTGCGGAGTTCTCATCAATACACCAAAAGCAAGTATTCAAGACGTCATAAATGAACTTGGTCAATTATTGTTTCTTTAATAAAATCTCTTTAAAATATCTCTCAGTGGTTTTGCAAGTGCACAGAGAAACTGGTTTTGCTACGATTTTTGATTCGAGAAGTAAAATGCTGCACTTCTTTTGTTTAATAAATAAAAAAAGTCAGAAATGAAAACCAGCTAGATACATGAATGCTGATGTTGATTCAGCTGCTTTCATTAATTTCCTTCATCTCTCATGGCTAAAACTAGATAACTCTGGCACAGTGGGGGAGTCATTGTCCTATTTTCAGGTTGCAGAATTAGCCATATAATATGCCATGAAAGCACCAGGAAAATATTGCTCTATGATCTTGTATAGAGAAGGGACCTTTCTGGAAGTTAGTCTCGTGTTCACAGAATCCAAGCTACCCTTTAAGTTTCCCTGATTTGAGTGAGTAGTCACACAGCAGTGCATACAAGAATAAAGATAGGGTTACTTACTCTACATCAAAACAATTTCAAATCAATTTCGTTTGTGATTAACCTGATAGATTTAAATTTCAGTTTCTATTTTTTATTGTTAGGATTTTACCTGAAGACTGGTTGATCTTCATTGATTAGTCAAGTTTCAATTTTTGACTTGCGAACGTAGCATGAACACAAGACTTAGAAATTCCTTTTGCTAACCAGGATATACAGTATTATACACATATTGCATAATACACGTACAGGTAATAACGGTGGTGGTGCTTAATCTTGTGCAAAGTGAGATTTGAATTCAATTTGGAAATCAAATTCATAAAGAATACAAAGATGTTATTGTTATTATTACTTGTTAAATGGAAATGTAACAAATAATAATAACACAGTCTTGACTGTGCCAATAAATCAGAATAAAAAAGCATCTTATAATGAATTTTAAAACTCATTTATTGAACAAAGGAAACAAATATATTTTATTAAACAAAGGAAAAATAAATGCAGTATGTGGATTGAATTGATTTCTTCAGGTCACAGCGCGCATCAAGATGTTTGCACAGTAGATGTTGTTCTGCTCAGACAGATTTGGTTCATAGTTTTGAAGACGAATAACAAGTTTTCTTACTGCTTCAGTCATTTTCCCACTACAAATGTACTAATCATTGCTCTGAACTGCTTGAATAAATTGCAATGCTGATTATATTCTCTCTTCATCTTCACAAAGGCTACTGCTGTCAAACTGTAGTGCAGACTTAAAAGCTAGAAATGGCAAATGCTAAACCAGCTTTTAATAGCGGTAGACTCTTCTGCAGTGTAATGACATGTCTCTGTGGTAGGGAGAAATCTATTACTATGTGGGCGTAAGGAACCTAGCACGAAGAACCTTCGTTTGTGTTTCTCACCACTGTAGAAAACCAAATAAATGCACATGTGCCCACATACTTATTTAAAATGTACTGGGAGACAGCTTAGTTTTCACAGCTGTACCAGGCCTGTAAAGCCTGAATCTACTCATTGCAAGTGTGGCACCTTTGTGACCACCAGGAGGTTTTCCTGTCAGATGGGGTCTGTGACTTACACCTGGGTTCATTCAAGTGTTGTTCTCCCAGCTTCCATCTTTTGCCATGTGGAAAGCAGGGAGGGACTTAGAAAAGTGTCGGGGGCTGTGTTTTTGTTTTGTTCTGACAGCCTGACGTGTGCTGNACTTACACCTGGGTTCATTCAAGTGTTGTTCTCCCAGCTTCCATCTTTTGCCATTGGAAAGCAGGGAGGGACTTAGAAAAGTGCCGGGGCTGTGTTTTGTTCTGACAGCCTGACGTGTGCTCGAGTATCCCAAATCACTGCGCTCAAGTGTCCCAAATCGCTCGTGTGATTTGAAGCTGTTCAAAGCACCTTTGTGTTCTTTGGGCAAGGCCTGCTGCCAAGAATCAGGGGAAGAGCTCCAAAGACATGGGACTTCCTTTTCCTTTCCCATGCTAGGCTTTGCGAGTACCCAACTCGTTCTAGAGCAGTAGGAAACACATACGTGTTCAAGGACAGCTTCTGGTCTTTTAAGGCAAAGAAGAAAATACAGTGCAAAATTGCGCTCCCAAGCGCTGTAATTGAATCGGTCAGTATAAAGAAAACCCACATCATTAGTGGGACTCCTCTTTTATACATCAAAAGGTTAGGAGCAGTGCAGTCTCTGGTTGGTGTAGAAATGTCAGTAGAAAGAGGGAGTATTCAGTGTGAAGAAGGAACCTAAGAAATAACTTCAGGCTTGTGGGATGCTTGTAATACAGACTTCCAGTAGGCAGAAGGCAAAGAGAATGTGGATGAGAAAGGCTGGGGATTGATTAGGTCAAATTTAAATATCAGACTATATGGCAATATTTCTGTTTCATCTTTGCTTACTCCAAGATTAAATTAAAGGTGAAATACCAGAAACGGACAATTTCCAAATCAAACCTAGCTGCAGCTTAGGCAAAAAGATGTTGAGACATCATTGCGGGAGACGTGCAGAGAGGACAGATAGCACGGCCAAATACCGGTGCACAAGTGGATAAATACAGGAGTAATTCTCTGTCTGGAAGCTGATGAAATAGTGCACTGGTAATGGACTGTGCAGGTAATAGAAATTTATTCTGTTGTAACAGTTGGGACTTCCCATGAAATATGTTATTCCAGAATGTTANCAGAGAGGACAGATAGCACGGCCAAATACCGGTGCACAAGTGGATAAATACAGGAGTAATTCTCTGTCTGGAAGCTGATGAAATAGTGCACTGGTAATGGACTGTGCAGGTAATAGAAATTTACTCTGTTGTAACAGTTGGGACTTCCCATGAAATATGTTATTCCAAAATGTTAACCACAGGACCTGTTTTTTCCGTGGAAGAATTCCTAGATCTCTGAGAAGCCCCCACAGTCAGATGTTTCCAAAGGTTTTGGTCTTTGAGAGCTAATAACAATAAAAAGGAGTTAGACCCATTGGCGGTGTGCTGTGACTGCCCTCTTGGGATCTCTGTGTGGCTCTGAAGTACTGAGGGCTTCAGAGTGAGATCTTAGATACCATGATGATCTCTGCATCGTAACTGCGTAGATAGGTCGATTCAGAAAAGCACTTAAAACCCAAAGGAAAGAGTTTTCAAGTACCAGAAGCAAGAGCTCTGCTTTCCATGTGTCCTCCCCTCCTGTATTTGGTTTTGTCTTTGTCTTATTATCCTATTCTCAGCTTTGGGGAACACACCGAGCTGTTGCTGGTGATAAAGCCAGTGTGCTACATGTGGGCTGTTTTCCTTCTCCAGCTGCACGGGAGGATGTGATTAGCGAGGCCCCAGATGCGCTGTTTTACCTTCTACAATAAACTGTGAGGAAACAAACATTAGTGCCTGCTGGGTTGCATGAGAAAGGAGTTGGGATGCACAGGATGAATTTAGTACCTCATTCCAGGAATCCTTGTTAGTGCTGCAAGTCAGATGTCTGTGTGCTGGCATCCTCCTTTTTCTTCACACAAGTGGTAGATATGCTGGCAAGTGCAAGTGCAGCCGGAGCAGTGCGTGAGTGGGATTTGTCCACGGGATCAGTTGCTTGTCTTACAGCACTCTACAGCATGTTCCTCTATCTAGTGACTTGCTAGAAAAGTCCCCAAAAAATGATCCTTGAAGCAGCAGTTGTACATAAAGTTTTATTAACGGAGTAGGGCTTGAGGGGAGGGAAGCCATCACGTTTAAGGATTAACTTGAGTTGTGCCTGTTTACACCAGACCTTAGTTTCCTACTTTTTAGTATACTTTGCTAACGTGGAAGTCAATTTTACTTCAGTTAGAAAACGCTTCCATAATAAAATATACGTGTTCCAGATTAACATTAATTCAGTGCTTTGTGATGTAAGAAGCCGTCGTGGCTTCAGCAGCTCAGAAACCTAGATGCTCACAAAGATACCTTTTTGACATGTAAGAAAATTCAGTGCTTCCAATGTTATTTTTAAAATCTTTGGAGTGTTTGTGGCCCAGTAAAGGCTGTTATTTAAGTAGGTAGGTTATAGGATTTCCCAATGAAAATTTCTTTGTCCTGCATTTTCTGAGGCAGAAGTGGTAGAGCGCGCTGCGGAGGAAAATGTTGCATTTTACTTCCTGTCAAATAGCAGCCATGGATTTGCACTTAGCTCCCTCTCTAAAAATTTCTGCTGTGTGATATTAATGCGATATATTATTGATTTTTACATACAGAGACTTTATGAAACTCACGCTTTATGATCTGCTCTTACGATAAGTAGAAATTAGGTTAGCCAAAAATGTAAAGGAGAATAAAAATTAGGGGGGAGAATATTCTCCAATTACTCTTAACAAAAATAGCAACTTCTCTTTTAATCTTACAAGAGAAATTTAGTAAGTGATATTTCAGAAAGGTGAGCAGAGCTTGTGCTCGTTGCAGTGAAGCAGTAAACCCAGACTTAGAAGTGGCCAGCAAGTGTCATATACTAATGATTAGGCCACAGTGGGAGACCAGCAATAAGGTGGTTTCTAGGGCAACTTGCTACTTCCTGCCAATTACTTCTGGATTTGGAATGTGTCAGGAAATTAGAGAGCAACAGTGATATTCCTTGGAAGCTAGAGCTAAAGGCCCCTGAAGTCAATAGGAGGGTTTCCATTGGCCAAAGCAGACTTTGTAAGAGACCCCACCGTGGTGACCTGTGTCCGATTTAATTGGGGCCCTCACGGAGTCCGTGTGGGTAACAGACTCACTCCGCGACCCGGAGCCGACAACTATCGTAGGTCATAATCGTCTTTGTAATGAGGGAGACTCTCGGTGATTAGTTTACACAGAAGCAATCACTCATGTCTCTTCTGCATTTTCTGTCCTTTGTTTTATGTGCAGGACTCCGGAATTGATATTGGTGATATTTCTGAGAGGAAGGCCTTGAGGAAAAAGCTCCAGTGCAAGACCTTTAGGTGGTATCTTGTCAGCGTGTATCCAGAAATGAGAATGTATTCAGATACTGTCGCCTATGGGGTGGTAAGAACCTCGTTTACGTTTCCTGTTTTAAAAAGGTGGGAGGGAAAAGGTGTAATAGTGGAAGTAATTAATGAAGACGTTGCCTGGCTCCAAGTAGAAGAGAGAGATAAACTTGAATTCACTAGTTAAAATATTTCTTAGAGCGGTTAGTTGACAGAGACAGCTGCTCTGCTGTAGTTCACGTTGAGATATCCTGCACGTTACCTTCCTCCGTGATTTTTTTGTTTGTTTGTTTCATGCTTGCCTTCCACTCAGAGATCCTCAAGGCGTTATTTTTCAGACATGTTGGAGCTGTCAGTTGGAAGGTTTGTGGCAGCAGGTGAACTAAATAGGCTCAATATTTCAACTGCAAGCTTCTTAATATTGTGACCAGGTCTGAATTTAGAACCTCAAATGCCTATATCTTGGGATCGCCATCATCGTTACTTGTGTGACAGTAGTACCCTTGTCTATGTTGAAATCACACTTGAGTTGTACTGTGAAATACTCCCCCCAATTTTCATTCTCCTTTACATTTTTTGCTAACCTAATTTCTACTTATCATAGAAGCAGGTCATAAAGCGTGAGTTTCATAAAGTCCCTGTATATAAAAATAAATAATTTATCACGTTAATATCACTGTGCTAACTGCCTGTGTTTTGGGATCGTCGTCATCATCCTTACTTGTGTGACAGCAGTACCCTTGTCTATGTTGAAATCACACTCGAGTTGTACTGTGCTAATTAAAGCAGAGACAATTCTTGCTCCTAGAAAACCAGCAATCTGAACAGAGAGGGCACGTGTGCATGGCATGAAAGATGAGCATAGGAAGTTAATACGGGCCCATAATAAGCTGGTAGAGCTAGGACGTCCTTTTCACATTCTCTATCCAGTGTCATATTCACAAAAATCAATTCCTCTGAATGAAATTTGCCACTTTGCATGCAAGTCTCAATTAGGAAACGTAACTAGTAAGAGCAGATCATACAAGTGAAAGATTTGGTTTGAGATATTCCTCCTCAAAAAGAAGTCCCAGTTGTGCAGTTTGCTGGGATGGCCCTGAGAAGACCCTCGAGGGTGCCACAGAGTAACTTGCTCTGTTTTGGCAAATGATGTGATTGCATGATCCACAAAGTTCCATGACCCCTTTGATGATCAATTGAAATTGTCTTGCTGGATTTCATACAATCCAAAAAGAGAAAAAAACCCACTACCAACAAAGGTTTCTTGAGTTCCCAGAGTTTCCTGCGGAGGAGGAGGCATAGCACCTAATAGGTGCATGGTTCTGCTTGTAGGTGCCTCTGGCTAAAAAATCTTTGATTGAAATTCGACGTGGTACTAGATTAAAAAAGTAAGACCGTAGCTAAGGTACTTGTTGTGTAGTTTTGGGATGAACTCTGCATCATGTAACTCAAAATGAAAACGAGCGAACAGGCACCCTACGATTTTATATTCCGCTGAGACTTTTTCATCAGCCTTTGAAGGTTCCTTGTTGGCCATATGCAAACCTAAAAGAATCAGAAGAGTTTGTTACAGAAATGCTGAACTCGCTGGTCAGCAGAACATGCCTGTTTAGGGACTGCATAATAAGGCACAGGGTGCGTGCGGTCTTTTGTCGGCAGTGTGAGAGTAGCCTCATCAGCTAAGAAAGATGTGAGGTCTAGGCCTTATTTCATTATTTGTGCTATCACAAAAGAAGTAGTGGACAGCTGTGGCAATGTATCTGTACAGGTAGAGGGGGCGTATTTGATGAAATAACACAGCTTACTGTTTTATGAAATGCCGTTGTATGAAGCGAAAAGATAAAGTGCCCCAGTCTTTTTAGTAAAAGAATTGCTTGGATCTCTAATCTTCCTTCATGTCTGCTTTTCTGTTCACTTGCAGGTCTTAAAGCAGAGCAAGGTGTGATATTTCAAAGCAAGTCAGCTGCTTGCTGATTCTCTAAGTACTTCCATTCATCAACTGTCTTCATTTTTTGTAGAAAATAGAGGTATTGCTACTATAGCATTATCATTAGTTTAAAAATACTAAGTAATTACAGAAGTTATTTGAATAGGGGTGAGGGTTAGGATGTAGACATCTACAGTGTCAACATCCATATTTATTTCCTAAAATATTAATTTCCTATATCCTAAATTTCCTCCTGTTCTGTGAGAGTTAGGAAAATAGTTGTATCATTCATGTCTCGTTTATGCTGTGGCATATAGCTAGGGTTAGGGTTGGTGGCAAGTAAGGGTTTAGGAATCAGTTTTTTCTGAACTCTTGCAATATCCTTAGAGTTACAAGAAAGCAATGTCAGTGGGCCAAAAGCTGGTGTATTTAGCGTAGGGACTGGCTCCCTGATTTCAGCTTGATGTTTGAGATAACTTTGCAAATTCAGAATTTCAGTAGTCCAGTTTATCTCTGTATGCTGTAAGGCTCTAAGTTTTAAAGAGAGCAAAGGGCAGTACTGGCTAATTACGTCCATTTTTTAGCATGGGGATTGGCAACCTGGTTATATTTTGGGTTGTAATGGCGATTAGGTCTCGGCAGTCTAAAACTGTATTACTCAAGTTAATTGTTGGTCGCCACAAAGTCTCTGGGTTTTGGAAAGGGATGATTCCGAAAGATCTGCGCCTCAGATTTTGAAATAACGTTATTAGTTAACAGGGCAATGGCGCTTTTGTTTTTCTGTTTCCCGTAGGGATTATTTCTCTACAGATATTCGAAGTTCATTGTGGAGTTGTGATTGGGATAAGAGCTTATTTTATTTTTTTGTTTTTAAGGTTCATTAGAATAGGACTGATGTTAAAAGGAATATAGTGTTTTGTTTCTTTTTCTGTAGTGCCTGGTCACCGGACAGCTGCTGTTAGGGTTAAGGTCACGTTCCTTTTTAGAGCTTGGGACTCTTCATTTAGTCTCGGTATCTGTTTTACTGCTGGGTCAGCCTTCTCAGCTAAGCCACATGCTGGTGTTGGTCAAGGCAGATTTTTTATTTTTACTTCCTTTATTACGGAGATTGTTGTGGAAAATGTTATAACGTTAGGGCTAGGACAAGCATTAGAATTTGAGTTTGTGGAAGAGGTTTTGAAAAGCCAAAGGTGGTGATGGATGCGATGCAGGCATAAATTGCTAAGGCTGATATTTGTCATTGGTTTGGATGGAGAGGGGTACCTACCGTCTGATTACGATTAGAGTCATGGCTGTGGTTACATTTATGGCTAAGAAATACAAAGCTTTGAGAGAGGAAACTTTAATTCTTGAGGCTTGCAGCTAAGACTAAGACCAGTATTGATGCCTAATGCATATTTTCTCTTTAATGTTGAGATTTGCCCTATTTATTATTGAATTTTTAGTTAGGTTTGGAGTCGGACATCTCCTAGAGCTGAGTTCATGGTTTTGATTTTATTCACTGCCTGGCTTATGTACTAGTGCATTTCTATACTTCCTTTCTAAGCATATCAATTTGTTTTCCTCAAAGGAGGCCCCTGTACACGGCTGACAGGACTGCTCAGTTAATCACACACGGTTGCAAACCACATCACCTCTTCACTCCCTCCATCAGACAATTCTCTCATTCTCTGAACTGATCTTATACCACTGAACGCCTTTATACATGCTCATGGGTATGCAATCCGCATCTTTGGCCTCACGCTCTAAACAGACCTTCCGGCTATCGGTGCTCGTTAATTTAGCACTTCACTTTCAGAAAACTCTGTCTCAGCATTGTACAGGTAGAGTGTAGGGCTTTGTGGTGAACCAGGCCAAGTGCTTTGCAGTCTGTTCACAGCTAGATTGCTGTGCGTGGCTTAGCCCAAAATAATGCAAAGAAGAAGTTCATACCAACTGGCCAGAAGTCTTTTAAGTGTCAGCAGAAGGGATGTTTTTGAATTATTTCCAGAAAGCAGAAGACTCTCCTGAGTGGTTCTGAAAAGCTGTTTAATTACAGGACTTTCTGCTATGTTTGAAACTCCGTCCATGCTGCTTAGCTAGCTGCACTGGTAAAAAAAAAAAAAAAGTCTTTTTTATATAGTGTTAATCAGAGACTCATTAGACCTAATATTTTAAAAACACGGATCAAAAATTATTGCGATCTCTGAAGGCTTATTTGAAATCTACCCTCCCTGAAACCTTGTGCAACATTATTAAAATCAGTAGTGTCAGATTATCTACAAGGAAGAATTTAGTCCGGGTGCTTCCTCTTCAGTATCTTCACTGCAACAAGTATTTTTAATTTTGCATACTTCCTTGCTCAACTACATATAATTTTTTTGCAAAGAAAAGAAAGTAATCACACCATCTTTTTCTCGTCTAAGACTTGCTTGATCTCTTTCTGTTTATTTTAGCTGCAGAATTCCCTGAAAAGTGATTTGTGCCTTGATCAAGGGCCAGACACGGAGAATATCCCAATCATGTACATCTGCCATGGAATGACACCGCAGGTTAGTTCGGCTAATGATCTCTCATATTGCTGCTGCTTTTAGTAGACTGTGTAGGAGGGACCATCTTGTACCTGTCATTGTTTTCCTGAGACAATACGTCCGTAAGCTGTTTAGCAGCCCTTCTATAGAAAGCTGTATTTCTGCCATGAATTGAGAATCACTGGTATGCTACCATTTTGACAAAATGTTTCTTCATTTTGAAAGAATTTAAGGAATACCGGAGTCAGCACTGACCCAGATTTGTTGATAAAAGCTTTCATTTCTGATCTTCAACTGTGCACGTCCTGTGAATGAAACAATGCATTTTAAAACATTATACATACGTAGGTATGCATCCTCGCAGTTTATTTAAACGTTGTCTGAAGCAACACCTTTTTTACATGCTGTATTTACTGTCTCATTTTAACAAATCTGAAATGTACAGCCACCTTCTTCACACCATACAGCTGTGTCAAATTCCAAACCCTGTTCTTGTGAAAGCCCTTCTTCTAAAGCTCCTTTTTTGCTTTCTCTGCTGTTGTCCTGTTACTCTAGTATGTGCCAAAGACTTAAATTACCAAACCCTTTCCATTTTCTTACACAAAAGCTGGATTTATTAACGAGCATTAAGACATTGCGTCTCCCCAAGTGGCTAAGTATATGGGCGTAGGTGAAAGTGTTTCTGGGCAAATCCTGACAGTAAAAATAACGTTACGTGGACTAGAACGTGCTTGTCAAAGACAGATGTGCAGATTATCTAATTCTGGAAAGTAACGTAAGCAAAAACGACGTAAAGGAGATGGATGTATTTGTGGGAGTGATTGGAGAAACTGAGAAATCCCCCTGGCTTGAATCAGTTTTTTCTCTGACTACCTTTTATATTTGCTTTCTCAAAAGGACCTTATTATGCTCCACTTGATTTAGGGAACGTGGTTTCACCCATTGAATTGTCAGTTATGTGATTTCACTATACAGCAAATGAATCCTTCTAATACCTCAGAAATAAACACAGAGCAACAACATAGCCTTGTCCTCTGTGCTTGGATCTCACAGCGAGCCGGAAACGTGAGTTTGGTGAAATGCAGATACGATTCTGTGTTTCCTTGCTAAGTTACACATGCTGCAACTGTGTTCTGTGCTGGCTTCCTTCGCGGAGGGCCTTTAATACTGATTGCTAGCGGCATCATGCTTGAGCAAATTATGAGTTATGAAGACAAAAATATCTGAAAATGCCATCTATCAGACTCGCTCACTGCGTGGGCTGTGGCTTGTTTGTCACATAATAGCGAGGTAACCACTGTTTGCCTCCAGGAGGCTTTTAAGCTAGTCCTCGCTGTTCACTAAGGAACTGTGTAAATCACCTGTGAGCCAGAGCCATTTTTCTCCATCTTCTGGGAGGGTGCCATAACTCTCTTCTGGCATATCATCTGTGATAACAACACGCTACAGGCACGATCGTAAATTCCAATTAGAAATTTTAATTACAGTTGAGAGACAAACAATAACCACAAAAGTAACTTGAATTAGCACAGTTCAGTATTCGCCAGATCAAGAACCACCTTTGAATGTCAGCTGAAGTTCTGTATGAATGAGATAGCAGCAAATAAATGGCACAGGGAAAAGAGGCAGGGGAAACTTTTCTTGATAAAATTCCCCTCCTTTCATAATTACAATGTTGTGTCTCCTGTCCATTACTATGTATTTAATTTTGTAACTAATGACGTTAAAAACAACCCCCGAAAAGCCCCGTATATGAGCAAGATCCCAGTAATGACTGAGAACTTTCTTTAAAAGAGTAGGCTTTCTCTGTGTTGGGGATTATGGTGTTAACAGGGAAAGCACTAACAAACATTACTTGGCATAGTTCTGTGAAATTTCCGTTGCACGTACTGCATCTCTGGCTCAAGCAGAGCTGCAGCCATTTACATTTCCTCTAGCATATTGGAAATAACTTGAATAAATACTCCTTTTAATCTTGAACTTGCCAGTAACCACAAAAAATGTCGGTGAGATGCAAATCTTCTTCGGGCAGTGGTGAAATGCTGTATAAAGGGGGTTATTTTGCCCACCAACCAGTCCTTATCAAAACAGATTAGTCAGAAAGATTACTCACCTGATTCAGGACTGCTTGCGTGACTGAGGGTTCTGGTGGTGCCGTTCTTAGCTCTGGTGCAAAGTTTTACTGTTGCAGCTATACCATTTACAGTTTTAGAGCTGCCACCATGGAGGGCTTTACGCAATTGCATCTACATGTGCATTAACATATCTGGCTGCCAGGAACCATTCCGTTATATGCAGTTTAAGTTGCTGTTCTTAGTTACTGCTGTAGTCTCTCTTCTAAATTGGGTAGCTTCCTTTTTTTTTGCCCCACTGACCTTTTCCATATTTTTTGGATTTTCATCTTTTTGCATGGGAAATGGCTTAGATGAGGTGTTTGACGTCAAGTAATAGTTTCAGAATTGTACGTATAGATGCTGTTTCCTTTCAGCGTGTTTTATACAAGAAAGAAATCATTGAAGTCAACAGAAAGGGAACTGCGTACCTGACATTAAAAGTCCATGCTCCGTTTTTTGCAGACAGTATCAAGAGCATCATGTGTAGCTTCAGAATTAAAAACGGTAGAAAATGAGAAGGAAATTTCCTCAAATACTGCAATGAAATTACCAAAAATAACTTTCCCTGCAGTGCTTCAGTTTCATTTTAGATAGACGTCAGAGTCAGTGATGGGAAGCTTTCAGATTCCCCAAACTTTCAGCATTCCACTCCATATGTCTGCTGTAACGAACATTAGCATATTCATAGTTTATTCCTGCAAGTATCCTAGAGCCTTGATAACTGTGTTTATTTTTGTAGTACTGTGCTACAAATAGAGAAACTGATGCAAATCTTATTTGTGGTTAAATAGTAGGATGGAACAGAAAATCAGAACATAATCTGTCTGTTTCCTTAGTCCTCTGATACTACCGATGAGAAAGAATTTTGCACAGCAGGGTGTTTGACTTGGCCTGCAAAGACAGAGGGCACTTGAAAAACCAGAATCTGTGATTAGGTTATGTTTTGTACCCTCCTTCTGTCTTCAGAGAGTGCTTCCCAGGGTGGCTGTATTTTGTCCTGGTCCCCAGGAGCCTGGACACTTCGGGAGTTATGATACCATCGACTGAGTAGAGCAACATGCGTGTCCAGCCAGTGAAGTAAACAAAATGGATGGCGATCCTGCAATGCGTTCTTATGAATTTAAGGGGAGAATTGCTATTACATCGTCTTTAGTAAGAACGATTTCATTGCAAAACATTGTCCAGATAATTGTAGATTTTGTTGAGAAGTTCTTTTTTTTTTCTGAGCGGTAGCATCTGAACAGGAGAACTTTCTAAGTCGCTCTTCCTCTGCTGCTGGAGTGTATTGCTTCCTAAGCATCACATCTTGCCATTTCTGCCTTTAGTCACTATCTGTCCAAAATCGACACTGTTGTTCCTACTCCCCTCTGTACAGCAACATGCAGTACGTTGGCACAACTCCCCGGACTTACCAGCAAGAACGTCACGATCGCACCTGAGCATCTGCTGTTACTTCTTGTAACCACCGCAGGTACGGGGCAGCTGTCAGATGTGCATGAAGCAAGGCTATGAGGTGGTTTTCGTACCTTTGGTGACGGTCAGCTGTTCAGAAGGGGCTTTTGGTGTATGTCTGAGCCTGTCGTATCGAGCCTCTTCTGCTGTGCAGTGCTGCTGCTTCTCAGAAGAGCTGAACAAAACTGACTTCTGCAACTATTAAAGTAGCTAACAGTAAATGCAACATGGTAAAATAGTTAACAGCGGTAGTTAAACAAGGTTCCTGCTACACTGTTCAGTGGCAAAGCACAGCAGCCCACGGTTGTTCTCGGCCAAAGAGACTACACGGGAGACAGCTGGGGGGTGTGAGGATGTGGCCTCCCGTCAGTGTTATGGTAGAGGGAAGCAGGAGAATTGGGACGTGAGGTGAACTGGCAGTAAACAGAGAAAGTGAGAGTACATAAATGGAAAGGAAAGAAGGGAAGGCAGAAGAATAGTATCATAGAATGGTTTGGGTTGGAAGGGACCTCAAAGATCATCTAGTTCCACCCCCCCTGCTGTTCACGTGAGGTTGTGAGGGTTTTGCTGTTTTTTTAAAAGTGGTTCATGCAGAAAAGGGTAGAGGTACTGTTTTAGTTCTCGAACTTGTTGAAGCAAAGCTGCAGTTCAGTCATATCTGTAGGCCTTCAAAGGTCCATTTCTGGCAGTGCCCCATTTTGCGTGGCAAAGATGGTTGCTCGTAGTTGCAGTAAGTACATGCCCCAGGCCTGACTGCGGTCTGGTCCTAATTCCGAGAACCACCCGAGCCTGGATGTTTGGTGTTCGAGATCGTTGTTTCAGCAGGCCTCTTGAAGGCAGGCTGCTGATAGCATGTCACTTGCATTAAAACTACTCCTGAGTGATAATTTGGAAGATTCTTTGCTGAGAATGAAACACAACATTATTAGAGACTTTATAACTATTCTATAATAAACGAGTACCGTCAGTCAACGAAGTGATATTTTAAGTACAGATTTACCTTGAAAAATGCTTGCGACTGAAGGGATAATGGGCAGTTCTGTGTTCCTTTGTTCGATAGCTTCTGGCTTACAGATTTCTCAATTTTTAAGCAGTTAAACTGTGAAAACTCATCCAGGGATGTGAATGGCAATACAAACCACTTAGATTTTGAGGAATTCAAGTTGAGGACCAGGGTCAGACGACTAGATTGGGANTTCTGGCTTACAGATTTCTCAATTTTTAAGCAGTTAAACTGTGAAAACTCATCCAGGGATGTGAATGGCAATACAAACCACTTAGATATTGAGGAATTCAAGTTGAGGACCAGGGTCAGACGACTAGATTGGGAGAATTACTGGAAAAGAAATGCAGGTGAGAAGGGACACCCATTCATATCCTTTCATGTCGTTGTAAGAGATTGCAGAACTGGCACTCAGAAACCAATGACTGCAGCCCTACCTGGTATGAATTATTGCATCTCCACTAAAGGCAGCGAAAGGTAGCCATGCCAACAAGTAGAGCTATGCCAGTTTACACTGTATGAGACTCTGACCTGAAAGCTTAATGTTGTATTCTAAGCACAGCGTGTGAAGTACTGGAAACAGCGGTTACAAGAACTCCCGTGAACTTCTAAAAACTCTTTGTATGGTTCATGAGTGCTCCTTCTTGTTATTCATATATATTTTTGTAAAACCGATTTTTTTCTTCAGTGAAACTTCTTAGCATGGTGGTTGTTCATACAGAGATATTTGTTAATTTGTAAAATGAATATGTACGAGTAAAAATGGCTATCACCGAAGGCGTTTGTGTACCAGTAAAAAAGTACAGGGTTGATCACAAACACCATATAGTTATTAGTCCAATTCGTAAAACCCAGGAGAGAGAACAATTCACAGAGGTTCAGCAAATAGTTATCAAAAGAATTAAAATAGCTTTGCAAATAATTTGGAGGGGAAAAAAAGAAGAAATTTCTCAGTTTATTTTAAATGAATAATTTAGACATCTCTAGAGCAAAGGTAGTGTGATCTTCAGGTTCTTGAGACATTACAAATATAAACATCTCAAAATTGAGTTTTACTCGAGCCTTAATTTTAGTAAGTCTGTTGCAATGTTAAAAATTTTCTTTAGATTCCTGTGTCTGATGGAATTCACATTGTATTGGACAATTGTCAATGCCAGGGCAGCTGGGAGAAGAACTACGTGCTTTGTCAGAATAAGTGGTAAGGGAATTTGGAAGCAGAAACAGTGGCCCTCCTAGGAGTGGCCTTCTGTGTGTGTGAAGTATGCTGACCAAGAAGCATTATATACCGTTTTATAAGGAGAAACGAACAGATAAAACATGGTTGTATCATTTACTACAGGTGAGGCTTTCCACGACACCTTTCAATTTGCTTTAAAAAAAAAAAAGAAACCACAATCATGGAAATACTGAATACTGCAGCTGCTTTTCCTTGACAGTCTTGACACTGCTGCTAACAGAGCACCACAATACTGCTGTCCTGGAAAGTTTTAGATGAAGGAGTTTCTGAAGTTGAAGAACAGCGTATAGCTGTGATGACTCAGATCCTGGCTGGCTTATGGGCGAACGCTTATTCTGTTTCTCCTACAGCTGAAAATTAAACTTACAGCAAAATCATAATTATTCTAGGCCAAAACCACAGCATTCTAAGAAAGTACTGTGAAATATATACATTTTGGAAAACAAGAGGTCTTTTGTTATATGAAAGCAGGACCATGTTCTTAAGTCTGCCTGTACAAACACATAAGCATTGCAGACCGAGCCTCTGTGCAAGAAGATAGTTAAACAGAAGGCCCCGCATCTAGCAGATGCTGATAGGAGCATGTTTCAGCGGTTGTCAGGAATAAGGAAGAACAGAACAAAACCTGCTGATGCGGAGCAATGATTTACCCGCCAAACTTGAAAAGTCACTGCCCTGAAGATGAGTTGTCTACAAGAAAGGTTTTCAAGGAGCCTTTTTTAAGCTATAAAAAGAAGCACGGCCGCTGTTTCAACAACTCAGTCACATGCAAACTCAGGGTTGATGTTCATGTTTGTCTTCAAGGTAAACGTTGGACACACTCAAAGTCTGTGTATGAGACAGCCTGATCTGACATCTGCTCTGCGTAGCACCGTTCTTTCTAAGGACCTGCTAACACATTGGTCGGAAGTTAGCAATTACCTGGTTTACAATGATTATTTTATGTATGCAGACATATACAGAGTGCTATATAGACGTTGAACTGTACAAAGCATCCAGTTGTATCTCGGTCCAGATCCTTTGCAGTGAAAAGTCGTGTCACGCGGTGGAGAGTAGTCGTTCCTCTTTGTACAGCCAAAGTGAATACGTCGTTATTTTACGAAGTGAAGCGGATGCATCAAGACTGTTGCAGCTTAGCTGGTCCACCTGATTCTTAGGGTCCCTGCACAGGGATCCGTGCTTCTCTTTGCATTCTTCCCCAGGCTGTACCTGACGGCACAGGCAGACTCCTTGTTTTCCTTTGCCTTTTTCAGTAAGTCTTGTGGAGTGATCTAAGCGCTGTGCCTAACGCTGGCTTTATGTACGTACAACATGCTGCCTGGGAGCAAGGGTATTTCCACAGTAAATGCTTCTGGAACTAGAATAGCTGTTTTTTAAAAAGCCTACGTTGCCTAGTTCAGGAGAGGTCCAAGTATAATAGAAGATAAAGTTACAGAGTTAGTGAAACTGCCTAGCAAGGACAGTTATAATCATTAATAAATCCTAATTTTTATTTTAAACATATTCTGTAAAGGGCGTGCTTGCTATGGCAATTAATGTCTTGCGTAACACGTTCCTGCTGAGTAGTTTATTGAGGTTATTTATATTTCTGTTAATTTCTTTTAGTGCATAAGTCCTGATTTTGATATAGCAAAGTTAATAGAAACTGTGACCTTGTTTGCGATGGAAGCAAGATCTGGTGTTGGTGTACTGCAATCCCTTTTGAAGTAGAGAGTTTTTCTGATGTGTGCCTGAGAAGCTAAAGCCCGTGAACACTTTTTCAAAGCTGCAGCCCCTTTAGAATATGAGACAGGTGCGTCAGGGAGCTACAGAGATCTTTCAAAGGGTTCCAAACCCAACCAGTCCTTCCTTGGCCTAGCACAGGCAGTACGCCACTTTATTCTTGGGAGGGACATGTTTTGCATGAAGACTGTAATATATATCATTTCACATCAGATATTATTTTATTTTTAAAATCTTTTTCCTTAAGTTTGATTCTGTCCAAATTCTCATTGTTTACTTCAGTCCAGCATGGAGTTTCAGAGAGAGAATCTGTTCATCTGATTTCTAGTTTTGGAGCAAACTTTGTACTGCCATGTGTAAATTATTTCTGTGCTTGCTGTGGTTTGATTCAAGCGTCTTCCTGTTGATACAGATAATACGACCATTACCCGGTGTTCTGTATTTTTTACCTCATCCAAATTCAGCATGCAGTGCTGGGTAGGAGAGGTTCTCGTAAAGTGAAGAGAGTTGTTCGTTTGCAGGTGAAGATCGGTGGTGTTGAATTGCTAGCTTGTTCAGTACAAGTATGGATCTGATGACGAGGTCTGTCGTCTGAGCGTAGAATGGCGAGTGCTTTGTAGACGGTATTTTGCATCTGACCGTAGGTCTTTGTGACAGTAGGACCAGAGACTAACCTGTCTTCATTTTATGAAAGTATCAGACATAATGAACATCATTCTCCGTTCACAGGGTACAAGACACTTGCATTCAAAAGAATGAGCACAAGAGGTCTTTCCTCAGGTTTCAGACCTAGGACAGAACCTTTGTGTGTTCCACGTCACTGATTAAAAACAAAAGCAAAGAAAAAAAGTGGTAGAACTGCATTATCCTGGATCAGAGGCAATATCTTCTACATCCCTGAATTTGGAAATAGTGGAATGGATATTGGTGCTTATTTATTTTTGAGTTTGAAACTATGTAGCGTGAAAACATTGTGTATGCCTGTGAGAATTGAGAGGACTGATCGTTTGGAATTGAAACTCCAACCATAGTGAAATGAAATAGTTGAAAAGCAATCATTTTTTCCCGAAGAGTAATATCGATTTTCTCATTTGGGAACGTATAGCATTCACGCGCTCTTGGAGAAATGGCTTTGTTTCAAAGAAATTATTTCTTTGTTTCGATAGGATGGCCTGGAACTATCAGACTTAGGAATGTCTTAGATGCTTTTGAAATCTATATTCTTGCCTAGCATACAGGATCACCGCTGAAGGTGAGCGTGAATAATGAAAAAGGAATGCTATTATTAGCTGAAACCAGTGATCTGGCTAGAGCAGTAATCTTGACATTCAGGTTCCAGGACCTGACTTGAAGTTAAAAAGTAAGAATTCAAAAAGTCGTTCAGTTCTTTTGAGTGCTGCGAATATTTAGGACCAGAAAGAAGAATATTAAGAACTTGAATAACTTGAAAACTTAGAGCCAAGAAGGTTCTAAGAAAACAAAGGTCCTTTTTCATTAATATTGGCTAATCAATAAGCATTTTTCTGGCTGAGAAATGACTGCTTGTTTTATGCAGGTAGATGCAGCAGAAAAGTCAAAGGTAACTCGGCCAGTGCCACAGTGACCGTGTGTTTGGAAAGGCAAATAAAACCCCTAACCAGAAAATGTAACAGGAATAAAAGCAGCTGTCTGTAATATGCTGTATCTGTTCAATCGTCCGTTCTCCTAAATAAGAGGGAAACGACCATCTCAGAGAATGGATGAGAGTTCTTGTAAGATAGCCGTACTATTTAGTATTTTGCAGTAGAGACACTGGTGCAATTCTACATACATTACATGATGTGCTGAAGAGATACAGAAGCATAAGCTGACCTTTAATGGGAGGAAAGATTGCAAACGCTCATCAGAAGTAATGTCAGAAGGGTACTCAGTGCAACCAAAGGCTTCAGTTAGAAAGCTTTTGACTAGTAAAGCAGGATTTCCATAGAGATAATAGAAACTTCAACTGGAAAAAATTCTGATGTGATTTACTTAGACTTGATAAACTCAGCTTTCATCACATTACTGCAGGAAAGAATAATGCATCATGTCAGTAAAAAATAGTAGTAGGCAAACCTGTGGAGTGCGCAGGGAAGTACGCTGGGGACCGCAAAGAGTGCTCGTGCACAGAAACAATAGGATTTCCGAATGAACACCTCTGTTCTCCTCCGTTGTACCATACCGCTCACAGGCCTGTGGCTTTTTCAGTTTGGGTTTCCGGGGGTTTTTGAAAGAAAAAATGGCTAGTTGGTATTGCTGTACATTACAGAAAATTCTTGCAGGATTTTTTTTTATTACTTTAGGAAGTATTTCCACGTAATGTTTTGTGGGTCGTGTTGTCAATACCTTACGTGTTTTCTGCATTGCTTTAATTTTTGTACTTGCCTCTCAGCCCTTAGATTATCCTCTTCATCTTGAATTCTGTTGCCTCTCTATATGACCAAATCTGACTTCAGCATCATTATCATCTTTCTTTGTTATCTTGTCCACTGTTGCTATGTCTGTTATTTATATAGGAGGAGAGGGACATACATCTGCTGTCTCTATATTCTGCCTGGAAACTATTGATTGAGCATTTTGTTAAATAGGTGAGGCTGAAGCCGGAAAAGAGGGTAAGTGGAATAGCAAAGGAGTTGGTTTTCAGGCTACTTGAAGTTAACATCATCTCTTGATTTCTTTGCATTTTATAAGATTCAAATCACGGTTACTGAGCTTGTGATGGTCACTGTAAGAACTTTCCTCCCTAGTTCGTATTTTTAAGGCAATTTGCCCAGAATATCTGTAGACAAAAAAACTGCATTGAAAATGTAATTGAAACAAACTGTTCTGAGCAGGTGCAGTGCTTAAGAATTTAAGGTTATCAGAACATTTCAAGCTCTCATGTACTGTTTTAGTTGAGAAGAGATTAGAGTTGTTAGCCTGAGTATTACACAATGGATCATAACTGTTCTCATCTGGGAAATAAAATTGCGCATACATTTTCAGGCAGTTTTTTCCTTGTGTTAGACTATGTAATTTTTTATATGGATAGTTTTGGGCAAAAGTTTTTCAACAAATTAAAACATCAAAATATTTGAAACCGTGAAGGTGCAATATTGCTGAGCTTCTAGGCGCTAAACCTGGCACTGGAGTTTGGATTCAGATTCTGTGCTTTTCGTGTTGGACACTAAGCCGATTGAAGGTAACACTGCCTTTCGGATTCAGTTCAGTTCAGGGGCATAGGCTTACCGTAGTCTGTCACATACACCCAGTGAGCTGGTGCCAAAGGGCTTTGGACCTGATGACCCCAAAATGTACTGGCTGTTATGATTTTGAAGCTGCTGCTGACTTTTGCAGTGGTGGGCCCACTCAGAGATCTCACTCAAGTACTTTGCAAATGAGCACTACTAATACGGAGTGATGAGTGGTGTTCCTCCCCGTGGGTACTGGGCTCGCTGAAAGGCATCGAGGACTGCCGCCGAGGGACCAGATGTGTTCAGAAGGGAATACGGCTTGTAGCTCAGCACCAGTGAAGCATTGCCCAGCTTGAGGCCATCAGCCGTGTTGCTACCAAGGCTGTAAACACCTCACCATCTCTTTAAGAGAGACGTGCAGGCCTTGGAACAGCACACCTGTGCTGTGCTGCGCGGTGCTCGCACCCAGCGGGGCCCTGCCGACCACCCCACCGCTGGCAGCCTGCTAACAGGCCGCAGGAACGGTACGCTCTGCCTTGCCCGGGGTGGAGCTGGCTTTACTCCACCTAGACGTATGCTTTTGATGGCCGGACAGAACGACTCCTCTTAGGTCTTGTTTGTACCGGAGCACTGTTGTGAACAGCATAGCAGTTGAGGGTGGCTAGAAGCCATACCTCTTGTCCACGCATGAAAGCGGTGGCTGTCTCTGCCTTGGGCGCGATGCGACTGTTGAGAAGTCTTATTCATAATCATTTCAGTGGTACTTCGCAAGTGTCTGTGTATTTTTTCTCCTAACAAAAATATATTAAGTGGCTATCCTAAGACCGCATAGTCGAAGTACCAGGATATTCCATATGCTACTTTATTGTTGAGTTGAAATGTTTTTTAAAAGTGAAATGAACTTCCCGTTCTCTATTAATAATCTTTCTCTGCCAGGTGGAGTAGGTGTAAAAATTTCAATAGTTCAGTTGATTTTCATCTCAAAAATACATAGTACAGTCAAAAAAGGAGGACAGGGCTTTCCTTTGTGAAGTTGAAAATGTTTTTAATTAATGCTTTTGGAGAAATAAAACAGCTCTGCTGGGTACCTGCAGTGTCTCATAGTCTAATACTGTTTGAGCCCGAACCAGAACAGCATTTCACGTTTTGTAAGTGCATTAATTTGAAATAGATCAGAGTTGCATGTTATGTAGCAGTTACTAGAGTTATCCATATTTTAAAGACGTCTCTTCTCATTGCAAATTGTCATTTCAATGAGCCGTTTTGAAAACCAATTGTCACTTACAGTGTAAATTCAGCATAAAACCAACACAGTCATTGGAACACATGTATAGCACTTGGAGGCTGATGTGGTAGTGATTGTCAGGTGGTTGTCAATTTAAACGTTCGTTTGATTGATGTTACATGATCTCATTTGTTACGTCATCAGAGTTAAAAGTTCTGAAGGTGAGATTTTTGTTTTTCAAATTCTTGACAGTATGTGAATAACTGTTAGAGAAGGTAGTTAATGCTGTAGGTGGAAGATTCACTTTATGACTTCTTTAGTTTTATTGATAATTTTATTGTGTCATTCTATTAATTGAAGTCATCCATTGGCTCGTTTAGAATTCATGGACCAAATGCAGTTCCCATGAAAGTCTATTTAACTCCCTGGGTGATTACATGAGCTGTATTGTTTTCACAGCATTCATTAAAATTCTGATCAGTAGTTCAGTTTCAGCTTAGTTTCTCTCTAGTATTGCTCAGCATACGCAGAGTAGGGTGTTTTTCAGAAATGTTTATGGAAGGATTGTATCCATGGTGTATTTCTGTGAACGAGGGATTTTTTTTCTCCTGTTCATTAACCATCATTTGTCCAATCAGGAAGCAGAGTGACTATCAGAAATTGTTTGTTCACTTAAAATCTTGATTGAATATTTATGAGTAACTGAAAAAAATCAGCATTGATTTGTAAGCCAAGAAGAGAGCTATGTTTGTCAGATAATTTATTTGGAATCTGTAATCAAACTAGCTCTTAGCAAGAGTTGAGGTCAATCTAAACCCGCTTATATTTACAGCGTAGAGTGTTTTCCCCAAAAGAAAATATGGGATACTAGAGACTTTCGTTTAGCATTGTTTCAAGAAACAGTGGCTAGAAATTAAAGCCAGTCGGATGTAAATTAGAAATGAGGTGCATATTCCTATCGGAGCAGATGACTAGCTGTCACAAGAAGCAGTAGCAGTAACTGCTGAAGTCATCAAAGCTGATACAATTCTGGAGACTGTAATTTAACGCGATACAAGTTATTGGACTTGGCAGTATGTAGCCTGTGGCATATGGAAGATCAAAGTAAAAAAACCTAATGGTCCTCTTTGGCTCTTAAATCTCCTAACATGTCCATGAAGCGGCAATCACGGCTAGTATTTCTCTGAGTTTCGGTTCAATTTAGAATGTACAGAAATAACACTGATTGTTACAGTAGTAGAACACTGGTATGCCTTTAAAAAATTGTTGTGGTTTTTTTTAACGCGGTTTTTGTAAGGTAAAGAACCTTATAGCTTTAGAAATAGTTTCTAAATTTCTTGAATCATTTGCTGCCTTTTTTTTTTTTTTCCTCTCTTGAAGTGTGATTAAACTAAATATATAGGGATGGCTCTACTATGCCAGGCCTGTCTGCTCAGCTGGCTGTCCATAAAGGCTTAGAGCAATCAAGTGAAAAAGCTGATGAATGCATTTAAGTTATTCAGATGTTACTACAATATTAACTTTGTATTTGTTTAGCAGGGAACTGCACTGATTGCGAACACTGGAGCTTTGTTGCTCTTGATACATTAGAGATGTAGTGATTTATTCAGCATGCATATTCCATTCAGCATTTTTTTTTAGTGCTTTTGAACTCTGAAATTAGCCTTAAAATTGTGAGGTCTGCATTGACCAACTCATTGGGAAGGAAAAAATAGCAGTGCATCTTATGAACTCACAAGTTTTGTTAAAGTACCATGAAGTTTAAATTTAAAAATGGAGAAAACTGAGATAGGTTAGCACATTAAACCTCGAGCTGTTCTAGATCGTGCTGCTTTGCATTTAGTAGGGAGGTCTGTGACGGAAGGACAGGGATAGAACTCGGTACGTAAGGAGGAGATCGTGCCAATGATGGTAAATCAGAGCTGTGAATTTCAGATTGGTTTGGGGTTTTGGTCAGATCTTCTGTTTTGTATTAAGACGGAACCAAATCCCTAAATTTTTCATTTGTCCTCAAATGTGCTCAAATGAGAAAATCTCCCATTGTTCAAACAGAAATCAGCAAATAGCATTATATTCATGTAGCACTATGGGGTAAGAAGGTTTCCTTTGTTATAATGTGCTTGCACAGTGTTTTCACAATATGGGCATGTAGTGGGTACCAACTGACTTCAAAGTGTTGTGTGATGTCAGCATTATATAAGCATCATACAATTGTTGTTGCTGGCTAGGACTGTGACACTGACTGACTAGTCATGGTTTTATTTATTTGTGTGCAGTGTAGTCACGACTAAGTCTTTTCACCTATTGGATTCATTTAAACATCTCTTGAAGTTTATATCATTTTTTGTTAGTAACTATGAATTTGGGGGTTTTAAGAATTTCTGAAGCAATCAGATGGCTTTTTTTCCCAGATTGCATTTTTTAATTCAATATGGTAAGTAACAGGAGTAATTGAAAGCGTTTGCGTACGATGGACTGTGAGAACTGGGACCTTCTTGAGCACTCAAGGCAAATTTCAGCATGAACTGCCAAGTAAGCTAAATGTCAGATGTGTGACGTACATGGTGTATACTCTGAACTACCTAATTTCCCACTTCCAACGGGAGCCATGCTAAATTAATTATGGATTACCTGTTTACTGCAGAATGCCTGTTTCTGGCTTCCAGATATATTTTTAATACCCTTTGTAGCTTGTTTTCAACCAAAGTAAAATCTGCCTACTGTAGACTCAATTCGTAACAGCACATAAATAATTTGAAGGAATATTGTAATCTTAGAAATACTACCTGAGATGATCACTCTCTAGTTTACGGTCACTAAGAGGAAAAAAATAGTACCTACAAGAACTCTGGCAGGTTTGATCTTTGTTTCTCTTTGACATCCTTGGCACTCTTCAAACTTACACAAATCGATGCTAACGAACGTTTTTGTTAATCAGAGAAACATTACCTCTTATGATTCTCCCTGTCACTCCAACTTTGTTGCTCTCCAGCTGTTTGCAGTCTTGTGCTTATGGGAGACTATTTCCCAGAATTACAGAACAGGTGGGGTGGGGAGGCACCTTTGGAGGTCATCTAGTCCAACCCCCCTGCGCAAGCAGGATCAGCTAGATCAAATTGCCGTCTCTATGCTTTCCTTTCCTATTCTGTCCGTACAAAGCAGATGAAACCCAGCTCATCCCAGGCAAGTGAAGAGTCCCCTGTATGGTAAATAGAAGTGGCATTGAAATAATTCTGTCTGTTCTCGTATTTGCTAACTCCAAGCCAAGCATTGTGTGTGGTGAGGGCTGAAGAAAAGTTCCTATCAGGAAAAATGTTGCATAGCCTCAGGTAACCATCCCTTCCCCAAAAGGCTAAAAGTTCCCCAAGAATTGAGACGGATATAAGAAACGCTAATATTTCTGTCACCTGTTCTTGGCTTTTTAAAGTGAGCAAGCCAAGCATTAAGGATGTAAGGTAACTTTAACCAAGTGGGTTACTCACCCATAAAACTGTTTCATCTTCAGTACGAAACAGTAGCAGCTGTGAGTCCATAGGGTATAAACAGTTCGGATGAGGCCTCCCAGCTGATAGTGAAGGATAAACTCTGAGTACTTTCGGCTAACAGGACAACAACTAAAGCTCTAATTTCACTAAGGCTGACCCAAGGATTTCGGTCAATGCCTAATGAAACGCTGTGTGGCTAACATCCATGAAATGTGGATCAGGCTTTAAATGCAGAGCAGCTTCAGACGGATACTTTGTGCAACGAGGAGACCAAATCTGGTGCCCTGCGTGCTGTAGAGAATGTAAAGTCAGTAACAGTTTTAGCAAGAGAGGGCAGATCGCTTCACGTACATATTTTGAGATAATGAAATCGGAGGAAGCTCGAGTTCATTAGTATTAAATTGAGTGTTGAGGGGAAAAAAGCATCAAAATAATGTAAATAGAAAGCAGTACTTCTGTGAATAGGAAACACTTTGCATCGCAAGTGCAAGCGGAAATGTTAATTTGTTAAAAAGATTCCCTTGCAAAAACAGGCTTTGGGTTTTTTCCAGAAGATTCAGGAGTGCTTATGAAGAGATGCTTAGGGAGAGATGTCAGAATTTGACTTCTCCAGCTCAAAGGTGGAACAGCTAAGTGAAAAACCTGCATTAACACATATGAAAAGGCTTGCTTAGGAGCCGTTGTGCATGCATGAAGTTCTCGTCTTACAAAATGGAAGAACTTTTTCTCCAGGTTTGTAAACTAAAAGCTGGAAAGCTGTATCAGTGATGGGAACGCGTCGCTTTCGCTTCTCTGACGTGAAAACGGATGGGTCCGCATGGACTCAGATTGTTTTTCTGGCCTGTCTTCAAAGCATTTTTCTTCCCTTCAGTGACTACAAGCACAAAATTATAATACATCTCTACAGTTGGATCTTAACAGGTCAGATTGTGCTCAACACCGCATCGGGATCAGGTACTAAATCAGGTCTGATTTAGTGTCCCAGATGAGGATGTAGCCTGTCATCTAAGCTTTCCCATTCATCTCCCAATTTGTTCTTTGAATGTTGCAGGAACAAAATTTTCTCATACCCACTTTTAGGGCTGATGCGGTTCAGTTCACAAGGAAGGCGATCTCTTGGTCTGAAGCAGACCATGAGAAGTCAGTTGGAATTTCCAAGAAGTTGGTAGTGTAATTTTTAACTCTCCAAGTTTCTTTCCTACTGTGAGTCTGACAAATGTAAGTCACGGAGTGAGTTGTACTGGAGATTCTCTGACAAATTGCTTCCCTGTGATTCTCCTTATGAGGATAACAGCAGTGTTTTTTGAAACGAGCATGCCAAAGGAAATAATTTGTAGTTAGTTACGGTTCTGTCCTCCACATATGTACCAAGGAGGGATCTGGACCAGTCTGGTTTTGTTTGGGGGAAAAGGTCAGTACGACTAATGTGGCTTTGAGTTGAATTTAGCTCTGCAAATGCTCTTCAGTGGTTTTGCTACACTTAATTCGTGTCACAGACCAACATAATATGTACAATATAGAGAAACCCACTCAGTGAATAGGTTTTCCCGTGTAGTAATCGTGGTGTAAGCAGAGGTTCAGTGTAGGAGGAATCTCCCTTTTGCTGAGAAATACAAGAGCCTTGAAGCAGTGCGAGGCCAGCATGTGTCTACCACAGAATGGTAAGGTTTCCAAAACCCACCACAGGAGACTGCAGACCCCACGATCTGCAGTCACCTGCTCCATTGGGGTACCGACGAAACTCGGGATGTAGCTGCCGGCTCAGTGCATTACACTAGCTTTGTGGTCACGACAACCCGGTTGTGGAAAGACAGGATGCAAGTACTGAATTGTCTCGTTCATACGCTTCTGCACAGGCTACCTGCGCCTTGGAGCTCAGTGTCTAGGAGTTGGGAACGGCACTCCCCTCCTTCCTGGCAGTTTGCCGTGGGGCCATGGGTCAGGACTCCAGCAGTGTGTCTCGCCTTAGCACGGCCTTTCCTCTGTCGTGGGCATGGGCCATCGTCCCCTGGGAAGGAGCAGGGAGGGAGCAGTTAATTCCCAAATTCCCAAACCACTGTTTCTCCAGTGCATGCCCCTGCCAGCCCCGCAGTCCTAGGGAGGATCTGGGCCTAGAGGGCCCATGTGGGGACACAGATTGGCGCTTTGGGGAGAGTCAGCTGCGCAAAATAGTACAAATGACTAAATAGTTTATTGTAGAATGTAATAATCCTTCTTAGTGTTTTTATTCATACGCAAATTAGGAGGCTGCTAACAGCAGTAATTGTTGTTGTTTTGGAACAATCGAAAGGATGTTGTAAAAGAATTTGCTTTAAAAAGTCCTGAAAGAACTGTGTTATTTATATTGCGAATATTCAGTGACGTCGAGTGACTGATGTGCCTGGTTTTCGTGTTAATTCTAAACAGCAAGACCGAGGGCTTTTTCTCTTCTTTAGGTCTGTGTCCTGCAGATACTGTTACAGGATAATCTACTTCGGGTAATGAAATAAAGGCTCCTAAGACAGGCAGAAAATGCAGGGGAAAATCTGTGCCATAATCTGCCTTTCACGATGAAGGCGGTTTAGCCTCACAGCGTAGTGGTACCTCGGCAGCCTGAAGCTTAGCGTAGCTATTTTAGCTGCGGTTGTACTAGAAGGTCATTTAAACCATCTGTTTTTAGAGGAGTTGGTTTTATTTTGCTGCCTCATCCTCATGGTAAGCTGCTACTCGGAAAAGCTGAGCCTCTTCTACTTGGCCTGTTGGTACCTGTAAGGCCTAAGTTTACACGCGAGCCTCCACAGTGTGATTGGAGGCCACAGAAATCAAGCCCTAATGAATGAAAACAGGGAGGAGAGGTATCGTACTTTTTGTACAATTAAGCAATGTGACTTGGCGTACGAAAGTATTTACCGCTTTGTTTCTTGGCAAGGTTTACAACCTGGTACGTGCAAGGGGCGCAATACGAAGTTGGCAGTGCTCTTAGTCATAAGAGATACGAAGCTCACTCGGCCAAACACAGTAAGGCTTCCTGCAGAGCTGGGACAGTTGGGTTGGCATTTGTGTCCCGCTTGACGTGAAAGCAGTTTTGTCCTTTTTAAAAGGCTTCATTTATCTTTTTGTTGCTAGTCTAGAAAGTGTTTTTTTAAACTTAAGTACTCATGGTAAGAAACCTTTGGGTATGGTTACTTGCAATATCCTTCCTCGTTTCCACTTTTTCTTTAAAAAATGTCGTTAGTGGAAAAATTTCATTCAGTGGTGAAAATGTGTCAGGCGATGCTTTTTCTTTGCCCTTTTCTCGGGCACCAGAAGAGCAGAAGAAAGGAGAAATCTCTGGGATGTGAGAACAGTATTCTAGCCTGGGACACATTTCATTTTCTTTGCAGAGCTTTGTGAACTTTGCAATTTATTCATGAGCACAGGCAGGATTGAAGCTACTATTTTTGCACGAGGTCATAGTATACAGACTCTTCATTTAAATTCTAGATGCTGACTTCTTGCTCCGAGTGTCATTTGCTGTCACCCTGCAAACAGCGGAGCTACTACTTCCAAGACATTTGGTGGGCAGGAAAAGTGCCATTTCTATCAAGGTACATATATTTCCCCACTTGCCTTGGAAGGCTTAAAAATGTTTCAGGATTTTAGGATACGGTTGGGTTGCATAAAATTTCATGAGCTTCTGAAGTCTTTACAGAGAGACCAACAATAAAGATTGAAACAAATCAGTTGAAGTAATAGTCTTTGTTGTGTGAAATACATCCTGTATAGCTGAGGAATAATGTTTCTTCTTTTTGTCGGCTACTGTATTTAAGGGTTTGCTTGGAGTTTAATGCTGTCATTTTAAAATATCAGAAATTCTTTGCTTCAGCTTAACGGGCTTAACTTGGGTAAGAGGGGAAATACTACCAACCTTGCCAGGGTAGGAACAGAGTAACTTTCCTTTGTTCTCCAAAGGACCGAGAGCTGCACCAATCTGCACCTCTCACCCCTAGCCACTGCATAACCACGCCAAAGGCCCTCATCTGTTAAAGCAGGTAGCGCAGACTTAAAGTGAAATGTAAATGACACTTTGACGTTTCCTAGAAAGAGAAAAGCTCAACTGCTAATGACAGAAGTGGCCAACAAAAAATGGTACAGGTGCCCTCTGCTCTTTGTTTTCTTTGGTGGTTATCAGTGGCATCTGCATCATCAATATTCAAACTAACTCATCCTCCATTAATATACTGTTGTTAAGCTGCCTGTTAAGTCACTTAAGTCATTTAAAGAGAAGGAAATCACGGCATAGACATCAGATGTCTGAAATTTTGTTCGTATCGTGACAAAGCGCCACTAGTGGTTTTAAATACCAAATGTATGGCTACTGAACCCGGCAGAGATTCCATTTGTTATAAAGTTATGTAATAAAAATAATGCTACTGAGCATTAAAGTAGGCCACATACAGCATTTGCCTGTTCTGTAATGATAGACTGTGTATGACATGAAAACCTGAGGCAAAACCTCTGTAAACTTTAATAGTGTCAGGGTTTTACTCTGAAAAACGACTAATTTAACCTGGGAAAGGACTATAGAAGTATCCACTGAGCAGCTCAAGTGTTGGAGCCTGGTAAGAGAACTGCTTACCACGGAAATTGCAGCACTAGATGTTTTGTATCTGGAAATGCACAATATACCTGCAAGTAATAATAAGCCTTCAAGGTGGGGTTCCCAGATGGTAATAAGTCACAGTCTCAGCCTTACAACAGTTCCTGAAGCCATGCCGGTGCTGTGCATCTGTGCCGAGTTTCTCGCACATTTCTGTGTTTAAACAAAGTAAAATTATTTTCCTTGTTTTGGTGTTTATTTTGAGGTCCTCTGCTGCACTGCCGAGGTTTTTCTAACTAGTTGCTGTGTTAGAACATTGATAGTGCTCCAGATAGCTCGTGCTGCTCATCTCATGGGTCACTGTATTGTGTTCCTAACTAATTGACGAGTTTAATAATACCCATAATAAGACTTTTAGAGTATCATTATTTAACACCAAGCACTGAGAGGTTTAGGAGGTCAAGTGGGAGGTTAAAAGTTCTGCTGAAGGAAACACTGCTAATACGGCTACGTGAGACCTTCGGACTTTCCCTTTTGTCAGACAGCCGTGACAGACTGTGGGATGTCCTAGGCTATTACTTCAGCTGTAATTTGCACATTAATTTCAGTGTATTCAGTCCACTGTAACTTAAGTCTCTAATTGGGTTGTTTATAGCCTGGCTTCAGCTACTGTGCTAGCCTTGACTAAATGGCGTGACAGTCCACCTTCCTATAAAATCTGGGGTAATTTAAAAAACCTCAGTAGGAAGCACTCTCACTGTTTCACATTCTCGGAGTCCTACAGGATCTTTGGGTTCCAGCTTCACCTCAGTCTCGACGAGATGTTCCACTCATGTTCTGACTGCAGCCTTTGTAGCATAAAATGAGCCTGTGTTTTCGTTTGGGTTAGTGTATTGATGCTGCTTGTTATATATCATCTGTAAACTTTATCACATGCAAAGGAAGAGGGGGAAAGACTCTTTTGGGTCCTGACAGTTCACTTGATTTCAGTGGAATTACATCAGACTTAGCTTAGGTTTGCTGTGAATGAACCAAGCCCCGTTCTTCTTGCTATGGCGTTTCCTCCTTTGCACGTTGTAGAAGCAGACTAAAGAACTACTGTGGTTGCTGAGACTTTGGAAGACATTAAGAGCAGTTGGGTTTCAGTTTGTTCTTCTCTCAAAGGTGCTTGCAAGAAGGTCAATTTATAAACTTAAGTTTGCTTTATGAACTCGTGTGGGTGGTTTTTTTGTTGGGAAAAATATGTTTTTCCCTGCCTAAACAAACAAACAAAAGATAATGAGACTTTCACTAACCAGCTTGTTTTGAAATGTGCTGCCTTTTTATTTTCCTTTTCTGCACACAATGCCTTACTTTCATGTAGGCGTTTTAATGTCTGTATTGTCCTCAGCACCAAAATAACTAATTTTAAGGCTGTGTTTCTTGTACTTGCTTATGTTGGTGTCAATCTGGTACCTCTGGAAACTTTGAAACAAATGTATGCATGATCCTAAGGCAAATGGGTGAGATCTGGCTCATCGGAAATTGGAAACAGATTTGTGATTGCTTTCAGTGGAGCCAGGAGAGCCGGTAGGCATAGAGGTTAAGTAATATCTTTAAGGAGCTTGGAATTCTTCTCAAAGTTGTACATGTACCACCAGGAAAAACACATACATTTTTCCTGAGAAACGGTAAGCTAGCTGACTCATCTCTGGCACTACACTTTTTTATTGTTATGCTTATTATTTAGTTATAGACATCCCAATAATGACACACAAGTCTATTATATTGAGTGTTCTACAGCCTTATAATAAAAAGTATGCCCTTGAAGAGCTAAAGTCTACACATAGAATATTAGGAACAGGAGATTGCTCTAGAGAGGAGAAGAGAATGCTGTGAAGTACCGATGTAGCATTCTTGGGTAATGCTGTCGGTACAGCAACGAAATTATGGTTTGAGTGTTTGGGGATTTGATTTTTTTTTTTTTTGAGACTTCTGAGCAAAAGGGAAATTCTGTGGAATGTGCAGAGGAAGTTAAATTCCCTGAAAGATGCCAGCATTGCTTCTCCTAGCTTCCAGGAATATTTGCTTGAAAAATGTGACGAATGAAGGCTAGCATCCTGATGTAATTAGGATTGGAAGACAACCTATTGATACTTGCTAGGCTGATAAGTAAAAAGAGGGGGGCGGGTTGAGGAGGGCTTTGGAAAGGAAGACAAGCAATTTGTGCAGCATGGAAAACAGAACAAGTGGAAGGGTATCGCCTTCCTGAAAGGCAACCCGAAAGCTGAGTTTTCAGAAGCATTCGCGATGGACTTGAAGAGGGCGTGAGTGTTGACATCAGTCAGGGAAGCCAGCGAGGGTCAACTCTGAGTGGAGAATCTGCGGTGTAGAGATGTTTTGCAGGAAAAAAAAATTTAAAAGGCCATATAAGAAGATTTGATCACTTTGGAAGAGATTAAAGATGAAGATGTGTGTTACATAAACGCATGATTACCTGGATGTGACTGTATGGCCACGGTAATGTGAAGCACTAAGGTGTAGCTATTGAAAAAGTAAAAACCTGCTTTTAAACCTCTTGATGCTGGGCTACCAAATGCTAATACGCAGATGGCAATGAACTAGCTCTGATTTTAATTTGGCCAGGAGTCTACTCTGGTATAAAGGATGGACCAGTGCATCAGCATGTGGGGATGACGACTGAGTTTGTAGATGAGTATGTGTTGAAGGAGAAGAAAACAGGGTAACAAAGACCAGGGATTCTGCAGGAATCCACAAGGAAAACGGTGAAGTGTAAAGAGGGATTGGGGGGAGAGGGAAAAGGAAAATTCAGATGGGACAAAGTCTCAGGAGCTGTAAAACAGCATGCTTTTCTAAAAAAAGACAGTTGTTTATGTTAGAATGGTTTTGATTTTTTTTTTTATTGCCTTTTATTTTCTTCCCTTGGAAGAGTGGTAGAGATCTCGTGCAGAGATAAGAGCAAAGCCAAGAGAAGCTGTAGGAAGTAAATCAAGTAAAATTTTGTCCAGGTCTTGTTAATTCTGTACTTATGAGCATGAAGAAAACTATGGAAGTAAGGACTGAAAGCATATATAAAAATGATTGACAGTTCTATTCAATTTAAAAAGTGGAGCTTAAGTAAGAGGATTTTTGTTTGTTTGTTTTAAATAAAACCAAGGCAGAATACCAAAGCAGGCAACAGCAGAATTAGGTGTTCCACTGCAATATGGGTTCATGAATTTAAATTAAAAAGTCTGGCATTGAGTTCCTGTCTGTTTTCTATTAAAATAACGTTAATGTTTTTGTGTCTTTAACCTATCTATATAGCATCACACTATATTATTTAAAGTTTCTCGGCACCTTGGCTTTATTGCTATCAAATATTGATCGTTGCTTAGAGTTCAGAAGTTAATTAGTGCACAGGCATGAAGAAGAGCAGCTAGGTCAGATGATCAGTATGCTGGTGGGTTAATTCAGTAGATACAAATCTAAACGCTGAAGTGAAATAGTGAGTAGTTTCCTTCTTACACGCTGTACAATTTAAGTCTAAATTAGGGTGTTGCTGTGCTTGGTATACTAGCTGTTTGTCAGCTCATCAGTAAGACAGGTTTCATAGTGAATAGATCCTCAACANTAAAAACCTGCTTTTAAACCTCTTGATGCTGGGCTACCAAATGCTAATACGCAGATGGCGATGAACTAGCTCTGATTTTAATTTGGCCAGAAGGAGTCTACTCTGGTATAAAGGATGGACCAGTGCATCAGCATGTGGGGATGACGACTGAGTTTGTAGATGAGTATGTGTTGAAGGAGAAGAAAACGGGGTAACAAAGACCAGGGATTCTGCAGGAATCCACAAGGAAAATGCTGAAGTGTAAAGAGGGATTGGGGGGAGAGGGAAAAGGAAAATTCAGATGGGACAAAGTCTCAGGAGCTGTAAAACAGCATGCTTTTCTAAAAAAAGACAGTTGTTTATGTTAGAATGGTTTTGATTTTTTTTTTTATTGCCTTTTATTTTCTTCCCTTGGAAGAGTGGTAGAGATCTCGTGCAGAGATAAGAGCAAAGCCAAGAGAAGCTGTAGGAAGTAAATCAAGTAAAATTTTGTCCAGGTCTTGTTAATTCTGTACTTATGAGCATGAAGAAAACTATGGAAGTAAGGACTGAAAGCATATATAAAAATGATTGACAGTTCTATTCAATTTAAAAAGTGGAGCTTAAGTAAGAGGATTTTTGTTTGTTTGTTTTAAATAAAACCAAGGCAGAATACCAAAGCAGGCAACAGCAGAATTAGGTATTCCACTGCAATATGGGTTCATGAATTTAAATTAAAAAGTCTGGCATTGAGTTCCTGTCTGTTTTCTATTAAAATAACGTTAATGTTTTTGTGTCTTTAACCTATCTATATAGCATCACACTATATTATTTAAAGTTTCTCGGCACCTTGGCTTTATTGCTATCAAATATTGATCGTTGCTTAGAGTTCAGAAGTTAATTAGTGCACAGGCATGAAGAAGAGCAGCTAGGTCAGATGATCAGTATGCTGGTGGGTTAATTCAGTAGATACAAATCTAAACGCTGAAGTGAAATAGTGAGTAGTTTCCTTCTTACACGCTGTACAATTTAAGTCTAAATTAGGGTGTTGCTGTGCTTGGTATACTAGCTGTTTGTCAGCTCATCAGTAAGACAGGTTTCATAGTGAATAGATCCTCAACATGGATAACATGGCGATAATTGTTTTAAAGTAGTATCATCAGGCTGCACCAGCTGAAAACCTACCTCAGAAAAATAGCGTGTATCTTCTAAAGTTTGACCTACGGCTTAGGGGTAACACTGTATAATTCTCAGCCCGTGTTCTTACGCTTGTACGTCTTCAGCAGTAAGTCTTCTAGGGCAGCACAAGACGCAGCAATGATGCTGACTGCGGCTACAGGACAGCACAGCCTCTCTCCTGTCACTTCCTACATGAATAGTAAATGGGAAAACACTTGATTTTTATCTTAGTGATGTACTTGTTTGTGTTAGTCATAATGAACTTGGATTCTGTCGAGAGTTTTCTTACCAGGGTTGGAAGGTTCTTCTGCTCAGATGTGTTTATGTAACAAGAAATACTGCAATAAAAGTCAGGAACAATATAGCCAAGTAACAGCAATGTTAGCTAAATGTGGACTTACTGGAATCCACCAGACTGCTCTTTAGCTGGAGTCGTAGTCAAGTATGGATCTGCTGTGAGACTTTGGACCTACTATGTTAATATATTACTCCTGACAACAAGTGATTTCATGGATTCATTTGAAGAAACATACCGTTCAAAGATGGAATAAAGTGGTGGTGAATCAGGCTTATTAGCCCTCGTAGTTATTATGCCAAAAGCAGGATAGCAAATAAATACTGCTGGTGGGGAGCATTAGGTCTGCTCGTTATAGATGCAGAGTCATGTACCAGTCTCCAGCGTGATTTCACCCGGGAACGCTGCCATAAGGATTACAAATGGCTTTCTGCTTGAAAATTGGCGTGTATTGCTTTAAACTTCCAGTGAGGGGTTGACAATTTATCCTTCAGATAATCATCTTGTGTTAAGTTGGACATCTTACTGTAACTTTTTGCTACGTGATATACCAGCTCCTATGAATAATTTACTGCAGCTGACGGTGCACTTCAGCTCTGAAGTCTTTATCAGCTCTGGTGGCTTTTCAAAGTTTGTTATTAAACTTGGAGCCAAAAATCTCATTGCATTCAAAGTCAGTGGAATTTCAGTGTTAATTGCAACGGGAATCACCATGTGAGCTTTTAGGGCAAACTTGTCGTGAATAGAAACTCTGCACCACATCCCGGTGAGGACAAAGCCGTGTATTTGGGCCCCAGTAAGCAGTACTCGTGGGCAATTTTGCGAATTGTGCTTAGCACGATTCCCCCCACGTAAACAAAGGCAGCCAGACCTTGTCAGATGAGCTGTAATACCAGGAAAGAAGTGTCTGCTACATCTATATGCTTGATTCATTATGCATTATCTCAGCTCTAAACTTTCATAAATCACAAACTCTTTTTATTCCTATTTTTATCTCCTCTTTATCAGGGAATGTAGTGACAGGACGAGAGGTAATGGTTTTAAACCGAAAGAGGGTAGATTTAGATTAGACGTTAGGAAGAAATTCTTCACGGTGAGGGTGGCGAGACACTGGCACGGGTTGCCCAGAGAAGCTGTGGACGCCCCCTCCCTGGGAGTGTTCAGGGCCAGGCTGGATGGGGCTCGGAGCAACCTGGGCTGGTGGAAGGGGTCCCTGCCCACGGCAGGGGGGCTGGAACTGGATGAGCTTTAAGGTCCCTTCCAACCCAAACCATTCTGTGATTTTAAATCTCACTATTTCAGCTTCTGAAGATTTTAGGAACCATTTTATTGGTTTTACTAATGTGATACCAATCTCAGTTTGCTTGTCTTATATTTTGTCTTACTGTGAATAATCAGATTATTACGTGGAGCAAACAGGAAATGAAGCAATGGCCTTAGATTTCTAGGAAAATCAGTGCAAGAAAGCTACAGAGTTATTGGTCCTTTAGTTAGAAGATGGCATTTTACAGGACAAGGATATTTGCAGGCCAAGCTTCTCAGCAGATGTAAAAACCCTGACCTTTTACAGTCCAGAGGAATATTGGTTATGAAGGTGGTTAGTTATGAGGCTGCTCTCCAAAAACACGAGAGCCTAACACAGAAGCCTTGTGGCAGAGACCTGTGTGAAGCTTTGAAGGCAGCTGATAGGCTTTTCTTCAGACTCAGGTACGAAGCTTTTGTTACTTTAGTCATTTGCATACTGTAAACCTTCAGATTGATAACACCACGTTTGGTTTTGAACAACTACTTTTGCATCACTTTCATCTGCTGCGAGCCCCAGGCTTCCAGGGCAAGTTTCTTGAGGACCCTGCATGCAGCTGGAGCTGTAGCGAGGGCAGGGAAAGCTGGCAGCGAGCGGCAGCCTCCAGAGTAAGCCTGTCGGTGTGAACAGCACCTACCCACCCTTGAAAAGCACCTGGTTGGGAATGTGGTTGAAGGAGATGTGGAAGTGCCTAAGGCTCAGGACCCGTGTTGACTGTGACACGTTGCAGATCACAAATCCTGCCTGCGTTTATAGAGAGTTTCTACCTGACACTAATGCTGAATCCCTGCAGCTTCACTTTTTGAGAGGGTAAGTGCCTTTTGTCAAACCCAGCTGATTGCCTGAACAAAGGTGCTCCCTTCCAGTTGCCCAGGTGATGTAGTTGTACATCAATACTGTTATGGTGAACAAAATAGATGGTAAAATGCCATGGGCTGGAACAGACTCATGAAATGTGTGATAGAGAGATACAGTGTGAAAGCAATTAAAATATTTTTCTCAGTATTTATTTAAAGGGAGGATTTATCGTGGTTTCGTGTTTAATAGCTTTAGGTTTCAGCCTAGTGTCAATAGTTAATTCTGTTTTGCCAAATAGATGGCCTCCCTTCATCCTGACATAGTTACTGTTATGCTGTCTCAGGGCAGGGACTGTTTCATTCTCGGGTTAGGGGAAAGGAGTCAGGGACTGTCCGTATGCTTTCAGAGAAATTTCTGGCCACGTGCAACACAAACTGATACCTCGCTGTTTGCTAGCATGCTGCTCAAGTAGAATGTGTAGAGGGCATGTGCTTTTGATGTGATCCCTCCGTTAGAAAATCATAGTAGTCAAATTACCAGGTTGTGCAATGTTTTCAGTTCTAAGATATGATATTATTGAATAAGATTTTAAAATATTTATTATGTAGAATAATTAAATAATGTCCATATTACTGGCTAAGCAAAGCAACATCCTGAAAGGGCCTTGTTAGAAGGACTAACTGCCACCCTGCCACAGTCTGTTTCGGTTTGAGCTTATTTTTAGATACCACTCGAGAGCTGAAAGGAGCCTTTCCCGGTAGTAGGTGAGAATGCAAGATTGCACACCTCTTTTTCTAAACTGGTTCGCAATGAAAAACGAGCTGCTATTAGCAGGCAGGGTGAGCTCTCTACAGATAAGCAACAACCCGCTAATTATCTCTATTAAGCATAGTTGCATTTGATTGTTCTATTTCTGTACAGTTTTGCCAACAAACAGAACTGGGTAATTCCCCCAGCCAGAGCCCAGAAAAGATGCTCCGACTGACCCGTTGCTGAGGTGACATTAAAAAAAAGCTGGTGGAGCTGCACTATGAATTGGGCTTGCTTTGTCCAGGAAGGTGAAATGTTTACCTTCAGGCCACTCTGAAAGGCTGAGGAGGCCGAGCTAATAACAACAGCTCAGCCCTGAGGGTTTGCAGGTACGGCCACTTTCTTTGCACAAGCAACCCTGAGCTACAGTATGCCCTTCTCAGAGATACAGCCGAGCCTGCTCATTCGTTTTCAGTGAGTGATGTGTATCTTCAAGAAAATAAAAGGGGGGGGGGAGGAGAGCAAAACTTTTTGACCTTCTGCCATGTTTTCTGTGGTGACAATGTGCTGAAAAAATGGAATTAACAAATCACTTCCCATTAGTAAAAAAATGCAAAAACCTGACAATTTCCATCTCATTTTCTAGTAGTAATTTTAGATAAGAGGCGAACAAGCTGCAACAAAATGTTCATCTGTAGTGACAATCTCTTCAAAGATCATCCTGATCTTACTGCCTTGCTATATCACTACCTCAGTCGCTCTCCAAAAAAAGCATCTGGATAGATCGTAAATGTATCTCAAAGAGTTGCTGTTGGTCTGTCTAGAAAGTGCATTCTAAACATTTATTGCTTCTTTAAAACATTTGTTTTGTTTGCAGGAATGTTATTTATCTAACTTATGGATGGAGTCTGTTGGGGTGTGGTCTTGTTAGTTCTGCAGTTCTTACAGTTCACTTCAATCAGTAGTAACTAGCTACTTTGAAGATGTGCCCGGCTAGGTCCTTTTATTTACTGTTCTCCTACCCTGTAAGGCATGACTGTCCAACTTTTCTCTATTCAGACTCTTCAAACCTACACTCACCTCGGTTCAGCCAGCTCAGATTTCTGTCATCATTTGTGTGGGGTGAAAAGAATGAAACTTGCTGAAGGAGTTCAAAGCTTTGATTAGTGTAAACCATTAATGGCAACTTCATTAACTTCTATGCAACTATGTCCGTTTACATTTGCTGCGGATCTGCCCTGGAAGTGTTCCAGGAGGGTACGCGGAGGATGGAGTCTTGCACAGAAGCACCGCCATTCGTTTTGATCTGATTCAATCCCTGCATTGACTGCTCTCAGCATTCAAAGTTGGTTTTTTACATTCAGCTCCCAAATTTCTCCTCAGTCCTGGTTTGTTCTGTTTCTCTGCTTTCTCTCTTATTTGCAATTAGTATTTCATCAAGAGTTTTCACAAATGAGAATACGCACATACAAAACAAGGTACAGCATCAGCAACGAACAGATGCCAGGAGATTGTACCATTGACCTCCGGGAACAGAAAAGATTCCCAAATAGGCACAGCATAATTTCTAGCTCCCCTTTTTGTTACACACACATAGGATGGATACAGTAAGATGCACATTAATTTGGTGTTTCTGTCCAGCTCTTGTCTGTTGTGACTCTGATACCGCTAGAGCTGTCAAAGCCTTACACCTGCCCTTATCGGATAAGGCTGCTAAAGCGTGATGTTGCCATTTCGTCTTCCTCATGGTCAAGAAAAAGGTCTGATTTTAGCAAAATAAAATCTAATTGTGATAGTTGATAGTTGATATGTGATACCCATAGACGCTTTCTGGGCTTGTATGTAACCTGTTACCTTCAAGAGGACGCATTATCAACTCTGGCAAGCTCACCCTCCTTCCCCTTCTTTTTCTTTCTTCTAGAGAAGCCTCCCACGTCTATGTTAGTAGTCAAACAGAGAGGAAAGAATTTGTATAATACAATAGTCTTATGCCTTCGGTCATAAGTGTAATCACTGAGGCCTATGGGAGCACTCCGTTGCTACAAATCCAGAGCAGCGAGTCTCTTGTGTCTCTGGGTATTGACATACACAAAATAAAATGAGAATAAATAGCCTGAAGCATGGCCATTCTGTTCTCTCTCCTGCTATGTATCTGTCTGTCACCAACTGCTAATAACTTTTTATTGTATATACTGGATTCTGGTTAGCTGCCTCAAATTTATTTTTTAGCATTTGTTTGTAGAAAACCTTCATTTACCTTTCTGTCTGTCATATAAAAGATTGAGATCCTTCCTGCCGAACCGCTGTGCTGCTGTTCGCTTTCTTACCTCTCCAGTTAGGTATTATCCTCCGATGAGAGAGTCTAATCAGAGTTGATGGCAGTACTCAAACTAACCCCGTTTCCTGCTAGAGGGTCTANTTCTGTTTCTCTGCTTTCTCTCTTATTTGCAATTAGTATTTCATCAAGAGTTTTCACAAATGAGAATACGCACATACAAAACAAGGTACAGCATCAGCAACGAACAGATGCCAGGAGATTGTACCATTGACCTCCGGGAACAGAAAAGATTCCCAAATAGGCACAGCATAATTTCTAGCTCCCCTTTTTGTTACACACACATAGGATGGATACAGTAAGATGCACATTAATTTGGTGTTTCTGTCCAGCTCTTGTCTGTTGTGACTCTGATACCGCTAGAGCTGTCAAAGCCTTACACCTGCCCTTATCGGATAAGGCTGCTAAAGCGTGATGTTGCCATTTCGTCTTCCTCATGGTCAAGAAAAAGGTCTGATTTTAGCAAAATAAAATCTAATTGTGATAGTTGATAGTTGATATGTGATACCCATAGACGCTTTCTGGGCTTGTATGTAACCTGTTACCTTCAAGAGGACGCATTATCAACTCTGGCAAGCTCACCCTCCTTCCCCTTCTTTTTCTTTCTTCTAGAGAAGCCTCCCACGTCTATGTTAGTAGTCAAACAGAGAGGAAAGAATTTGTATAATACAATAGTCTTATGCCTTCGGTCATAAGTGTAATCACTGAGGCCTATGGGAGCACTCCGTTGCTACAAATCCAGAGCAGCGAGTCTCTTGTGTCTCTGGGTATTGACATACACAAAATAAAATGAGAATAAATAGCCTGAAGCATGGCCATTCTGTTCTCTCTCCTGCTATGTATCTGTCTGTCACCAACTGCTAATAACTTTTTATTGTATATACTGGATTCTGGTTAGCTGCCTCAAATTTATTTTTTAGCATTTGTTTGTAGAAAACCTTCATTTACCTTTCTGTCTGTCATATAAAAGATTGAGATCCTTCCTGCCGAACCGCTGTGCTGCTGTTCGCTTTCTTACCTCTCCAGTTAGGTATTATCCTCCGATGAGAGAGTCTAATCAGAGTTGATGGCAGTACTCAAACTAACCCCGTTTCCTGCTAGAGGGTCTACGTCTTGCTCTTTGAGGACCCACGGTGCATGGCCATAGGAAACAGAAGCAAAAAGGCACACGATGAGACAACAATCGCTTTTGTTTGCGTACTTCCTGTTAAGTACTTAACCAACGTGTACTTGTTGGTAACAATTAATTGTTAATTTAGAACAACTTCAGAATTGTTGCGCTGCCTCCGCATGAAAGGAAATAATTTCAAAGCCGCTATGGGGCCAGCCTACCGCTGTTCAGCATATTTATCTTTGCCATTAGCTTTTTGGTAAAAGTGCTGCTTGTGTCCAGAGGCCACAAATCTTGTTTGTGCTTCCTGTTGCAGAATGTTTATTACACAAGCAATCAGCAGCTCCATGTGGGTGTTCTGAGTCCCACTATCGACGATGATGACAACAGATGCCTGGTGGATGTGAACAGCAGGCCCAGGCTCATTGAATGCAATTATGCCAAAGCCAAGAGAATGAAGCTTTACTGGCAGTTTACTCAGGTAATTCTTGCTCAGCGGACATTTCAGAAAGTTCAAAAGCTCTGTTCCTGTATCCAACGTGCGAGTAATTTGTTTTCTAACAGAACAGAACTAGATTTGTCCTTGCTTTCTTTGCATGGAGCCAGGAAGCTATGTTTGCATTTGATCCCAATGTCAGCTACCTCAGGAGGTTATAAACTTGTATTACATTTTCTGAGTTCACAATAAATTATTTGTTTCTGAGGCAGAGTACTGTTGCAGAATTATCTCAATCCAAAAAACATTATTTTGGTAGAGTCAACTGCAAAGTAACCTATTTAGGAACAAGAAACAGAAAGATTTCTTGTGGTTGGTTGGTTGGTTTTTTGGAAGTAGCAACTCGAAAAGCGGGTAGTGGGTTGCTGATGATAACAAACAGCTTCACCACGAGCTACTTTTGCAGTTCCTTACTTAAAAAGGCTAATGCTTTTGTGTTTGAGAGAGAGATAAAGAAAGAGATAAAAAGAAGTGCAAGTAAAGGCTAAGAAGTGAATTCACAGTGATGAGAACACTGATAGGACACTGAGTGCAGGCCTGGTGTCCACATTTCATAACCGATTTAGAAATACAAGGGAGAACTATAAAGAAGCCCCAGACATTCTGGGGCTAGCAGACACGCCCTGCGATGTAATGCTTACGGAGATCACTCTGTTCAGTTTAGCTAAGAGGAAGCGGCAACATGACTGAAAGCATTTCAGTGTTTCCACAGAGACACGTAGGTTATCCTGAAGACAAAACAGGTTCCAATGGTTGGAAGCTAAAGAATAGTCAAATCTGGTCTTTCAAAGGAAGGTAAGATTTTCCTAAGGATTAAAACGTTCGAAGTTTACTATGTTAGGTACTGACGTGTCAGTTGCTTAGGATAAATGAGATTACAATACTTTGTAAAACAAGTGCCTGATTTAGCTTCTGTGAAACATGTAATAGCTAGTGCGAGTTTGACTGGTCACAGTTGCTTCTCTGCAGTTTGGAGGCTACAAATCCAGTTGTGTGCTCCAGCCCATGGGCTGAGGCTCACCATTAAGGTAATTTTATTCCTGCATTTAATTTGTCTGTATCATCCATATGGGTTTGCAAATATCTTTTCTGCCAATGTATTAGGTTTATTCCTTTGATTTCAACAGCCGTGATCAATATATTTTAGGACATTGGTAATACAGTTTAGCATCTACCTGAGCACCAACAGCATTTGGACAGTAATCAGTAAAGCATGCTATTAACGTAATTTGTATTTATACTTAAAAGTAATACAGCTCTTTGTCTTTAAAGGGTAGTTCTCGAGAGGCAGACCTTAAGTCCCTAACCGGGGAAGACATCCCAGCTTTCACTTTCAGTCTCCTCAAAGGCACAGTTTTAATTATGTCTTCTCTCAAATTGTAACAGCAGCCTCGTCAGGGTGGGGGGGCCCTCACTGTGGCCATCTCCGCACTTGATTTTTGGTACCATTTTAAAAAAGGATAATTAACATAATTATTTAAATAGCATTTCAGTAACATTTTAGTACTGTCCACCTTTTCAGTGATTGCTCTATGTAACCCAACCCTTTGGTGACAAGTAATGGTGTCTGTTCCAGAATACTGCGGCTATTTTGTAATACTAATTATGCTACATCTGATTTGGGGGAACAGCAGTAGAATGCATTGATAATGTAACTATTAAAAGCTTCAGAAATGGTATTTAGCTATTTGAGGTTTGTTTTCTGTCTGTATTTCCATTCCATGTTCCAAATGCACTCTCCCAGTGAAGGTGCAGTGCTGCTAAACTGGACTCTACGGACTGTACCTAAGTAAGTCTTCGACAAAGAAACTTGTGCCCAGGAGAAGTGAAAGCTAATTAGTTGTTTCCTTATGATAAATTAAGAGACAAATGAAATAATAATTAAAAGCTTGCTGTTCAAAAAGGATTTTGTTAATACCCAATGCAATTTAAATGCCATTATTTGTCAACATACAGCCCCTTGTACGTTCGGTAAGCTAGAAGAAAGCTGATGAGAGAAAGCAAGGCTTACCAAGATCAACTGTTGAACTCCATTTGAAGTGCTCCCATTTAGTCTGGTGAAAGGATGTGTTTCTGTGAATACACTGGAAGCTTTCTATCTATCTGAAGTGTCTTTTTTTATTACATTTTTAAAGTTCTGGTATTTATTTTCCATGTTACGCAGTGAGCAGAGCTACTGAAAATAAGCAGGACTGTAAGTATTGATGCTTATGTAGTCTTGAAGTTTCCAAAATGCTAATTAAAATGTAGATGCTGGCCATGGCTTTTTATAGCACCTTTCTTTGGCTGCAAATATGCTTTGACTTCTCTGGAGTCTTTAGCCATTCAACAAGAATGTCTGATGCTACAGGTAATTAAAAATATAGCAGTGCAACTAAAGAATTGTCTCAGAAAAGGGATGAGAACAAGACTTAGCAACCAGAGCAGGATAAACCAATTGAACGAGATTTCCCTGACCAGCACAAAAACCAGTGTTTGCCCTGCATTCCAGACATGTATCAAGTTTGAATGAGGAAACTTTCTCGTTTTTTTTTCTGCAAAACACACTATATTCTGAGAGGCACCACAGTAGTCTGTGGTGGCACACGGACTTCAGTCTGGTCGGTAGAAGATTGCACAGCTTTTTGGAAAAAGGATTCTTGAGATGATAACATTTTCATTCTCCCTTGCACTGTTGAAATGTAATGATGAGAGAAATCCTTATGACAAAAGTAGAAAATACTCAGCTAGTGGTCTTGGTTCTGTAGATCTATTACAGAATTATTTAATTCTTAATTTGCACCTTTGATTAGAAGTCTCGGTGTGTGTGTATATATATCAAATGATTTCTTTTTTAAAATTTATCTTTTATTTGGTTTTAAAATTTTAAGCTATGTGGCTACCTTCAATTGTAGGCACCTGGATTTGGACACTTAAGATGTCCACGCTGTCTTGTAGACAAAGTAGTGCTTTAATGGGCATTCATAGGGAGGGAACCACCACCAGTCCCTCAACCTGTTTTCATTATACGTCACGGTGGCTGACTGGACAGAGGCCTTGGGAGACTGTGTGGTACCTTTCTGTACAGGACAAATTTGCACTGAGGAGTCAAAGCTTGTATTAAGTAAGTGTTTGTATGATCAAGATCCATCTGAGCAAATTTCCATGCTCTGCAGTTTTGCACAGCTGCCAAATGCAATGAGACCCAATGAATTGTAGGCTGCAGTGGCATTCTTCCTTCCAAGGCGTCTTCAAGTGTTTATAACTGTAATTATGTCAAATTATGTAAATTAGCCCTGAAAAGACTCCCATCAACTGGGTAGCGTTCAAGAATTTTACTGTTCAGGTTGTTTGTCAAGTCTTCTCTTAGGGAAATGCGTATTTTGGGAATATGGTTATGCTGAAAATTCTTCTAAGTGACGGTTCACCTAGTTCAGCCTGTCCCAGCACNATTATGTCAAATTATGTAAATTAGCCCTGAAAAGACTCCCATCAACTGGGTAGCGTTCAAGAATTTTACTGTTCAGGTTGTTTGTCAAGTCTTCTCTTAGGGAAATGCGTATTTTGGGAATACGGTTATGCTGAAAATTCTTCTAAGTGACAGTTCACCTAGTTCAGCCTGTCTCAGCAGTTTTTCATTTAATCAGAACACAATTAGACGTTACAGCAAAATAGTAAATGATCACCAGAAATTACAAAAGCAGAGGGGATAGGATTACAGGGTAATAAAATGGTCAGGATTTTACTAAGCTAAGCTATTAATTTAAAGGATATCAAGGAAGTTGCTTTGGCCTCGTGAACTATTAGGAAAGCAAAAACTAACTGCAGGTGCCACTGACTGCCCCTTATTTAGTACTAAACAATTAATCCTGCTGTCACCCTGTGAGCCCTTCACGGCAAGGAGCGGGTGCGCATGCAGTGCGCGGGCAGCAGCAGCACTCTGCTTCCCCGTGTAACCAAACGCTTGCGGGAAGCGTCAGCTCAGCAGCGCACCTGCGTGACAGTCACTGCCCACGTGCTCACTAAAGCTGCTGTCCTTGGCACTGCCATAGTGATTGCATTACCTGGTCTATCGTGTGGCAGAGCAGGAGCTCTGAGATGTAGGAGATGGAGGCCAGTGCACCTGGACAGATAACTCCTTGGGACACATTTCAGTAGCAACTGCTTATGGCTAGAAAAACCATGCTCTTCTGAACTGACGATCTGATGCTATACTATTATGTTTGGTTTGTGTAATAAGAAATAATACATTCTAAATGCTGCAGTCGGGTTTTCTGGTTTGTTTTTCTTTTTTTTGAAAAAAGTTTCTCAGTTTCCAGTCTGATTTCTCAGGTCTGTTGCTAATTGATGATAGAAAGGCAAGTTGTGACATAACGCCTGCCCTACAAGTGACATTCATCTCTATATACAACGATCACCTACCTGGGTGGCAGCAGGTCAGCTAGAAAGTACACTTACAGCATGTTAGGACTCCTCCAACAGCATAACAAAGGCAAAAGAGGAAGTTTTTCTGTAATAACTCTTTATCTTGCCGTGTCTTCATGTTTATATTTCATCAGATAGGGACGTGACTTTGACTTTTTATTGTGCTTCTAACCAGACTAGCTACGCTGACACGATTTGCTGCTGTGAGAAATGTGACAGGTGTAAAAAGAGGTAAAAGAAAGGACCTGAGGCAGAGCTAAAAACCTAAGCGATCCTTTTAAGGCTGTCCCATATCGAATTCTTTTCATTACAGCAAGCTCTGTTAATTTAAGTAACTCAACTTCCAGTGTAGTTGCCATAGAAGGGCAAGAAGAGTATGCATCTGTAGGGATGGACACTCATCAGAGACCTCATGGAGGGAGAGGCCGTGCAGGGCCTACGCTCAGCACCGTTGTGTCCCCCTATCTGCTGGCAGTCACATCTGCCTGCACCACTAATGTTGCTTTTACATGTTATGGAGAATTGTGAGTCTAGTCAGTGCTAGAAGTTTCCACGGGAAATCTTCCAGTTCGGAAGTGTTCAGAAGGGGTGTTTATGCTATCCTGAGAAGCTATAAATAAATTTTTTTTTTGCTGACAATTGTAGTTACTCCAAAATATCATAGTAGGCATTGCTCTGAAAGGAAAAGGAAAGACAGAGAGCAAATGTATGAGTTGTTACAGTATGGCACAGATAAACTTGATGATTCAGATCTCATTTAAAGAGGTATTAACAATAAATTATTAATATTAAATTTAATAGATTAAATACATATTCTATGTAGCTAAAGAAAGACTAGCCCTTAAAATTACCGAAAGCATTTTCATCTTGTTCCTCCTATGGATTTTGGCCTTTGCCACACAGTCATTCTGAATTATTCTTACCTGCCTTTATCTTAGGAAATTAAAGGATGTGCAATACTACTGCTACCTAGAACCGTTACCCACAACCACATCCCAAGCATGTAAGGGATACAGGGTACCAAACTGTGTGACAGGATTAAACTGGAGACCCGTGAAGCAAGCAGAGAATCTCTGTGCCAATTTCCTACGTCCTCTTGCTGAGCGTACACAGTGCAGAAGTGGAGGCTAACACCGTTAGCAGACAGTTTCCTTCCTTCTAACGTCCACTCCCAGTTTCCAACCCCTACATTAGCCAAGGACGTTGGTGTATAAGAGGGATGAATTTCAGTAGAGCTGTGTGTCTGAGGGAACAATTGTCCCCCATGAACTTCAGATTCTTCCGTTATGAGAACTACGGGGTAGAAAACCAGCATCATTAATTTATCAAGAATTTGAATTTATGCTGTACTTCTAACCCCAAAGGACGCAAATATACTCAGTATGTATTTGCAGTATAAGACACGCTACACTGCTATGCAGCTATAGAATTATGCAGTGCTGTCTGCCTGGCAGCTCGCAACAGAAAGTGATTGTGATCCTGTTGAAAGAAATACAGATTTTGATCCTGCAGGAGAAATATAAAGAAAAACAAAACCAAATTATTCCATGAATTGAGCCAACAGGCTAGGTTAAGCTCCGTATTTTTTGTGAGGCTATCTGATTTTTAAAATAACCAGTGTTGCCAGCTGTTCAGTTTTAAACCTCAACCACAAAAGAGCATTCCCCAGGCCCCAGGGGCCCCAGTGCCGTGTTGGTGTATGGGTTCAAGTTCAGCACTTTTTTCTATACTTAGCTACTCTTTGCCCGTCTTGATCAAGTATTACCCTAGCTTGCCTGTACTTAATATTTTAACTCACTGGATAACTGCACAAGGTGTTCTAGCTGGAGGACAAGGAACCTGAACCACTGTTCTGCTTAGACACAAGAAAGTGGTAGTTAGTTAATGTTTTAATTTTCTTTTTGCTCTGATAAATTTGCCCCTAATGCATGTGCAACCTAACCAATAGTCTGGTCATATTAAACACTTTTTAAAAACAGGTGCATTAGAGTATTTGTTTTTTAAACTCCTTGAACTATGTCTTACTATAACCCTACAAACTCATTAGTCCCATTTAGGCAGCCTGGAGTTGTTGTTTAGAAGTACGAAAATCTGAAAGCGTTCCCTCTTTCTCCATGTTGAATACCAGACTTCAACTTAGATATGAAAACGTATATGCAAAACAAACACATGCAGAAAAATGTTAAAACACAGTATTACATAGTAATATTTGTATTTAGTAACTGGAGTTAAATTTGCTTGCAGTTATTACTGTAGTTACTGGTAACCAAAATTTCCTTGTATAAGTTTAGTCTTCTGTTTGGATTAATTTTCTAGCAGCGAGTTTTAGGTGTAGAACTTGCCAGCTAGAAAGTTTCTGTGTGAATACAGCAGTAAAAGGAGCTTTTAGTGGGCGCGTTTCAAGTCTTTTCCAGCCCATCGCATTATGCAGTATTTACTCTCCTGAGGACTACATTTAAGCTCCAGAGAGACTTGTGCTGAATTAATTTAGGAGGAAGTTAACACTTACCCTTGTTTTTCCTTCAAAACAGATACCCTATTTGCATATTTTAGCATATAATTTTCAACACCACATTTATTTACAAAGAAATTATTTGTTCTAGTTCCACCTGATTTTTCCTAATTTCAGATGTCCAGATAGGCTCCATCCAAAAATCGCAGATGACAGCTGCTGCTGACAAGGTACTGCATGGCACTGTGACAGACATGCAAAAGAATGGCCAAATCCAGAATGTTCTCTACAACTTGACTGATAACCAACACTTACCAAATGAAGTGGCTGGGTTTCAGGAGATCTGAGCTCTGTCCTTGGTCCCTCCTTTGCATTACTGAACCTATCACTTCTTGGGTTCTGCATTCCTCGGCTGCAAGATGGACAAGAAGTATTTTTACCTTTAGCATACATCTTGTATTATTGCTAACTTCCCAGGACTCTGGCCTCGTCAAGGCAGTGGAATTTGCATCTGTAATTCCAGTGGATACAAGAGCAATACCTACGTAAGCAAGGTTTGGCTACGAAGTAACAACTTACAATCCAAGATGCAAATATTTGAGAAAGGTGTTCACTCGGAAGGCAATGAAGTCTGGATACAATAATGATATATATGACAAGGAAAGAGGGTTTGTTACTTAGCGAGATCATCAGGCCATCAGGTCTGGTATCCAGTGACAATACCCAGTATAACAGACAAAAAATAGATTGTTTCCATTATTGTCAGAGTACGCTGTGCAAGGTTTGTGCTACTGCTGAAAGGACATTCCATTCCCAATATCAATTATAATCAGGTAACAGACTTGGGTGGTTACTAGGGAAAAAGCCATTTTCAATAACTAGATGCTGTGACCAAAGTCCCAAAGAGCCCAACCTAAATTCCCGTGTTAGATTATGCAGACTGATTGAAACACTAGTGCAAATTCATTTCTTAATTTTCTTCAGTTGGCACTCAATTTATTTCTTGGTCTCTAGAGATCATTTTAATCATAAGCATATAACGACAATGCAGGCAGTTCAGTTTCTGGGTTAAAACGAGTTCGGAAGCCTTCATATTGAGCACTCAGATTAGAAAACTTAGGCTAATTGAATACACCACGTACACACAAAAGAAATAAGCGTGTCGTTCAGTATTTTTGTTTTCCAAAGGACTTACATTGTACTAAAAGAGTTACACCTCACAAAGAAATAGGAATGTGTATTTTCTTTCATCTAAACACCATAAATCTCTGGGAATCTGTTACATTGTCTAGGGAAAACGTCTCATTTTTCCTAGGGAAAATGTAAAAATCTTGCACTTTCTAGTTGTGATAAAAGACGTTTCATATTTGTCTGGCTGAAGATGAATAACTAGGTATCTCCTATGCTATGGTTGGGAAATAATAATGCAAACTTTTCTTCTTTACGTTAGTTTTCTAGGTATGCTACGTTAGAACAGTATTTTCAGCCATAAGGAGAAAAAGAGAAAGACTAAGGCAGTAAGGTGCTCTTAGGCGTGATCTTCAGGCGCACGCTGTGAGTGGATTTTCTTACCAAACTAATACTACATTCTTGTTGACACTCAAAAGCGGGGAAGGAAGACATGTTCAGAAGAGTTGTGCCCAGACAAGCAATGCAGAACAAGCCTTAGAAAGCAACATACACGGAAGTGATGATTGCTTCAAGACCAAACAAAAAGGCAAAACCCAGGAGTACAGAATTCGGCACATCGAAGATGAGAAAATTAACTAACTAGATTAATTACCTCAGCTAGAAGACTGCCTCAGGCAATGGTCAGTGCTTGCTGTTTCACAGAAGTGAGGTCTATTCTGAGCCAGCAGTCCACTGTAACACCAGGAGGAGGATTCTCTTCGTGACCCCAATATGCTCTTTTCATGAAGAGAGAGACTTGTCTGAATTATCATCTCAGCATGCCTATAAAAAGTTGTTTTATCAGCACTCTTAAAATTAACCCAGCCCACTAAAAGCATCCGGTCAGTCANAGGAGGATTCTCTTCGTGACCCCAATATGCTCTTTTCATGAAGAGAGAGACTTGTCTGAATTATCATCTCAGCATGCCTATAAAAAGTTGTTTTATCAGCACTCTTAAAATTAACCCAGCCCACTAAAAGCATCTGGTCAGTCACTGAACATCGATGCCTGTGACCGTGAATTCCGCACGTTTCCTATACCCACACAATTCGCAATAGTTGTTGCAAATTTCTAACTCTAATGATCCTTTTTTCCATAGAAAGCTCATTTACCAGTTTCACACTGGTATTCACAGGTATTCATACTTTTGATCACTGAAGTCAGATCCCGCTAATTTTCATTTACATCCTAAGCAAAGTCCTATTTTTATTTTGGTTTAGTATATTTTGTAATTCCCCACCATCTGAATATTCCGTCACACTTTAAAGCATATTTGTTGCCTTTCTCTGTCTTCTACTTTAGACATCTTGAAGGAAGCCTAGATCAAGGCAGACAATTCAAGCCTGACTTGTTAGCAAAAGTCATTTATATGTAATTTCAGAGTGAAAGAGAAAAAGGTAACTTTTCTAAGCTTTGCACAAACTGTATTTGTAAAACACGCAAATAAAGCCAATGTGTCCAGCACTCCCCTCTTTTTTCCTAGTTATATCATAATATTGTTTCTTTATATAGGCAGCTACTGTACTGCACAGTCCATGAAACAAAGAAAAAAGATCGTGTAAGAAAAAATTTCCTATTTTTAAGTTAGAGCAAAATTACCCTGCAGAAAACACTGGTGCAGAGCATTAACTCTGGATTCTTTTCTAGAAGCCCAGTCTCACTCAAGGCACTCCCAGCCCTACCCCGAGATGTTTAGCAACATGGGGTTTACCTTTATCTAACACTCCTGCTAGTAGGAGATAGAAAATGTAACATTTGTTGTTGTTAACTAACTTACTTCTATAGTGTAGAAACACCTCTTAAGTTCTAATTCAGAACTTTAGAGTATTGACATTAGAGCACACAGTAGTCAGCGACTGCTCCGATAGTGGGTTCTGCATTTACAGTTTTCTGAATGCTGCCAAGTAGCAGCAGGCCAGTAGGCCTGGCACCATATGGCGAAAGGAAGGACACAGGAGAGACGCTTACAAACAGCATCCCCTTCAATAGGGGGGGGTTGCGTGTGTGTGTGTGTGTGTAGCGGGGAATCAGAGAATGTCAACCTGTGAGTCATCTCGCAGCACCATGCATTTCTGGAGCTTACTCCTTTATGACTGTCAGTTCTCAAAAAGGCATTCAGTGTGTTGCTAAATGAATTGTCCTGTTAACTTGTTACTCAGGACAGCAGGTGGAGTCAGAAAAGCCATGCTCATCGTTATCAGCTACAGCATAGCATCAAGCTAGTTTTTCCTTTTCTACAAAGGACTTACTAGGTAATCCTAGCTATCAGAAAATCAACATAATACATCAGCATCTGGATTTGTTGCCAAAACCCAAACAACATGTTCAGCTGTAAATTCTGCGTTTAGCCATAATTATCAGGGTTCTGTATGGGTAAAAGATTCCCTTTTTAAACTCCTTCCCCCTCTCCCCTCTGCGGAAACAGTGTTGAATAATTAATTTTAAAAATCTAGAATATTTGTTTCTGCAGATGTTCTTCTTCTAGTAAAATATTTCCTGGCCACTGCTATTACAGTAATGATTCGTGTTTACATTCTGAAAAATCCCTAATGCTCTTTCTAGTCTGGCTAATGTATTCTACTCCAAAGCCTGCTTCACTTTCCTTAGTTTTATCACCATTTTCTATAGCAAGATGTGTTTTCAGCTATCATATCCTGAAGAGCTTCTTTGTATTTCAGTCAAGGCTTGAATTTATTTCTTTGTGAGGTATTATTTTCTTAATCTTGCTATTAACACATCGGACCTTTGTAATCTGTTATAAATATGTGATAAAATTTAATCTATATGTGGAAAATATTACTGATTGACAGGTATAAATCCATACTTCCTGATTTTTTTTTATGCTGTTTCTCTGTCATTTGGTTTCTACTCCAGTTACATTCTCTGTATGAAGCTGCATTTCCTTTTCCCAGGTTTAATTGCTTTTATGTAAATACACACAATACTGTTAATTGAAGTATCCACATCCTGACAATGTAACTACTACACATTGAGAGGGCTGTGCTCGCAACCTAGACCAGTGTACATTCTTGTAGCCAGTCTAGATTAAACAAAACAGAAACTGACTGCACAGGCCACTAGTTACTAAAACCTGGTTTGGACACACAATAAGATAAGGCTGCATCATTTGATTTGTCACACCTGCAGTATTAAACATTTGTTGCAGCAATATAAAACTTCAGCGTGTATGATTATGTAAAATCGGAACACTCACTCGGAAGTCTTGGTAGTGGAACGAGACAGGGTGTGATGTAGACGTTAACACGTTGTAACTGTTGAATGATGCAGCTAATTCTATTGTCAGAGGATGTTTCATAGTATTTACTCATTCGGTATCAGCGAGTGGATGTAAGACCAGTGCTCGGATGGCTACCTGGCAACAGAACCTGAGTGCAGGAGGAGAAAAAAAAAAATTTTATTTTTCCTTAAGAAACGGTTCAGCTGATCCCTATCATAACTCCACCTACACAGCAATTAGTTTTGGTTAGTGTTGGAAAAATAAATTCACATTTAAAAAGTGCCTGGTAAAGATTCTTATTTGGCTATCTAACTGTAAATAGTGATCTAAAGAGCCAACACACACCACCTTTTTAATATGTAACACTGCTGTACATATTTCATACACAGAACAACAGTTAAATGCACCTTATTTTCACACCAGTCATATCAAATCTATTTGGAACCAAGTGCCTTTGAAGAAGAGCAACAGCTAAAGCTATACTTCCCTGAGCAATATTTAAATAGTTAACGTTAAGTTTTGACAGATTTGAACAACAGAGTATGTTACAGAGTCTGCTTTCCTTACAGAGCACCTGTTCACCAAAGAGTTGGAAACATTGTCATACTGCTTTAGATTTCAGAAGGAATTAAATCAATTTTTTATATATATATAAATATAAATGGTAATCTCCTTTATACAACTATAAAGCAGAGATGCTAAATTCAATAACATCCAATATTTCCAAGCAGTGGGCAATACTGAAAATACATGAATTACTGTACAGGATAAATGATTCACTTTTTTTTCCTATAAATGCTTTCTCACTGCAGCAACATCCAAACAGCAGTGACCACACAGAAGACAAAATGACTTGTAAAAATAAAGTAATTTTTTTTAGGACTAAATTTGGTGTACTAACAGTCACTGAAAATTTACTCCAGTATTCTTGGGAAATGAATGAGAAGATCATGCATTCTGTTTGGAGTGGAGATTATCTATGTGTGTGTGTTTTTTGATATATATATATACACACACACATATATATACACACACACATATATATATATATGTATGTATACGCACACATACACACATATATACACACACACACACCCCCTGGAGCATAATTCTTTGATTCAGATGTGTCAAAGCAATAGTGAAGATTAGAATTTCTGCCTCAAAAGCTAGAGTGAATATGTAAATATTTGAGTGTACTGATTGAGGTACTAATAGAAAATTATAGACTAGTGAATGTAACAATCTATATAGGATATGGGATATGAGATTGGATACACTCATTAACCTTGCAAGACTTTTTTTCTGAAATAGCCATGGTTAGGCAAGCTCATAAGAGCAGTTCCCCACCCCCCCACTTTCAGGTAGAATAACATGAGCTGTAATGGGATGAGAAAAAGCAGGTTTAAATTCTGTAACAAAATTGCACTTTATAGTAACTTGTTAAAAAGAGCTATCATCAGCCTGATTTTCAGTAATGCTGACAACCTCCAGCGGTCATTTAATATCCCTCATTTTTGCAAGTGATCAAACCCTCTGTTACATTTCATGCCCAGGAGATTTTACTAGCCTATGAAGCCCTGGTTCAATCTAAAGCAACAACCTCACTTCCTCATTTTCCCTTGGAAACTCAGCTTGCAGCTCCCAGAACCCGTCACACCTACCTGCACGACTAGAATGTCATGGATCACATCTGGCAGATGTGCCAAGCACAAACAGTGACTGCACTGTGAACATCCTCCATCCTCTGCCCTGCACTCCTCAATGGCATTAGAAGGCATTTGGCCCGTTCAAGTGAAAGAAACCCTTGACCGCTGAAACAGACTGAAGTTAGGCAGAAAGAAATTCCAACTCAGCCTGGACTTGGTGCTGCGGCTTCCTCTACAAACAGAGCTCTAAGTTAGGTGATGAGGCCCCATACGCTGTCCTTGGGAAGAAAAAATAGGCACCAAAGAACAGGATTCACAAAGTGCAGCCAACAAGCGAGGCGTTTGCCCCAGGCCAGCTGCTGCAGCCGGCTAGAGCTGAGCGTCCTAGCTCATCCCTCTTCATAACCATAAAAGCTGTTCTCAAGCTGGACACCACAGAGTTCATTTCAGAGTTACTTAAAATGGAGAGAATTAAATCTGTTCCTTCATTTACACTAATAAGTTAGAAATGACAGGAGAGGGCTAGCTGTACCATACCCACGTTCAAAGCCCAGGTCCAAAAAGTCAGGCAAGTAATGGCGCTGAACTAGAGTCTCCCATAACCGGTTAGTTTTCTGACGAGGCGGAAAGTGAGACAACTTCTTTCTCCTGCCTCCTTAGTGCGAGATCTGAGCCAAGAATGTCTCAGACAGCAAAACTGAGACGAGGACTAACTAACTGATAAATGAAAGATACGAACTAGTTGGTTAACTTACTTAAATGACAGACACACAAGCACCTCCTGCATCAGTTGGAAGCACAAGGAAGTTCATCTCAATTTGGGGTTTAGGCAGACACACTTGTAGTAAACTATAATTCCCAATTCAAACCCAGGGAGCTGACCCTGGGTGCCATGGAATGCTGAATCCATGCAGAGAAAAGCCATAATCAACAGTTTTCATGAAGAATACAAACGGTATGTTTTGCTAAAAGAAAAAAAAAAACACCAAAATAACACAACTTTTTTTTTGGTAACGAGAAAATATCCATTACCTTACAGTTTTATATCTATCTGAAGGACCTAATTCAAAGCTTGTTCAATTAATCTGGAAAAAACCAAATACCACCACAGTGAGCTTTAGAAGGCCAAAGTAACTTGGCCAGGGGGGTGGGGGGGGCGCTGTTCAGGGTAAGGGAACAAATAGCATATAATAAAGCTTTCTCTGATTTCCCATCCTAGTTTCCTCCAATTTCTTGTATGTCAAGCAGTTTTATTGCTTATAGATATCTTATGGTTTATGGTCCCAGCAGACACCCAAATACAACCACCATTATTAATATGAATGTCAGTAATAGTTATACAGCAGTGGGAAAACACAGTTCACTCAGCATTTCGTTATGAGGTATAGTAAAATGCCTGCTGCATGCCTGTCTGTCTAGTAAATTAATCTGGGAAAATTGTATCTATCTCGACTGCACCTCGGCCGACCAAGGAGGATTTATGGGAGCCTCATGCTTTGAATTTTGTGAATTATTCTAGAAATGGTCTCTCTCTCTTACCAAAAGCCATATTTAAAACTTGGAGCTTTCAAACCTAATTCTGCATTTCATTAGCCAGTCCCAAAAATGTTTTTAGAAGTCACTTCTCAGAGGAAGTACTTAGTATTACTGGTAGGATAGGAGGAGAGCGGACCCCGCAGTCACCTGCGAACAAAGCAGAACCTGCACTGAATGGCACGAGGTACCCTTGTCTGAGGAACAGCCTTCTCTGAAAAAGCCAATTCAGCATTTCTATGAGATTTACATCAATATCCTTGTGATAATAATAGAAATGAATCAACCACAGTTATTACGACTTTCTAATGCAAGGTATAACACAGACTTGGATCAAAACTGTTGAGGTGGTGTTTCTTTTTTATGGGGTTAGGTTGTCTTTGTTTTATAGCAACTGATTTTTCCCCATTGTACAAATAAGTAATTTAAACGTGGCTGGTCTTTCCATACTTCAGCTGTATTAACGTGTACGGACTTACACTCTGTTCTTTGATTTGCAGATTAAGCCAGTAGTTCTGTACTACACGAGTCCAAGGTACTCTGAGAAAGTCAGATTTTCACACTTCTGTGCAAATTACTCTCTATACTTCGGAAGAAACTTCCCAGACACCAATGTACTAATGTATACAAGTCTATTGTCTTTACTAGACAGGAGAGAGGGTGAAAGAACCAACTGAAACCAAAATTAAAGGCAAAAGATGTCGTTTAAGTCACCTACAAGATGAGTTAGTTGTAATTTAGGTCTATAGTTAACTGTGTGATAGCCCCAGTGATTTAAGATTCGCTGCAACTCAGCAGTGAAGGTCGGGCTTTAATTCTCAGTATTAAGCTGAGAATTCAACAGAGAGTCAATACTGAGGATTAGCAAGCTAAGATCAGAAAAGACAGTTCATTTCAGAATTCAAAGAATGAACAGATTTTTGCATTTTATCCTACATACAGGACATCCCTGGCCAAGGCGCTGGTCCTCTTTTGCCTTTTCTTGATGTTTCGGCAGAGCTACTAAGCTAGGTAACTGAGGCAAACAGGAAGGCTTTTGGCTCGTAGTCAAAAAGCATGGCTGGAAACACAGCTCAGCTCTAGAAATCCCATTTGCTGAAACAGTAACCAGGCAGTTGAGGCTGTTCTGAACTGCATCAGAGATTAAAGCAGCCTCTGACAAAGGGAACCTTCACTGCAAATCCAGCCTAGTGCTTAGCTTGTCTCTAACCGAAATGTTTTTCACAGTAGCAGTGGACTTCAGTAGATGGACATTGGAACGTTCTCTAATCTATATTATCACACTGTAGCAATGCAACAAGTACACAAAGTTTAATCCAAACCTTTTTTTTTCCCCCCCATCTTTAAAGGGAGGTCCAATCCAGAACCGAAAATCCAAGCGTTGCCTGGAACTGCAGGAAAACAATGAAAATGAATTTGGATTTCAACTCGTCCTTCAGAAATGCACTGGACAACGCTGGTCTATAACAAATGTCCTGAAAAGCTTGTCATCATAGCAGACTAAATTTTTTACCCATTTCTTTTGCTACTGTGTAGCAAATACTGCATTGTTGCCTGCTGTACTGTATTCCTCCTTGCCCCCCACCCCGTTCCTTCCCTCCTCTTTTTTGTCCCTTTGATTTTATTTTGTGAGTGTGTGGAAATTGGGTTTGTGGGCTGAAAAATAAGATGTTTTTATTTCACAATGATGTTTTCATGGCATTTATAGAGACATTGAATGACAGGTGATGGGTAGACTATCCTAAAATATTTTACAACTGTAAATAGGAGACAAATGGAGAATATTTATAACTCAAACTTTTATTGAATAAAAAAAGTCCAAACACTATTAATGTCTCGCTGTCTCCATGGAAGTCTGTTGGGAAGCAAAGTAGTGGGGAAGCAAAGTGGTGGTTTCATTATTTTCATTAACCCAAGCCTGATCTTGGCAAGTTGTTGCCAAGTATCAGTGGTCTCCAGACTTGTGGTAAAAAGGCCTACCTGCACACTAGTGGCTGCGGTGAGGGAGGATCTTCTCCTTTCTCCCTCTAAGAAGACCCATCTCTGTCACTGTAGCTGCTAGTGTGCAAACACGGGGGAAGATGTGGTGTGGTATGTGGAGGTGTATAATATGCACCCACGTACTTTTCCTCACCGGTAGTACTAAGTAAAAACACAGAGAGAACGCCAGGGCTCAAGTGATGCAGGGAAGAGAATTAATTAAAAAGACGGAAGAAAAACTACAAGAGAAAAGCAGTAGCTATTGGAAGAGGAAAAAAAAAAGCCCGACATTTCTCAATGTGTTGGGCTCCGTTTCAATGACTGCACTTTCCTTCCAATTGTTCATAGTTCTTACAACTTCTTTTTTCTTTCTAAATGCACTGTTCCCTGGCTACCACAAACTTGGCTAAAAACGGCTCCATCCAAGAGCAGCAGCCAAAAGCGTGAATTCACTCTGCCTTTCTCTCTACCTTTAAGGAGGTGTGAATGCAATGCTGCATTACTTTATCTCAGCCAAGACTGGGATAAGGAGAGGAAGAAAACAGCCTGATGAGATAAACCAGAACGCTAGGATTACTGGCCTCTGTTTCCAGTTGCTTGTATTTGTATGTAAATTCCCTCTCTTTTATTACTCTATTTGTTCTTTTTATTCTGTTGCTTGTTACCTTAAGTAACAGTCATAACCTCTTGGGGAGCTGGGTGTGCGCCAAACTGTCCTTTACAGACTGCCTTCACGGTCAGGACCAGCTAGCAGTATTGTTTCTTATGACTGTTTAATAAGTCATGTGGCATGCTAATTACGCGTTCAACATGCTGCTGTATGCAGTTACAATACAGCTGCTTCTCAGAGAAGAGAACGTTGAGCTAACAACAGGAAAACAGTAACGGCCAATAAAGACGGGCTTACCACCTGCACTTTGACCCACTTCAGAGGTCCCTCAGGCCTGTCCGAGTGAAAACGCCCATTAAAATCAGAGCCCTGAAAGTAACATGAGTGTCAGGGTACCACAGCTGGACAAGATAAAGCAGCTTTAATTTCACCCTGTAGAGAAGACAAGAGGTTGCTACACAAGCGAGCCAAGCCCCCTGCACACTGGAGCATGTACGGTGTCCCGATGGGAGAGGGCTCAGTGCACAGCCTGCAGAGCCATTCTGAGCATTCCCAGGTTCCACCACTGGCCAACGGGACTTAGTTGTCACAGGCATTGCACATGAACGAGGACAAAACTGCACATTCAAACAGAAAAAGCACAGAACTCGTACAGAGTAGCATGAGATAAACCAAGCTTCCTTTCAGCAAAGGTACCGAGGCTTCAGAGCGTAGAGTTGCAGCCATAAGGGAAAAAGCAGGAGTATAGATCAAAACAGCCTCCTCAGATTCTTACAGGCCCTATTGCACTCAGCAGTCGCCTTCTGGCTTGATTTTATTTTAATATGAGTATTAGAGGGAGATAATCTGGCAGAGAGCTGACAAAAGTGAATGGAAGGAGCAGAGTTCTGAACTGGCTTATTTTCATACCAAAATGAATAATGTATGTCTAGCATTTGCCTAAAGATGATTGTGGTTATTCCTGATTACATTGCAGCAGTATGCTCACTGTTATCCTTAAGTAAAAACAAACAAAAGAAAGTACCAAACCAACCCCTCTCCCCCAAAAGCAAGCAAAAAAAAAAACCCCTTGAGTGAGCCGTGTAGTCTCACCAAGCCATGTTTGCTGCTATCCAGCCACACCTCCCCGCTACGCACCAGTTCTAAGGCTGCAGCTCCCCATCATTCCCGTGGGGTCTGCACTGACAAACAGTTTTCTTCAGCTTCTCTAGCGCAGAGCAATGTTATGAGGAAGCCCTCAGCGGTAACTGTGGGTTTAAATTTGATCACACTGCACTTCTAGTAACTACAGTGGAATTACCAACATAAACATTGGCGGGAACCACCGTAAATCCAGAGTCGAAACATTACTGTATGCTACCACAGTTCAGCTGTATGTAAAATACATGCATTATAATACGCTTTTACCTTTGTTTTATATCATGGAGTAAACGTTTTTATGTGATAACTTACAGAAAAAGGTAAATGGGTTTAAATCTGTGGCTAAGCCTACTAAAAAACAGTATAGTAGAAATTATGAATGTACATAAGCAGCGCCATTATTGTGCACTTTCTGAGACCTAAAGGTCTTTGAACGGGTTTTCTTTGACATGCCTCTGCTCTTGGAAGAGAGAGAAAAACAGAGCAGGACAAGCACAACTGAAGGACACGGTCATCTTTTGCTACACATGCGCTCACTTGTAGTCATGAACTGCCTCATCACCACTTTCCTTTTGAGGAATACACAGGAATTACATCGATACAGCAGCAGTGCCTCACACTGTAAAAGACAAGTAATCGCCATAAGAAGCGAAAACTAAAACTCTGCTTCAATTACGGAAAATTATAGATTATTATTCAATCATCAGTTGCCTTAAATGATCGAAAACATTCCCAAATCTGCCTTTGGAATAGCTTTTTTTTAAAAAAAAAAGTTTTTCAAAAGGGAAAGCTAGCACTTAATGGCAAAAAAGAACACTGTTCCAGAAGTCATATACCTCGGGGTATGGGCACAGATGAAGACACCATAAAGATCCAAGTCAGCTCCCTCTTCCTCCTGCTGCTATAGAACTGCTCCTGATACATTTTGATGAATTTTTCTTGACAACAGTATACCTATTAGCTGATAAGGATATCCTCACAATTAAATGAAAAAAAAAAAAAAAAGATTCAAGCAACCCTAAGCCCTCCTCCTACTGTACTTGTTCAAACATACACTTACTTTCTTCTGTCTCCTCAACTATCACTCAGCCAATTTGTTCATACCAGGGTATCATCTACCGTGGTTTCTCCAGGCTGTAAGAATTCCACTATGTGTCTTCTCACATCTGCATATATATGTATGTATCTACACCACCAAATATATATATACGAATTTATATATAAAACATAAGCATGCATGTACACACTCACATACTGACTGTTTACTGGCAAAAAAAAAAAATCACATTAAAGTGCACGTCATCCAACCACAAAGACATGGAAACGAGACACCAAAATGAAAGGTTTGGATCACAATGTTATCACTGCTACCCAGAACACCTTCAACGCCACTTCTGTTTTAGACGCAGACAGAAAGTGGAACATAACTTCATTATATTTAAATTTAAAATTTTTCCACAGGGTTAAGTCAGAATTAATTCTCAAACCAGAATACAAAATAATTGCGCTAACACAGAGGCTCAGGAGGCGATCATTAAGGCTTTTGAGTACCGGTGTGTTCCCTACTGATTTGCTGTAGTGTTTCTCAAATTCCCTCCCCTCCACACCTCACTTTTGTCATGAAAATACTTCGAAGTGCAGAACATGCTGCTCAGGAATGTCTTTCACAGCTATATTCTGAGAGAGCAAAGCAATGTATTTTTGTTTATTGACTAAAATTAGTTTTGCATTTTCCCTGAATTCAGTCTTGTTATGCATAGTCTCAGAAGGGGATCTTTGTGATAAGGTGTCTGAAAACTTCTTGTAACACCACAGAAATATACTTTCATCAGAATATATTATTTCCAGTGAAGTAGCCTCATTTGAAGTACATATATGATAGGACAGAATTTTCCAATTAAGAGAATATATTTCCATCTTACGATATGAAAACAGCAAATATGTATTACTTGCAAAAGGGCAGAGGTAAATGCAATTTTCATTTAGCTTTTAAAAGGAAGAATGATTCTAAGGAAACTCTGAACCACAGTTTAGAAGGTGATGACTTTGCTGAAACCTAAAAGAAAGTATGAGGAGGTTAAGTCTACCCTTTAAACTCTGCTGACATCCGTGGTCAGTGGTCCTCCGTGGGGATGGTACAGATTTTCTATAAGCAATAGCACACAAAATTTTTAAAATACTGACACTTTCTTACTACTAGGAAGGCTCTATAAAATCCTACCTCTTCTGGCAGCTAAACTTGGCTGTCCCTTAACCCAAGCCCATGGCTATCCAGCAATCTCTTGCTCACTCATTTATCCACACAAGGGAAGTCGGATTGTCCATCTAAATCCAGGGGGCTGTTCACGCCTCAGCTTTCGGGGACACAAAAATGCATCTCCTTGGCCAAAGGCAGCAACTTGGTAAATCTGCAGTAGCATGAATCAAGTCCCCAGACCTCAAGCCCAGCACAGAGCATGCTGGCTGCAGAGGTTTGCCACCTCTCAGCTAGGCTAGAGAATGAAGAGAAAGCCCTTGCCAGCACACACAAAGAATACCCTCAGCCTCGCCTTGTCATTTTGGCTAATATACTTCCCTTCACTTCTCTCATTGTTAAAATCACTTGTATCTCAGTGGTTTATTTCCCCATCTTTAACACTTGCTCTAGAACTGGCATACTAACAGTTAACCTCAGGAAGACCTGTTCATTTTCTGAAAACACAGATAGGAAATTAAATACATGTATTTAAAGTGCCCATATGGGACAGGGATCCTCATACCAGTTGTGAATATTTTGCTGCAGATGACATTGACAAAAGACTGCTTGTTTCTACTCAAAACAAACCACCAAAGGCTACATTATGATCTTCATCCTCTGTTCATAAGGTTTTTCTGTGCATCGTATTTCTGTTATTTACCATTATTTTATAATTTTCTATATGCTCCCAGACATATATAGCGAAAGGTCTTATACCACTTGAGTTCTAAATGCTCTGTAAATGCTCACAATTAAAGATGAGATACTGAAAATACATCCCAAACTTCTGTCTACAGATAATCTTGAAAAAGCAGTGACAAATCACAAATTGGAAGTGGCTGCCACTTCCCACGGCCTGAAGATCACCCAGTAGTCAGATCATGGGTAAGAATGATTACTCAATGTACTCAAATTACTCAAATCCAAAGCCAACCGTTAGCATGAGAATACGCAAATGCTGTGCAACTTGCTGTGCCAATACCTGCTAGTAACAGGCATGAATCCTCACCTACTATAAAGTTAGCACGCATACATTGACTCTGAGGAACAGCATCGATTCCATATTATGAGGAATTGTCCTGGATCCCCAAAGTATGCCTCAAGCAAGACTCGCGCTGAATTCCACAAATAACCCGTTTATACAAGTTTGTAAGCAGTGTTCAGAACTCACACATGCACTGTAAACCTATAAAAAAAAATATCTTACCAGCCAAACTGGATGCTGAGAACGCCTTTCTAAACAGTTGAAGTACAACACAAGCACTGTAAAGACAAGAATTAAGAGTTATGCTACGGACAGCAACTTTCCGAAACAGATCTCGTGCTCTAAGTATTTATGCTGAGCATATCCAGTCAGATTTGGCAGCCATTTGGAGAGAGCTTGTTTTATTAAGAGATGAAGAAAGACCATCATGATGCTAGAGAAGTGAATCACCTGGATTTTTACTGTTCCTCACATGCTTTGCTATTAAGCACATTTTATGTGGGTACACGTCACAAAAGAAAAAAAACCCAAACTACAAACCCAGTATCAGTAGGAACTTTAGAAATGTGATACCTGCCAGAAATGTAATCAGCCTTACTTTCCTATTCTAAAAAAGTAGACTCCAAACTTAAACTGAATTACTGTGAAGCCACATTGGATGGCTGTATATTCGATATTTAATCCTTCTGCCTGCAGTTGAACACAATGCATGCCACCTCCATTTTCCCCATCTGTGTATATTGAGCCTAAGCAAAAGGGGTCTTCCTACTGTTATGACTTCTGTGTATTTAGTAGTCAACACAGTTAAAGAAAAAGCCTCTTTGCTCTCAGATTTGATAGCACAGAGACAGAAATATTCAAGATGACACTTCAGACTTAAACCAGTTCATATTTAAACCACTGTATGGTTCCATAGCATGACTATCTACTTGGTCTCACAATCAATAACTGCTGTCAAGGGTGGCAAATCTAGATAATTCTGCTTCTTAAAAGTGATGCTTTCAGGTATTAAATCCTCAATTGAAGTTTCCTGGGAGAGATTAAATCACATGGAGCTTTCATCATCTGAAAAGACCTGGAAAGAACACTGTATCATATCTAAGCTCACACAAGTCAACGTTTACCGATGTAGTTTCAGAAGCCTGTCTATTCACTTAGACTTTAGATTGTCTGCAGAAGCTATCATATACTTTATGGAAAACATTCTCATGCCCTTTCACAAAAGATGAATATTATCAGATAATCAAATCAGCTAGAGAGCTAACATCTTTTCTTGTATGTCACGGGACCACTGGAAGAGTCACATGCTTTCCAGGAGAAACATGGTTATTCAAACCTGACTCTTGATCATTAATTGAATTATGGCCTATTGATCCATACCTTTCGTTTAGCTCAATACAATGTCTGGCACTGTTAAGGGCACTATAGAATCAACAGACTATTAAAGATCGCTACATGAGTCAGAGGCGCAGGAAAATTGAGTTTTCGAGCAGATCTGCTGACAAGTCACACCTCACACTTTGCCACAGAGCGCTCTGATACATATATATCACTAAAGATTTTTTTAAATGAACAGCTGTGGCAGAGTTCAATAGTCTCTTACAATCATGGCTGCTAATTTGCCTTTTTGATAGCGAGACTGCTGGAAGGAAGCTGCAGGAGTGTAATCTGTCAGCAGTTCCCTCCGTACCCAGGCATGGCTGGGACTGAACGCAGAGGGAATAGGGCAGGGTACGGGGACACAGACTCAGGTTGCTCCATGGTGCAACTCCTAGGAATCCCTGGATGCAACTACAGTTTCTTCCTTGTGTGATTACATAATATGTAATGCTGCATATTTTGCTCTCCAATTTCCTTTATCAATTTATCTTTGCAGACCAAAGTAGGAGTGTGCTAGCCTGAATGAATTAATTACCTCTTGTGCTAAAGGAACATCAGTGTATGCTTAACAGTTTCTTTTGTTCAAACACTGAAGAACAAGAGGATTAAAGTCTGCTGAAAATTATAGCCTACTCAAAGCCAAACTTTACAGCTTGGGATGGGCTTTGCTTTTTTTCCCCGCTATGCCCAAGAAGCCATCATGTATGCACATGAGTGAGTGCTCAAAGTTCTCTAGCTTCTTCACTACATTACTCATGGGTTCTGTATATCTAGCTACAGCTTTTCTCCTTTTCATTAAAGAGGTGTTACCATGGGATAAACAAGGAGGTTTGTTTGGAGTCCAGAGCTCACTTTTGCCTTCTGAAACATTCAAGAAAATCGGGTTTCATGAGTGCTAATTTGTGAAAAGATTTGCATTTGGCTCCCAAACTAGGGTATATTACCAGAAATCCTTCTCTAGTTCTTTGATCCACCAGAAAAGTTTGAATAGTACACAGCATATGACAAAAGAAACACATAGATAATGTTTCATTATCTTTATAAAAGTGGTACCAACATAACGGACGCATCTTTGAAGTGGTCTAGATCTTCTCATCTACATAAAGACAGAATATAACACTTGGAAGTCAGACAGCAAGCAAGACTATCACAAATGTCCCTTGGAACTCAGAACTGCAGAAGCAAAGCACAATTGTAGGTACTGATGACTTAGTATTTACCCAAGCAGAGAGGCAGTTACCCAGTTAGAATGGAGGTGCAGAAAAACAATACGGAAGAGAAGAGGAAGAAAAGGCTGATCAGCCAGCTTACACTTGCCTAAAGCTTGTTTCGTTCCTGATATAAGAGACAGCACAAAGCCACGTATGGTGAGACAGACACGTGCTCATATTCATACAGCTGTTGAATCTCTGCCACTTCCATCCTTCCTTCAGTCATCAAGTGCTGAACTTGTGACTCTAAAGCTAGAAATCCATCACAATACAGATGCTGACCTCTCAAAACCCATCAAAAAGCAGCTGCTTTTCCACATTGCACCTTACAGGTGTCCAGTGTGCAACTCAGAAGCAGCACTTGCTTTTAAAAACTGAGCAGAAATCCCTCCGGCATGATACGTGCCAACAGCTGCCTGTGAAATGACAATGGTTTATACAACCACTTTGCAACCTCTCCAGCTGCTCTACTGTTACGGTAATAAGCACCACAAAAATAGTGTAAAACAAAGTTGAAAACTATAAAAGGAAACAACCAATTGAAACAAAAAACTAGTTCAAAGTCAACCCTTGAAGCCAAACAAGGGCACACAAGCCTGCAGACAAATGTAAGGTAAACTGCAAACAAACCTAATTTCCCACCCGGAAGGTACTGCACTTGAGGGACTATGCACAGAGTACAGCAATACAAACATTGCTGCAGAGTATTCTTAAATTACCCACTAAGCACACAGGCAACAGTTGCTGTTTGACTCTTGTCAGGTATTTGGATAGGACCTCTAGACACTCAATAAATGACACACATGCCCTTCTCTGGGAGCAGCACATAAAGATTTGGCTACCAGGATTGATGTGCGAAACATCTGGCTGTACGTTCAGCCAGACCTTCTGGGTACTGAGAGATCTGGAAACAGTGTTCTGACCCTATGTCTAGCCGTGTGCAATCTGTCCGCATTTATGGGCAGTCCTTGCTTCTCTATCCTCCAGAGGAAGGGGGAGGTTAAAACACATTACCAGAATCGTCATCTTACTATTTGGCAACCGGGACCATCTCCATCTGCCATTCTATCAGTCACGCGCAGTTGAGCAAAAGAGATTTTTGCCTCTCACAAACAGTACAGTAGAAATACCAATAAAGATACTGCAACAGTTGCCATAACAACTGCTTTTAACTTCAATGGTAGTAAGGAATAAAATCTCTTTTTTGTCCACAGACTAACAGTATCTTTATTATTGCTAAGTAGACCTTTGTAAAGAGCTGAATTCTTTTAAAGCTGTTACTCTCGAGCACCTATTTTAGATCTGCAAGAGTAAAAGTGAGGTGGCCTCTTGCTGTTCAGAACAAAATAACAATTGTAATTAATACCTTAGGTCCTGGTATATGGTTCTCCAGCTGCCAGCCCACATATATAAATAAAACCCAAGAATTTTTCAGCAGAAGAAATTTGGCTCTACTGAAACAGAGCTAACATCCATCAGGTTCTTGGTAGGAAAATGTCGATTGCACTTCACAGGTAGTTTGAATCCATTTTTGGTTTTTTGCGTAAGTTCCAGCGATCAGCAACAGCACAAGGTGACACTGACCACCATAAAGATCACAATACTTTCCTTTACCTGTTTATCCACCAGATGATAAAAAGGGGCCAGGGCCTGATTTTTGCTTTGTGTTGTTGTTTTTGAAGACTGCACTTCTCAGAGATTCAGTTGTTCCCAATTCGCTCTACACAGAGGGAACGCTACTGCAACAGCCGGTTTGGCCTGAAAGAGTTGCTACAGACCACAAAGGGAGAATCACGGACAATGATGATTTCGACACTCACTCCTCCTACTTAGAAAGTGTCAAATAGAAAGAGCTGAGAGGATGAGCAGGTTTGTTGGCAAAGGGTGAGACACACAGGGGTAACAAATCTGTCCTCTGAAGTGCGACGTCTTGCACAAGCAACGTGGAGTGACAACTTTATAAATCACAAACCACAAAATGATTCACAGTTCTTAACGGTGGGAGGGATTCTCAAATGGTTCAGCGTTACCTCTTGCCTACCAGGGGCTGTGCCACACATAGGACAGGGTGCTGAGGGGGAAGCGTTAGGTCTAAGCAGTGGATACAAAGTGCATAGGATACAAAGTCTACTTTAAGGTGACTAAAAAACTTCCAGTATGTGGGTATGTGTATGGTGGAGAGAGGGGCTGCACACGCATTCTTGCAGTCTGGTATTACATTCTTCCAAGACTGCAAAAATCTGTGTGCAGCCCCTCTGTCTTCTAATAGCTGGTCACGGAGAAAACCAGCTAGCACAGCATTCTGGTTATTTATTGTTTCGTTTAAACTCCCCAAAGGCAATTACCTGTAATTATCTTGCACATTCTTTTTAGCGATGCTCTCTAACTGCCTACTCATAGCACCTTAGCCAACAAGTAATTCCATGTCCCTTATAAACTGCAAGCACCATAGCCACAGTGGGGATCCAACCGGTTTTTACAGCTGTTACTGTAAGTAGTTAACATCACAGTTCTGCAAATAACCGTTCTGACAACTCAGTAATTTAGGGCCAGCCCTGCTCTCCTCACTCCCGCAGGTACTCAGACAACTTCACAACCGTGCTGTCATTTCTTATGCAACAGAAGAGAATACCATTTCAGTTTTGTAATGTATTCTGGAAACTGGTAATTTAACAGAGCCTGTGCATTCAACTATTACTTCCTCTAGGAGAAACTCCCCAACAAATTATCCCAAGGAATTGTTTAATGGGATATATGATATCTTATTGCTATATATATTTACATACAGCAATTAGCAACTGCTGCATACAGGGAAGCATTTACAAATGCATTTGAAGAGACAGCAATACAATATGCATGAACTATTGTTTTCTACAAACCCCTTTTCCCAGTAGCCAATCTAATTGGCACTGATAATCTAATAAAAGGTTCCTTAGCTTGCCTATATTTAGTCTGTATGCTGTCCAATGTGCATTGACACGCTTATGCTATTGCCTTCTACATCAAGAGCACTTCTTAAAAGCTCTTCTGTGAGGCATATCTACTAAACATCCAAAATGATCTGCTTCTAAACACTCCTCTGTAGTGATGCATTCAGCCAGTTAAGTCGACGAACCTAATTCAAGTTATTTGCCATTTAATGCGAACACCACGTTTTTGTAAATAAGCAATACACAAATAGTCGTCCAGTTTTCCTACAGACAGATTGGGCAAGAATCCAGGACAGACATGAGGATTCAGTCTCTAACGATGTTATATAATTATAAGACCAAGCACTNAGTTAAGTCGACGAACCTAATTCAAGTTATTTGCCATTTAATCCGAACACCACGTTTTTGTAAATAAGCAATACACAAATAGTCGTCCAGTTTTCCTACAGACAGATTGGGCAAGAATCCAGGACAGACATGAGGATTCAGTCTCTAACGATGTTATATAATTACAAGACCAAGCACTATAGCTATTTGAACTTAGCAATCGTTTACCTTTTCAGAAATGATACCTTGTAATTGCTGACCGTTTTGGTACAGCAGCAATTCCACAGAAATTCTGAACTTAATTTTATATTATTATAATGAAGTATTTACACTTACCATAGATTAAACAATAGAAAGAACACATAGCAATGTTTCAGTCTTGGAGTCAAGAGACTGGATATAATTGGTAAGGAAAGAAAAAAGGAAATGCTTCTTACTTGTTTTCTAAAATTCAGACTGTTGGTAAACAGCAGTATTATATGACTTTACATCGTTGAAAATATTTCTGGAGAAACACTAAACAGGCCTCACAGCTTAAAAATAAATAAATAAAAATCAAAAGTACATCTGAATAGCAAGCTTCATTGTTCTGAATTCCTTCTAAGACCTTGGCACGTACAGCTGCTCGAGCCTGAGCAAAATATTTTCTCATTGAGATTTTAGTCACTGTTGTCTCTTGGCCAGCTTTGCTTGCAGGCTTTCCGTGAACCCAAACTTGGAACACTTGCAGTTCTTGGTATGTGGAAATTGTCGGTCTACAAGGACTGTAAGGGAAATTTGTAATCAAAAACTCAGTGTAAATTTATGTTAAAACATTAGGAAAAGAAAATTCTGGACTAGTTCAAAGAAAAGAATGTGCTTAATTTGAGTAAATAGTTGATCAAACACTGAATCATGCCCTCACCCAGGTTTTGCTTAGCACATGCCCATCTTTCTAAGAAGAAAAATGTCTCTGGTTCCTTTTTCAAGCTTCAGCTTCATAAAAAATGTATTAGCTACAGGACTATGGGATGTAATTCCTGGACCCTCATAAAGGTATAGTCACTACTCAAAAATAGCTGGAGGAGAAGTTGCACTTGTTTTCCCTTTTTGTCAGCGGTTAAGACCATTCACACTGAAGCGGCAGCTACATTAAATAGCCTTCTTTCTGGAGGAATAAAAGCCCATTTTCCCCAATTTTCAGGGGAGTGACTTTCCTAACAATACCTTTTTAAAGCAGTCTTGCAAGGGTTTTCTCCTCTTCAGTGTATTTTATCATGCTGTTTCTAAGTTATTACAGTGGAAGCATACTTTAGGAAGAAAAATTAAAGCTACTGCTGCCACCATCTCTGCTAATCCACAGACGTTTGGTGCAGCACTTTATCACAAGCCAAAGGTTTCAGGGGACCTACTTTTTAAGAATACTGGCAGCATGTTCCTATTGTTACCATGCCAAAACGTCTGTTCATCAACATTACCGATATTCTGTGAAAAACACTGCTAGTTAACTGATACTGTGGAGCCAGCAGGTGGAGTGCTGCACTAGACACGTGGAAAGTTCTCTTACCATCCTTTTTCAAAGCATAATTTTGGCGAAAACCCAAAAAAATCCATGCTGAGGGAAGTTCTCCTCTTAGTTGCACTGCTGATGATTTGGCTCCTTTCTCTTGACTCCAAATGTTTTCAATTCTGATCATGTGGACATCTTCTAAGGCATTTTGAACAACTGGCCTCACCATGTTTGTCAACAATCATATTTAACTTCAGCCATGGTTGGCAGCCAGTCAACATCTGAGTGGCTAATATGTTGTAAGATACATGTTATGAACATTTAATAGATTATTTTTCCTTCCCATTCCAATAAGACATTTGGCTTCATTTTCTCATCTGAGCATCTTGAAACAATGGTACCAGAATGTTTGACGTTGCAGGTTCTTGTCCTGGTTTGGTTTAGGACAGAANGCGTCACACTCGGTATAAAGCTGAGGGATCATGAGGGTCACTCTCTCTCTTCTTCTATGGCCGGCGTCCAAGGAGGACTTGGTCCGATTCTTCTGCCTTCGATCCCAATCCGTGCATTCCTGAATCCAGCTCCTGCCTGCTGCTGAGCACAGTCCAGGACTTTCACGGGGCGTGCCCCACAGTGTCCGGGTGATGTAATCGTCACCGGTGGGAGGGGGGGAGCTCGATACTGGTTTTGTATATATTTATATATATTTTCTTATTATTTTTCCTATTATAATACATTATTATTGTGGTTAGATTAAAGCTGTTTTAACTTTTCCAACCAATAAATCTCTTTCACTTTTCTCTTTCCCCCGTTTTGGGGAGGGAGGGGGTTAGCAAAGAGCGTCTGTCATCCATTTAATAGCCAGCCCAGCTTTAAACCATGACAGTTCTTCACAATTCAGTGAGTAGCTGTCACATAAGAAGAATGTAAAGAATAAATCAACGTCACTTCTAAGGCAAGACACATCTTCAGCATATGTCCAGTCCTTTGCCAGGTAACTTCAGAGTATAGCATAGGCTATGTTAATTAAGTAATAAAATTGATATTTGTAACAGAAAGCATCCTTATCGTGCAAGATGAAGCACAGGCTGAAACATTTTCAAGAAATGTCACATGACTTACGGCAGCTCTAATAAGCTCACTGGTAGTGCCTTTCTCATCTGAGGATTTCAAAGCTCTTTGCAGATTAAATGTCTTTGAGCTACATCATTAGTCTTCCCATTTGGCAGAGAAGTTCAGTAGCTTCCCCGAGGTCACATGCTATAGAAAATCACTACCACCAACAGCCAGGGGAAAATTTTCAGAGGCAGAAATGGCTGTTAAGTGTTCAAATGCCATTTGTGCATCTGAATATCTTCATCATTAATACTCATCACCTACTTATACCAATGCTTTAAAATGCTGCCTAAATAATTTATTAGTCCTTATAACATCCTCATGAAATAGGTAACTAATTTATCTCTACTGTACAATGAGTAAAATGAGGTGTAAAGAAGTACTTCGTCCAGACCATTCAGCGATCTATGAACTAATCCAGAGTAAGAAATAAGTAGACCATGATTTTAAGTATATTTGCAGTTTACATCACCATAAAGACCCTACTCTAATATTCTTATATTCCCTCCAAACACGTAGATGCTGAGTTGCATCTACAAGCAGTTAACCAGAAGTTCAAGAGAACTCTTGTCAGAAAATGCATCTGAATACTGAAATACATGCATGCTGTATTATGCAGACAGAACTATAAGTTAAATTACACTTTGCTAAGATAAGAGACAGACAAGCTCATGCAAACATATTTCTTTGGAAAAAAAGTAAAGCAGTACAGAATGACTTCACTATTAATGGGAATTAGAACCAGACAGGAGGAGTACAGCACTAAAATTTGGCAAGTTCCTCCTTGAGAACATACAAATGTATACCTTGAGCTTGTGACCTTGAAAATAAACCCAGGGGAAAAAAGCAATAGTTTCTCACTCATGTCACATCAGGAGAAGGCTGCAATTTTACACCTTGGGGGCGTGGGGGGAGGCCTAGGAGTGGCAGATTAGAAAGAAAAAAAGATGCAAAGTTACATGGTTATCTATTTCTTTTACAGCACTTTTGACCCTGACCCCCACCCTGAGCTAACACCACAGATTAAAGCTCTTACGATTACAGAAGTGGTGCATGGAAACTTGTACTGCTTTGTTATTGCAGACAGCTTGAATTCTGTGACGCTCGTACGCCCACCTGGTGCATTCACGGCACTATAAACCAGTGCTGCTTTGTCACNTGGTTATCTATTTCTTTTACAGCACTTTTGACCCTGACCCCCACCCTGAGCTAACACCACAGATTAAAGCTCTTACGATTACAGAAGTGGTGCATGGAAACTTGTACTGCTTTGTTATTGCAGACAGCTTGAATTCTGTGACGCTCGTACGCCCACCTGGTGCATTCACAGCACTATAAACCAGTGCTGCTTTGTCACACAACAACTGCATATCACTGACTGCACAGGTCTGTTGGGAAAGGGCTGCCAGTGGTATTTCGGCAAGAAATCCAGAACTGGATAGTTCTGGTACCTTCCAGGGATGACAATAGTGCATTCTTCATTGAATTGCCTCCTCTCAGGGCATTCAGTCTGAGGAGAACTGCTTCTACTACATATTATTGCAATAGCACTTACAGAATGCCCACTGCTCTACAAATACATAAGGAGACACCATCCTTGCTCTGAAGAATTTACGGTTTGAAAGACTGATAAAAGCAGAGGAGAAAAAACGACACAGACACAAAGAACGAAGAGCGCTGGATGGTACATACGGTCTCAGGTGTTCTTTGCATGCAGGCAGGCATACACATACGCAGGCAGAAACCATCCCATCACTTAGATTTATAAGTAAATGTTATCACTTGGGCAATGAAATAAAAACAGAAGAATATATGCAGCCAAGATGGTAACAAAGACAGAATTTGGGAAGATGTTTCAGGTTCAAAATAATGCAAATGATGACCATAGTAGCCTGTCAAGATCTGTATCAAAAAGAAAACAGTAGTGGTTCTACTGAATGCAAACAGGACTAGCAGAAAAAAAGCCAACTGCACCAGCCTGACAGAGTCTAAAAGTATTTGTAATGCACAAGCCTTTATTCTGGGAAACCTAGGCTCAAATACAAAGACACTACCCAGCATTACACCAGGATAAGCAATTCAGGCACCTGCACGATGATCAAGAGGAAATGTTAGTGCTCAGGGCAAGCCCTTTGAAGAGAAGGTTATTTATATCTGTGAAATAGGGTGATAGCACAGAGAATGAAGTGAAAGAGAACTTAGATAAACTTAGATAACCTAGACATGCTTGCGTCTAGGGGTACAGGAGAAAGACAGAAGAATAAAAAGCTGAAAGATGGAGAGAAAATTCATTAGTTCCAGACTATTCTTGTTGTTGTTTTGGGGTGTTTTGTTTAAAAGATTAACTGATGAGATGCCACGGTTCTAAAACCAAATGATTCTAAATTTCCTCTGGTTAAATACACACCTTCAAATGTCTTTATGTCCAAAAACTTCAAACTTGACCCGAGACTACCCTGGTTCTGTGTTTCTGGCCCCAATTAATCTCCTTGCACTTGGATTGGGCTCATAAATCAGCTGAAGAATAGAACACCCAACTTGAAAAACGCTTGCCAAGAATGCAAAAAATAAATTGACAAAATATAAAGAAAAGGGAGGGGAGATGGAGGCAAGTGAAGAGAAAGTGGTGGAGCAACTACAGGAACACACGCATTGTTTGTTCCAAAGAACAAGCTAGGCAGAAGGACAAGGTGAGGGATCCGACACAGAAAGCAGTGAAAGAAGATTGCTGAGGGTGTTGACCTGTAGGAAAAGAACAAGGTTCTGATGGAGAGTATGGCTGTCCTGGGTACAGGGAACATTATAAACATAAGAGAAAAAACAACAAAAATAACAAAAAGGTATAGTTCAAAGTCTAGTTTATACCACTTTGTACAGTTCGGAGAGCTGGAATAAGATAACTTGATGCTTCACAAGCAAAACAAAATATTCAACTGATTTTTTTGGCTGTACACAGTCAGACACACAAAGATATGGTAGGATCAAAGAGAAAACCAAAACAAACTAAATGCATAAACAGAGTGCTATGGCCCACTCATCCTTATTTTCCCATATGTATGGTTTCTTAATAAGTCACTATCAAAAAAATCAAGCATATGGAATCTGAAAACCTACTGATCTACAATCTTAAATGTTCTACTTTACTGTGTCATGAAGGCAGTCACTTCTTGTCATCCTAAATAACAGCACATGCAGAGTGTGCCAGGTACAACGAAGCAACAGTACGTTCTGATGCATAAATGCAGCATAGCATAACACGATGTCCTAGGCACCATGAAATGTCTGCTGAGATAAAAACACAGAACTACAATTTTCCTTAAATCATACAATCATTAGGAGTCCAAATAGAACTAGTACAACCAGCAGTGATTTTTTTTTTTTTCTGGTAGATTTTGTTTTCCTAGTTGTTTCAAATAACGGAGTGGGGTGCTTAGTCTGAACTCTAATACAACCCAGTTTTCATGCAGTTTAATTTCCATAAGATAAACATTGAATCCCAGCACTAATAATTAGAAAAAACAAAGCTAAAATGGTTTTCAATACCCTTTTTTCATGTTTTCTGTTGTTGCCTACCCCAGGAAGTCAGAGAAGCAGAGCTTACAAGTACCACGCATTCTCATTTGTTACACTGTTCCGCACAGCCACAAAACAGCTACAAGACAGGGATTCCACGTTAAAGTTGTACTGTCAGCCAACTGCCTTCGTGTTTCCTTTTGGAAAAGTCTGCCAAGGCCTCTGGAATCAGAAATGGGTACCGTCAGAAGATGGAAGGGAGAGTATGGAGAAATAAACAGAAAATTCAGTCATTTCTCAGCCTGGTCTAAGATAGGCAAGAACATTAATAGACTTTTGCCAAAACACTTTATTGCTTATACCCCACCACGACAAAATCCTAGAGCGTGCCTGGTGTGCCTTATTGCTACAGTAGTAGTACAGTTGCCATCTTATGCCAAGAGCAGGAGAAAATACCTCACCAAAATTTCTGCCAAAGACTATATGTTGACCTCAAGCAAGGTACATGGCTTATCTTACCCTCAGTTCCCACATCTTAAAAAGAGATATTAAAAGGATTTCCCTCACCGCGTTTGAAAACTAATTCATTAAAATTCATATAGGGTTAGTGGATGACTGATCACCACTATTTTGAACACCTCCAGGGATTAAACAGCGGACATTCAGAACAGAATGTGAGTTTACTGACTGAGCTAAGGGACATTTTCTATTGCTAGGATCTTTAATAGATCCATAATCCATGACCGAACCCTACATATCAGTACAAACTGCAGTTCTTACGCTTTATTCTGGCTAGTAACTGCAGAGGAACATAAGTAAGGCAGGGACGGAAAAACTGATAGTGAATGTACACTGTCTGTCTGATTTTTTTTTTATTCATTGTTATGGGATGATGACAATCTCCCTGTGGGATTAATTTTGTCTTCTGCTGTGTGCCATCTCCCAAGCAGCGTGATCTTCCAGTTATCATCACTACTGGCTTCTTCAAAGTGTTCTTTTTATGTGTAGAAATACACACTCCCATCTATCTATAAAATCTGAAGTCTTCAAAGAATCATCGTTATCAGCACTTGCCAGTCTGACTCAGTCTATTCAAACCCAAGTTGGTCTGTCTGGATTTACAAGGAACTTTTTGCAAAGAAATTATTTACTCTTGCTGCCCTCCACGATTGAGGGAAATGGAAATCTCATTCATAATTAGAGCTATTGATCTTTGAACTGCACCTTTTCACGGCTCCCTGGACTCAGAAGATAAGCCAAAGGTTTTTTCCTCCCCTGAAGAACTGAAATTTTAGCACTCAAAGCAATCCTAACTAGCATAAGTATCAACAACACAGACCTAACACAAAACTGTAAAGCATTATAAATCTCCAAAGAAACCAGTATGTATGACTTACAGATGCGACATGAGGGAGCTGTCTTGTTTTAATGTAAGATTGTTCATAAACAACTTTGTCCAGCACTAAAACATTCCGCTACCCCCACCTCTATGTGCTGCCAAAACTCCTCCTCCATCTGTGGTGTCTTGTTAAGCTATAAGCATCTAGGACAGCAGTGTTCCAATTTGACCTCTAGGCATAATAAAACATAACAGAGTAAATAATCTTAAATATTTCCAGTAGTTCACTATGCTACACAAGTAATCAAAACAAAGCATAGGCAGTAAGTCCATTCAAAGGTCTGCCAGCTAGAAAAGACGAGTAACAGTAAGGAGCACAAAGCATAATTAGCAACGTTGAGAACTCCATCCAGTTTCTTTCTTCATCTAACAACAGCTCAAGAAGAACTACCTCCTTGTCAGTAGGGCACCAATGGAGATTGTCGCCCTGGAGTTTCTTTAGCATGGACCTATTGGCAGTGCCAGAACAGAAGCTCATTCAGCAAGCTCAGTGTATTGGACCATGCCCGCTTCACAGAATTGTCCGTCTAACACAGTTCAGCCGAAAGGAATTCCAAATTAAACAAAGGTGGGAGAGCAAGCTTCCCCTCTCAACTTTCGTATAGTGAATAATTTGGCATTAGACATCTCTTGTTCTGTTTAGGAATGAAAATTACAGGAATGAAGGGAGACAGAACAGAATCTGAAGATAGTCAAGCTCTGAACTCTGAAGAAAAAACAGTCTGTTTAGGCAAATACACACTTGAAAGTGAAATGCTAGTTTTACTTCAGTAGTATCTCCTGTAGGTGTACTTGCAGTAGCCATAAAGTCTTGACTTGCTGAGCTATATAAAAACAAATGCAATTAAAGAGACTACACTAGCCATCAAACTCCCTGACTAAGAGCGTTCCAAAGAAGAACATCTCTGAACTGCAGTGCAGCATATAGGACAATGCATATGACTCTAGATAAAGATTGCCTGTACCTGACAACTTGCATATTCAAAAAAAAAAAAAACCAGAACACAAACAAACATCTTAAACGTGAATGCTGTTGTCTCAGCAACAGTTAGTAGTAAGACCTTTTGAGGATATACACCAAGGATACCTGATATAATATTCCATGCAAAAAAAGGGCACAATGAAGGTGAGAAATGGAGCATGTAAACTCCAGAAAATTACAGGTATTAAAGTGCCTATTGGATACCTCAGCTATGTCATGGTACAGAGAGATTTATACATCTTGAGGAAAAAGCGTTGATTCAATAAATTTGGGCACAGGTAGACCTTACCTACTTTATTTAATCCCAGATAGAGAATGCTCATGTGAACAAAGATTTTACAGTTGCCTCACTTGAAAACTGGAAACTGGTTTACTGGAAACTGGTTTACGGACCGGAAACCAAAACCGAACGTTCAGAGCTTTACGGAAAGTCTGGTGCTGTAGATGTCAGCTGCCATATTTTGATAAGGCAAGAATAAAGCATCCCAAAACTCATCCAAGTGTCCTGAGCTACGTTTTCCTGTTGAGACTTTATTTCTCAGCACACACAAGTTTTTCACATGTACCTTTTGCCTCCAAGGAGTTGCTATGTTTTTTGTGAAATCTAGAATCTACCCGTGCTAGTGGGGTAAGAGGACTAATAGAAACAAACTGCTGTTAAATAGTAAGTATCAGGCTCATCTAAAGGAAACAGCACCTTAAAATTGAATTATCTTTTTTTGTATCAATGAAACCTCACTGGAATTCACACAAATATTCTGTTTCAGACAACTAGTTACAACAAAGGACATGTTTGTGAACTTTTTGTTTTATTTCACTTCACTGAAATGGCTACTTGCAATACAAAGCGATTGAAGTCTTCTGTTGTCTGTGCTATCATAGCTGTGCCTGCTAAGAGTTCAAGCAGGACAGTTCCTCTGAGAACTTACTTATTTATTATACGCAAGGAAATCTGGCACACTACAGCCAAGAAACATCTCTGGAATTTAAGAAGCAATCAACACAGAAGGGAAGCAGGATACATCTGACTGATGTCTACAGGATTATTCACGTAAGTACAAAAGCACGAGATCCACACGCCGTATCTGTATTGGCTCTCTGCCAGTCTTGCTTGTTACCACCTAGGGACAAATTTTTAAAAATGCAGGCTTATTTCATCACTGTTTTGCCCTAGGATTCATCTTATTTTCCCCCTCTTGAGAAAGACTCATCTTCACACAACCTTCCTAAATGCTGAGGGCTAGAAATGCTTTAGAACTCCATATACGTATTTCAGAGTTCACACACAGTCATTTCAATATTCTAGAGCTGAGAAAACTCAGGAAAAGGATGAAAGGTAAGTGTCAGTTCTGGAATTCCTGTTGTAATCAGCACACAAAGCACTTCTATTTGAAGCAATTACAGAAAGCCATTCTTTAAAGCTCGTTTCTCCATTTCTACCTGTGCACTTGGCGTGTAATCTCGAGCAGCACTTTTATCTGCTTTTAAAACACAAATGCTAGTGATTGATTTTCTTTTTTTTTTTCTTTTAAGTGAAGTTCAGATAGGAAATATTTGGGCATGATAAATGATTAATGAACTCATCAGCATTAACAGTTATTTGAAAGCTATTCCATTTATGGAGGAAAATAATCTGATTCCTTTTCCCTTTGAGATGCACTGATGGTAGAACTATGTAGAATACGGCTCTGTAGCATGAAATCATGAACTCTCTAATTCCACTTCAGAAATAGCTTTTAGTGTTAATATGTACTATTTGGGTAATTTTGCTACCAAGAAAAATCACAAACAGTGGGACAAAATGAACCTAACTGACTCAAAAGCCTAAATGAAAAACAAACCTCATTATAAACCAACAGCAACTTGGTTCGGGGAGAAAATATTATAGACTATCTTAGCTTCCCATGTTAGGGAAATTGTTGGCAACATGACACACACTTATGCAGACAAGCTGCTAGCTGGCATCAAATTTTTAAATTCAAACTCATAGCCAGTCTGAGCACGGTCAGGTAATGTGAAATTTGGGGCTGCTGTCTGAACACCTGACGTAGTCACAGTCCTTTGAAAATCCCAATCTAAAAACATTAACTTTCTGGCTTCCATATAATGTTAGCCATGTTATTACTGAAATATTGCCAAGTTACTAAAGAACTTGAGGTAAATCCTCTTGGCATAAAGTTTTCTAAATAATCAAGCTTTTGTGCCCAAGAAATTACGTGCACAAACAGAATCAGCTACGTATTCTCATGATCTTCACTAAAGAAATGATCAGATAGAGTGTGTCAAATTAGAGACTCAGAAAAGCTACTCTGAAATCAGTCTTGAGGTCCCAACTTCAAATGTTTTGACAATCAACAGAAGCAACAAACACGATTCAGAATGGATATGAAACAGTTAACTATTTCTCTAACAATCCCCTCTTTGCTTCATTATTACGACCAACAGCAAAATGCACTATTACGATGTTTACACAGAAACCAGCCAAACAGTTGCTGGAACACTTCGATCTTAAAATTTCCAGATGTTTCTTTGAATGATTTATGTGCAGAAACATCTCCTGCTAAATACAGTCCTGTCCTCTAGTCTTCTTGAATAAAAATCAGAAAGGAGGAACCAGTTTGTTAACAGGAAGCCTCCTGTCATTAGACAGAATTTCTCTCACCAGAAGTAACAGCTATTATTAATAAATAATTGAAAGGTGTCCCCAGAATCTTTACTGTAGTGAGCTACTTAAGACATACTTATTTGTCAATATTTTCAATGGGTTTATATTCCACCCAGACACAGAGAATGTGATAGGGAAGGTTTTAAAGTACATTGCAGCAATTCATTATTTACATGTCTTAGAGCTAATGCTCTGGAAAGAATTCTTTAGTTTAGATTTACAGTATAGCGGTGAACCAGAGGATAAAATAAAAAGCACACTCTCATTTTGGAGTCATTCGTCAAATGTGGTGCACTGATAGGGCACCTGCAACGGGAATTGTCAAAACCGTCTGGCCTTCGTACATGTACTCTGAGTATCTCAAATTTCCAGACTTAAGAGTAGCTTTTAAAAGGAGAAGAGAGGAGGAAAACAAAACCAGTACTTTTCCATCGTGCAAGATTTTTTCCTTATGTAGGTTCTAAACTGAAGAACAGATGACAGTAGTTAATTAAGGTCCATGCACTAGAAGCGTCCCATGTTAGGTAAAGGGAATAAAAGAGATACAAGTGTTTAACAATCAAACAAAACCATGAACAATTAATAACATAACAAAAGTTTTGACCTGGCCGAAATACTGCCAACCTTGTTACAGCTGAACTGGCAAATACTAACACACGCTCCGCTTTAGCAGAATTTGTCCATTTCACGCGTGTTGTACTTGAGGGGGCCACGTATTCCTCCTTTCCACACTGTGGAAGAGCCACTGGAATGACTTCCAGAGCCTGGAAGATTTCACTGTGGGTGAAATTCACACGTACATAAAAAGTGTTCCTTGATATCAGGAAGTCCAGGCACCTTTTAAAGTCCTAGTTATTGCCAGGTGAGACGCAATAGGTACTCAGCAATTTCAAAAACAGGGTCCTAACTTGGATTTCTCAAGTAAAGGGTAAATGGCCCTGATTTTTATGCTCTCATCTCCTGTCTGCTTTTTGTTTTGGTTTGTTTTTCTGAGGAAAATAAAAGGTTACTTTAAATGTAGTTGTATCTCAATTACTTTATTTCAAGCAAGGTTAGTAAAAGAAAAGGTAATGTCTTCTTGACTAAACGATCCATAAGCAAGAGCGGATGAACTTTCAGACATGCGAGACCCTCATCAGTCTTTTTTGAGATACATTTGAAAGGAGGGACAGTAAGAAAGTGAAAGATATGAGAACAAAACTGAAAGGAAGAGGGGAGTAATGAAAACAAGTTATAGCCCTAGATCACTAGCTGACGCACCCTATCACGCATTAAGTGTGGTTCATTAACAGAGAAGAACTGAAGTCTGACATTTCAACCAGTGAAAAGCAGAGCAATTCTCACATCAGAAATAGACTTCTGGACTCTGGTGGAGGAAGGAAGGAAAGTGTTCCACAGCAAAGAAGTTAGCACACTGTTGGAGCTGCTTGCAGCAGCCGACAGAGAATCAGCCCATTTCTTGTCCTTTTCCAAAAAAGAATTCAGTACGTACACTTGCAGAAGGTAATTCATGCCACGTGTCCTACTTTAGGCATTTCCCTTCCTCTCTGAGAAAAGAGAGTATCAAAAGGTGAACATTTGTCCCTTGCCATTTAGCAGAGCTTAAAGCAGAACTCTTCATCACGGGCTCTATAGGTTATCTTCCACTACACCCAGGAATTCTAACATCATTATTACTATTGTTTGCAAAATTCCCGTATCTCTTCTTTTTCCCTAACTCCATGATCCTCTCTTGATTCACCTATAAAAAAAAACCTGCCCTTGATCCTTTGCAAAATATGGCTCACCTGCAAAGCTGTTTGAAGCCTCAGAATACAAAGATCCTGACTCACACACTGATGTTCCGTGCCCTTAGTACAGTTCTTAGCTCCTCGGTTAGCACAAATACAGCACCAATTAGCCCCTTTCATCCATGGCCAGGCTCACTAATTGCAAATACAGAGTAAACAACTAGTCTGCAGAGATATATAAAAAATGAGGTTATCCATTGTCTTCTCTTTAGTTTCAGATAAAGAATAGCAAGCATAGCGCCATAAACTAATTTGACAGGATTCATCAATAACTGCTATTTCATACAGAGCGTACATAGCTTTTTTGTAGTTTTCCCCCTATAAATGAGTAATTTAAAAGGAATATATCACATACGACAGAGTTGGACTTCATTTAGATTTTGCTAGGGGAATCTTAAAGAACACAATATTTTTACAGTGGTGTATAGGTACTGCTGCTCCATAAACAGAACACAGCTCCTCTCTCAGTCTTTGAAATCTCAGGCCTTTCAGGGAATCTCTACTGAAAAACAGCCAATTTAGATAGTGCTCATTCCCAATCAAGTAAAACGTCGTGAAGAGATCACTGTGCATAGGACTTAAGCACACACTGTAGTGTACCTCATTGAAAGTGACATGATGTTGCATTGGGAACTAAGTATTACCTACCCTTAAAACATTAGTTAACAATCTTTTATGCAGATAAAAGGTCAGGGTTAGGACTTCATCCATGAAGCTACACATAGCTTAAGAAGAAACAAATGATGATTTAATTAAGCTAGTTCCAGAACCTTTCAGAAGCACTCATAATCCAATGAATCTCAAAATTTTAGGTTGTTAATCATATGGATCTGTTCTCATGACAGATGAGTGCACACGTGTAGTAATTTAAGAGAAAACCCCTTTTCTGTCCATACCTCAAGACAATATTTGGTTGTGGCACAAAGGCTTACAAAGTGTTTGTTAAGTTACTACAAAAGGAAAAAACCTCTTCCACTGTGTACTGATCAACTGGAAAATTCTGTCTGCCAAAAACCCTGCTGGCTATAGCAGACCTAGGGTATCAGCCTGACATCCGTTATACTGGCTTACTGCGTGCTGGTATATTGTGTATGTCTATAGGCATCCTTTGAAATTAAATGCCACTGAATAGAAAGGTATTGAGCTTATCCAAAAAGCAGTAAGCAGAAATGAGCAATCGTGAGATATGCTGTAGAGTTAGAAATCTGTGGTACTGCAGCTCCAGGGTTTATGTTGCTGTGGAGACTATGATGGAGAACAATACTGTGGTGCAGATTCGTGGGAGAAAACACACATAGATTAGACCCAGTAAAGCAGAGACAGGTGATATTGCCATCCCCATCTGAAAGCTTTCTAAATCACAACATTAGTTTTAAACATGATATGAAAAGCTATTCACTTATATAAATAAAACGAGATTTTCTGAAGTATTTATTTTTTTTATTTAATAATAAATATAAAATAATAAGACAGTAATCTTATGAAAGTTTGATATTTCAGAGCTGAGACTAAAATAAAACTTTTCTTAGCACTGAAAATTATGACATCTGAAATGTTAAGGGAAACCTACAGAGTGGAAAGCTTTCAGAGTTTCTGTTTGCCTACTCCATGACTTAGCAACAGCTACTTGCATTCAAAGGTAATGGAAGACAGTTTGCAAAAGAAATAGTGGATGCATGGAAAGGTAGCAAAGCCAAAAGAACATTTACTCATCCAGAAAAATTTGAAATTAAGAAATCAATATTAATTTTCATTATATTGTCTCAATGTATATGTGTGTATATACATATACACATGTAAGTTTTCAATGTGTATTTCCAAATGAGCGGGAGTGGCGGCGGGGAGAGAGGGGGGCATTAAATACATTTAATCCTAAAACTTTGCTTATGTAAAGTAACAAGACCTCAAGGGCTTTTTACTGAAGTTTCTTTCACTGACATCCTTAATGTCTGGTTTTTAAATTTTAAAATGAGGTGCCTTGTTTCTATGCATTCTTCAGCCTGACCTTCCTAAAATGACCAAGCTGATACTGTGATTAATGAGGCAATTATTTTCATCTGAGACATGGAACAAAACAAATAGCCTATTCCCCTCCAATTTACTCTTTCAATAAATAGTTCCCTCCCCTTCCCCCCCACCCCCCCCCCCTTTTTTAAACCACTTTGTTTATACCTGGAAGTTTATGATGGATTTCCTATGCAATTCATTACCTAAATTAATAGGATCCGAACAGGGCAGGCTAGAAATATAGGATTTTACTTGCCTTTGGTATTAAAGCAAGATGTAAATACAACTTTACTATTCTTAGTGAGAAACACTCAGAAGGGAGATGGGCAGGACTCCAAAAACGAAAGAAAATGCACTTGAAGACAGTCACCCTCCATACAATGCTCGAAGTTATGAAGGTGTCGGCTTTCTTCCCCTGTTTCCCTGATGCATATTTTCACAACTTATTCCAACAAACGTCCTTAAAGAATTTAAGAAAGGTACAGTTGCATCAAAAGAATTGGAAAATTCTTTTTTACCAATGAGTTTGAAAAATTAATTCTAAGCCACACAGGTGGAGACTGTACATTTAAAGAAGGAAGGAAAGAGGGGAAGGGAAAAGAAAAAACTGTGGGAAAAGCTTTCTTCATCCAAGGAGCACTAAAGTTAAATGAATATACTGGAATGACATCAAGGGAAATGCATTATATTATACTCTTGGGAGACAACTATAATAGCAATAATGCAAACTGTCCAAGGATGATGACTTGTAAACTACAGGTCTTGAGAATCTCATGCACCCTTCAACAGCTGCAAAATACCAGTTCCTCCTTCAGCTATCAAGCCTTTGGCATTCAGCACGATCCATGGAAAGAGTATTCTTTACAGCAGCAAAAGCATGGTATCTGTCAGTGTTTGCTGCAAAAAAACTTGACTTTTGATGGGTACAGACAATTGTACAGACAGCACTGAGTCTACCTGTGATAAGAAACAGTTTGATATGCAGAATGAACACATTGCTTTTCTCTAGCATTTCTGTTTCTTCTGGCTAGTAGTTGCGTTTTCTTTTTGATAAGTTATGAAAGACAGCAGAGAGAAGCATCTTCTAGGAAGCTGAGTAAATAACAGCGCACGACTTCCAGTTCAGAAAAATTACTTATTATACTCCGTGTACTGCTCTGAGCATCAGGCCCTCAGAAAAACATCCTCAAGTAACGAGGATAAAAACCCAGGGTCCCTGTCCTGCAGCATTTAATTTGAGGATCCAGTTCTGTGCTTCTGTGGCACTTTCCACTAGAAAACTTCCCTTTCCTCTACAATCTACAGTGACCTAATCTCCAGTATACCTGTGAGGCTGACAATTATCAGCTTGGCAAACACTCAACCAAAAGATTCAACAAAAAAACCCCCAACTCAACAACAAAGCACAGATTGGGGAAATAACTTGCCCAAAGTCACTCATTAAGTCTATCACAGATAACAAAAATCAGACTCAGTCTGAACTCCAGACAGCCACAAAGCTTCCTTTCCTCAGGAATCATGTTATTTAAAGTGATACATAACCTGTTTGTGAAGTTAGCGCTGCTGTCTGCAGCATGGCACACGTGGGAGACCATCTCGAACAATTCCAGGTGGCTCAATATAGCGGATGCAAAATACTCAAGGCAAAAATTTTAGAGTTCAGATTTAGAAACATCTTTGAACACAAAGGAAAACCTATTGTTTTCCCCATCTACTTCTGAATCCAACAAATAATTGGTCTCTGAGTGCTGCAGATTGCCTGGACAGCAAATTAAACTATTCATCACCTTTCTGCGAGCCTCTAATCAATTCCATCTCTAAGTGGGGGATATAGATGCATGGCACAGCAGCCAATCTCTCCCAGCTCTGAATGAGCAAGTACAAGAAGAAAAAAACCCTAGAAATCTTTCTTTTCCTATCTACTAAACACAGATGCTAGAAAGTACTGAGCATTATAAGACTTTTGGTTGATAATTACATTTTGGATTGTGCATCAGCCTATGAAGTGTGAAGAATGCAAAGTGACTGAAACATGTTTTAGAAGACTTAGGTCTTACAGGAAGGTTTTTGCTACTGACATAAAACTCCTCTGCTCTCTTTTATTCTTAGCACCAAAAGAGAGTCTGTTATCCTCAGACTCTGATTTCATACCTGTGGCTATGTAATCCCTAAGGAAAACTTCATAATGCGTATTTGAGGAATTCTGCTGATTGAAAGTTTTCCTTATCAATTAGTAATCAAGATACTCTACACGCTACAGGCCAGCGTGTCTTCTTAATGTTTACATTTATCAGCATATTAACAGTCATACTTCTACATCAAAACTTGAGAACTAAAAATATTTTACACAGAAAATTATCAATAAAGATTCTGAAAAAACACACACTGATGAGATCAGTACTAGGGCACTCAAATATCTCCAGTGCTGAGTGTGGAAGACAAGAACTTTCTATAGAATACTAAAATATAAAGGAAAAATCATCATAATCTTTCAAGTAGAATTTTTGTTTGATTTCAGCTGAAAGCAGTTCAACTATTTTTTCTGATGAACTGCAAAATCCTATAGCTGAATTAAGTCAGTCACGCGTAGCCTTCAGGAAATGAGAAAAGAACAGTTTGAACTTCGGAACTTCATACAGAAATTAGTAGAAAACTCATCTTAATGGAAAGCTACTGTTGAGGATGATTCCGTGCTCTAAATTAACACTGACTTTCGAAGAGTCCTGGAGAAATCTGTGCCACTTCAGCAAGCACTAATCGGTACTTGGAGTGCTGTGGGGTGGGGTGATGCACCATTTTAAACAGCTCCAGAAGTCTGACACAGAAACTAGAAGTTGAGGAAGCCTTCTCTTCAGTAGCTCTTCCTTGACATAAGTGAAGCTAAGGCTCTGAAATTGCTTCATTTTAAGAACTACGAGAAATACTAGTAACTGTCTACACAAACTCCAATGGTGAAAACTACCCTGCTCAGAGGAAAAAGCAAGACAGTTTACACCAAGCTGTTGCAGACCACCCTTCCAAGTTTCCTACATACTCAAGCAGGTAGGAGTAGTCTTTCCCTAAAACTGCAGCATTTACAGTCTACCCTGAACCTGTAAGTCTAAGTGACCCATTTTGAAAATAAAATCTTAAGTCATTAGCAATTACTGAAAATTTTAACCACAGCTTTTAAATAAATAAGTGGCCTATTTAGGACATTCAATTACAATTTGCTAAAATGCTAAAAGATGCAACCCTTCTCTTCATCCTTCCCTGTCACTTCCCGAACTCCTTGAAACACACTAGCTGAATCAGTATTACGTTAAATGTCTTTTTTTTTTTATGTTCAGCATCTTCATATTTTAGAACTCTTCCAGTATTCAGAGAAGAGCAACCATTTTGTTCTTAGACAATAAGCCCCTAAAAGTAATACACTGCTTGTATTTTATTTGAAAGAACAAAACACAAGACATTAATACCAAGAAAACAAAAACAAAAAAACAACTCAACCCAAACCAAAATCCCCCCAATTCTGAATCTTCATGCTCAATGACTAAGAGAAAACCTACGAACCCACTGTGTTGTCAAGGACAGAATTTTAACATGCAGTATGGTTAAAGAAGGGGGGGGGAGAATAAATTAAAAAAAAAAAAAAAAGAAGAGTATGACATTCGGGTCTGAGCTACATTAAAAGAAAAAGTGTACACAGCAGCCATGCAGGTTTAGCTTACTCTATGAGGAAATTGCAAAACCAAGTTTGTCTTATTCTTGTACCTGTGGCGTGTTGTTCAAAACACGCTGTTTCTCTGTCACATGGCATCACTGAAAAGCTTTGGCATGTGTAAAAATGAAATAAACTACTGCTATAGTCTATAAACCAAGGAAAGCATTACATGTGTGGAATGGTTAAGAGCCTTGCCTCCATAACTGCTCACCACCATTTCTATTGCTTTGTATCTTAAAGAAATAAAAGGCTCCTTCGGATAAATGCTGAGAATAAGCTTTTTAAAAATTCACACTTACTGAGATAATTTTATAACATTCTTGACGCAAACTATCCTTCTGTAATTCTGTCAACACCACTTAAAGAAGAGGACTTCAAAGCACAGAAAATAAAAACAAGTTGGGGTGACAGGTCTTTATAAACAGCACAGGGACATCAGACTGTGTTTGTTAACTATTGCCTTTTAATCCAGTGACCCTGCTTCTGCAGTAAGGCAGGNACTATCCTTCTGTAATTCTGTCAACACCACTTAAAGAAGAGGACTTCAAAGCACAGAAAATAAAAACAAGTTGGGGTGACAGGTCTTTATAAACAGCACAGGGACATCAGACTGTGTTTGTTAACTATTGCCTTTTAATCCAGTGACCCTGCTTCTACAGTAAGGCAGGAGATTTAAAGGAGATGTGCAAATACTGAAAGATAAGAAAGGAAGTTTTTCCACCACTCAGTAGTTTTTAGGAGGAATATTAGTAGCTGCCTGATAGCCTTAAGAGTTTGACATAAAATCTCTGCTCTTGTATTAACAGCAAAAATAAGTAAACACATACACAACCTAAAGCCTACAGCTCATTACTGTGATTCAGTACAGAATTATCTTCCAAATCTGCCTTTCTGTATCAGAACTTGAATGCACGGCAAAGAGCTAATAAGCGGAGACAAATTACAGACAACGCATCCTTCGAAACAAAGTCCCCAAAATACAGAAGATAATTCTGCTACAAGGTAGTATGGAGTATTTCATTTGTTATAAAACAGAGTGTTTACCATGTCAGCTTATTACCTGAGGTGGTGTGCCTATCGCTGCAGACCAGTCTTCCCAGGGGTTCAAGCTACAAGCTCAGATCTTCAGAATCTGCTACATTCCTTATTTATGAATGGATACACTTTGATCAGCCATGCCAGTTACTCTTTCCTCCTCCCCATTTTCATCTTTCATCGGTCCCTTGACAAAATTCCGTTTCAGACAAATGTATAGAGCAATGTTACATTCAGGGCAATTCACTGAAAATTATTTTCTATGTTAATTTCAGAAACAGACAAAAATAAAATAGACCCCATCACCAAATTTTCCTGACAGTCCCTTCCTTCTTACAAAAAAGCCTAACCACATGCCTTAAACTACAAAACATATCTTCACACCTTCTCAGGGAAAATATTCCTCACCTTTGAGGAGACCAAGAGTATGTAGCAAATGACATAGGCAAATTCAATACACACCATAAACATATACATTTAACTGCACATTTAGGTACACTTCTCAGTAAGAGTGGTAAAAGGCTTTCGGAAGCAGTTCACAGATTTTCTGTTTAATTTACCGTTTCAGTGGTGATGTGGTTAACCAACAGCGTGACTGACACTTTGATCAGATGGCAATCGATACTGCAATCAATTGAAAATATACAGAATACAGAAAGTGTATGAAGTGTCCAGCCCAACACAGTCATTGCGGCAGCTCCACAGCATAACCCTCTGTATTATGCATGACGGAAACGGGCACTCTAAGGCTCCAGGGATTTTGTTTGTTTGTTTTTATTATTAATTTAATAATACTGCAAGTTCCTGAGACAAAGAAAACGAGAAACTGTGGGATAATTAAGTGCATTTCATAGGCAAGGTGCTGAGAGAAATTTCTCATTTCCTGAAACTTTCCCCAGTTAGAGGCAACTGTGGATACCCTTGTCTTAAAGACCAAAAAGACAGTTTTTTGTGGTTGCCCTTTTCTGAATAACAGCAGTAAAAAAAGTCCAGTTTTAACTTAATCATAACAAGAATCTGCTCATTTATTCCACTGGTATTCAGAGATAAGGAGGTACAAAACAGATGTGAACTATAGTTACTTGTGTCTATTGTTGCTGAGCTGAGTAGAGCTTTTAGTGTCTGAGAAATTATTAACAAAAAAGCCTTTCAATTTTGAGAAAGAATACTGTGGATCTCAGCTGTGAATTCTTAAGATTCCAGCATGTTGTCACTGTTTAAAGGAAGAAAGAAAAGGAAAAAAAAGTCGTATTTTTCTCTTCTGAAATGGGAAAACCATTTTCTTCCCAGCTATACCTACAGAGCAATAAGTAGGCTACAGATGTTTTGTGCTCTTTACCTCAGTGCAGATTCTGGGAGAGTAGGCACTGGCCCAAGAAAGAAATCAAAGTAAGACCACCTCCACTTCTTGTATATTGAAAAACCTTCTTACCTGCCTCATTTCCCTTTAAGTGTCATAAAATTAAACAACAAAGCCCCGTATCTCCATAAACCTAAACTACTATAGATGCTGATTTGCCTGCCACAGAACATGAATGCCNTTCTTGTATATTGAAAAACCTTCTTACCTGCCTCATTTCCCTTTAAGTGTCATAAAATTAAACAACAAAGCCCCATATCTCCATAAACCTAAACTACTATAGACGCTGATTTGCCTGCCACAGAACATGAATGCTATTGCAATATCAACAAAGCATGACCCTCTTCATTACTTAAGTTGGCAGTTTTATTATACTGTCAGAATTCAAAGTGTGTCCATTTTCCTCTTACAGATGATGGGCCTGTCAAAATCTTCAATCAAGGTTCAGTTGTTATAGTCCCACTAGAGATTCAGCAGCATGAGAGAGGAGAGAATAATGACACCATTCCTAAGGTGTTTTATTTTACCCTGAAGCATCACAAAAAGTAATCTAGCTCTAATTTTCCATAACACAGCCATCAAATAAAGGAACAATCAGTGCCACACTGATTGGGGAAATCAGAAAAATCAGCGGCCACTGTTGTGCTTCAGGAAGAGTAAACTTAATTCTACCACATGTCTACATTTGGTATTCTTTTGCCTTGTTCACACACAATAATTACAATTAATTTTTTTTTTTTTCATTTTTGAGCTAGGACAGAACCAATTTTCTCTTTAGTAATTTTACTTTTCAGTTAAGTCTCGTCTAAGAGACCGTGCTCTCTGAAATTAACTGCATGTTTTTCAGATAGTGTCTGCTTCGAGGAATGATAATGCTCAATGTTTATGGTTATTGCTAGAACATCAGTAGGAATGGTATGCAGAAAGGCTCTTGCTTATACATATTCCTATGGAAACCAAGGTCACTGCTTGGTTCTGATAACTCTTCTGCGCTGGAAACGAAAGAGCGGAAAAGGGGTCACGTGTGTGGAGAAGTGGATTGGACAGATGATTCAAAACTGACCAAAGTATTCCATCCCATACATGTCATATTCAGTATAAAGCTGAGTGATCACTAGGGTCAAGGTCTCTTATTCTATGGCCAGCATCCAAGTAGGACTCTATCCAGTTCTTCTGCCTTTGATCCCAATCTGTGCGTTCCCGAATCCAGTTGCCATCTGCTGCCAAGTCTAGTCTGGGACTTTCCCAGGGCCTGTGCTGCAGCGTCGGGGGTGACGTGATCATCACTGGTGGAGCTCAATACTGGTTTTGCATATGTTTGTATATATTTCATTAGTTTTCCTTTTATTATTATACTTTTTTTGTGTTATTGTTCCATTAAAGTTGTTTTAATTTTTCCAACCCATAAGCCTCTCTTCCTTCCCCTTCTGGGAAGGGAAAGGGTTAACAGAGAGACTCTGTCATCTATTTGATAGCCAGCCCAGCCTTAAACCATGACAACTACTAACAAATGTCAGCGAGATCCAGGACAGAGGCGGGCTGTGGGATCTTCTTGGTTTAAAAGTGTATTTGTTCAAATAAAGTATTTGCTAGATCTAAAGAGCATTACAGATGTCTAGAATAGTTGTCACTGGTTATTTGCTCAATATATAGGTATTAGAATATTACTGGTACCATGTTCTCTGAATTTGGCTAGGTGTTTTCTCTGAACTGTTTGTTAAAAAGAGGAGCTCTAGCTGCATGGCTTCCATCCATTAAACTACCTAAGTTTCTTCAGAAAGCAAGCCATGACTGATTTCTCNGCTAGGTGTTTTCTCTGAATTGTTTGTTAAAACGAGGAGCTCTAGCTGCACGGCTTCCATCCACTAAACTACCTAAGTTTCTTCAGAAAGAAAGCCATGACTCTGATTTCTGAGAAAAGAGAAAGAAACTCATGAGCCTAAATGGTTGAAAAAGCAGAACAATCGATACAAAACCGAGCAGCTGATCCAGAGAAAAGAAATGAAAGCCATCTCCTGCTGCAATAAAGTGTGACACTTTCTCAAGAGAAATACTTTAACATCAGAAAGTTAAAAGAGCACCTTCAATCCAGTACATAGATCAGGGCACAAATTTTGGTTTATAATGTGTGGCGCTACAAGAAAAATAAAGAATACTGGCAATGCCAAAGTCGATGTACTGTCTGAAGCACGTATTCTTCATGTACAGAAATCAAGTCAGACCGCAGAATCCACATACTGTATTCTGAACACACGTGCCAAGTTTGCACCTAGCTCAACCTTTTTGTTGTTCGCCCTCATTTTTAGCTTTGCTGGATGTGAAATCTATTACTCCACTGAAATGAATAAATAAAAACCTTTAATATAAACCAAATTGTTCATGTGAGTACAGGTCTCTGGACTCAAACTCTAATGTAGCTTAGAAGCAACCTGCTCTGAAAACTCAACAATATTCGGAAAATACGGGCTTTTCCAAAATGCATAAGTAGTCACTATCAGCATGGATATGGGAATGTAGAGGAATACTTGCTTTAATAAGTCCAGCATACATGGTTCGTGTTTCATAAAACCAATTTCTCATATACTATTAAGTCATGAAGTAACAGGATATCACTTCGTCCATAACAAGGTGTAAATTTTATTTTATTGTATTTATTGAAATTGAGCCTGTGCTTCAGAAAAAACAGCCCTTTGCTATATATGCAAGTCATATTTCTCCTCTGGTACTTCCCAACATAGCTGTTTCTGTCTTTTTCATTTTTAAAATATTAAATTTAAATACCACAGTTCTAAGATATCATCACAGGATATCTAAACAGTGCCTTGTCATATTAACACTAGAGGTTACATTAGTATAGAGAGTCAAACTAAAAGCATCTCCAGAATATTTTCTAATCTCTCGTAAGGATTTAAAAACAAAACAAAAAAACAAAAAAGCCCCCAACCAAACAAATAAACCCAAAACAAAACTAAGCACACACTGACACGTAAACCAAGGCAGAGCTTCAAAGCTGTAAAATTAAGTTACTTCCCAGGACACGGTGAGCACATGCATGGATGCCTCTTGTCAGTGCCTGATACAGGCCCTCAGTTCTGTAGTGCCCATGCATCATTAATTAACCCAATTTCTCATATAAGCTGAATAGACAAGGGTTCTGAAAAATCAGTTCCACATACTGATCCATTACTGTGCCAGCTGGGCCCAACAATTTTGCAATTATAGGTAGGGGATCCAGGGGCAAAAGACACCATTGCAGAAGAAAAGGGAGTCTAATCCCAGTTACGTACCAATCTCAAGAGAAGATAACTCAGTCTCACAGGGAGTTACTCACTTCGCTCAATGCAATATTGGTGTAATTAGCCTAAAGTTTGGCACCACAGCTCAAAAATGTATTTGAATTAATGTGACATTTTAGGAGTGGGGGTTTTTTGTTGATGCTGTTTTTGGTTTTCAATTCTATTTGTTAGGTATAAAAATGCTGAAATTGTAGATCCTCCAAAATTCAGGGCACATCAAAATGAAAGGTTGTCTACACAGCAGTATTTCCTCATTCTAACCTGACTAGTATCCTGCTACTTTTGATAAGAGGTGCTATTTTTAGTAAGTACACTACAATTATATGATACAATCCTGTCGTTCTTTTAAAATGAGCATTAGGAGGGGAAAAAACTGCAAAGGCCTTTGCAAGTCAGAGTCAGTCAGTCTTTCAATTGCACTTTTCATACATTCTGAATGTTTTTCTACTTTAACCTTCAGACTGAGCATCTGTTTTCTGAGCTTATTCCACATCAGGTTCTACTGTCTTTGATTACATACACTGAATTGGACTTTAAAAATCCTATCTAATCTTCAACAAAACCAGCAAACCCCCTCAATATTACTAAAGCAAGAATAATATTCCAATTCAAGAATAAAAAAATTTAGGAAGTGCTCCACCCATGGAATGCTAATTCAGATTGTTTGTGCGTAAAGAAGTTACAAGAGACTTTTCTCCCTCTCAGGGGGAGCCCTATGTTATAAAAAACCTGTTTTCCTGTTGCAGGTTCATCTCGTGTAGCTTCTTTCCTAGTTACAACTACATGTGTCAGCAAGTCAGTTGGACTGCATGCAGAGCTTACAAGTGTGTGAAACTCCTTCAGGTTAAGTGCTAAACAGAAAACCCTGAGGTAAAAGATGAGCGCAGGCTTCATTTTTGGTAGAAAAACAGGAATTGGAGTTCTCGTTCTTCAGAATCCACTTCTTCCCCCTTTCTTCTAACTCTTCAAATTGGATCCAAAGCACCAGCCATATAAAACAGCAGCGCCTGATGCCTTCACATCTCTTGCTGGCATCCCTGAAAGATCGTGACTGAACTGGATTTTATTTAAGTGCATGACATAGCAAACGTAAGAGATGAAGTGACAAGGATTTATGCTGTCTTTGCAAATACCAACATACACTCAACTGAACTCAGAGAACAACCAAGAAAACAAAATTGCTTATACTTAGAATCCAAAAGATGTGTGGTTTTAAAGGTCTTAGAAAGTACTCACAAATACTATTTTCCTGTTATCTTCTTGACAACTGTGAAAAGAACAGTCATTCATTCAATATGTTTTTTTCCTCTTCTTTCTGTAGTCAGGAGAGCTGCAGATTCAAGAGACCAGTTCTTTCTAGTCAAGGCATTAAGACTTGGTGATAAGTAGACTAGAAAAAGAACTAAGTTACCTATGAAAAAGAACCAGTTATCTACGAAGAGTCAATGTTCTGTTTGACACAGAATTCTGAAAGGCTTGGTTTTGTTCTAATGCACCTTCAAATAGTTAATGAAATAGAAATGCCATATTCCAACCTGCCTCACTTGAGCATCGCGTAGCAATTTAGATCTCTTCGGTAGACTTACACCATTGCAGAAGCAGGCTCCAAAGAGAAAAACTTTCAAATTTAACACTATCTTTAGTGGTTTTTATTTTTACTCACTTAAAAAAAATCCCGTAGCTGCTTATACTGGGGAGCATCATTTGCTCCCTGGAATATACTGACAAATTCAGAACAGCAAGAGACCAGCTGAATTGGCCGCAGCCAACACAAAAAATCAAAACCCCTGTGGCAGCACTTAAATCAAAGGACTAAGTCAGTCACATCTAGATGACGGGAAACTAGGAAGATGGAGCTTTGGACTGATTTACTGTGAGCAAAATTCAGCCTGCTTCTTTTTTAAGTAAGTGAGATACTATACTATAAGCATTATTTAGAAATTGGTGAAAGAAAAGAGGATGGGGAGAGATGAAGCAGCTTTTTTTTTTCCCTCCCTCCTTCCTTTTTATGTTCTCACCCGAGACAAAACCAATACCCTAGCCTAGCTGTTTGGAGCAAAAATTCTGCTGTTGTTGCTTTTTCAGAGTTTTCTGACAATCTCGCAATGGGAAACTGAGCAAAGTCAGGTCCCAGTTATTTACACTGTCGATCAAACTGAAAAGAAAAATACTTCTTTATGCTTAATTACCCTTTGCACATTCCCACAAGGGGTTAAACTGGGCTAGCTTATACTAATGGCCTCACAATGCTCAGCTCTTTGACACCGAAACTGAAAAACAGGTCTAGTAAAACTCAGGAAAGCAGAGCATTCTTTTAGAAAATGAAAGCATTCATATTCACTTGAAGATGGAAAAGCATGTTCCACTTCTTAAATCCCAGTCCTCAATGAAAGAGGACATTGGAAAGCTGAAGGCACTGAGCGCATGTTCTTATTTCATTAAACCTACCTCTATCTAAGTATAACAGGAGAATGGTGTTTTCATTATAGGTCTCATGCAAAATTAACCTTTAGAAAGAGGCATCTAAAAGCATCCTAATAACTACAGCCCATTTAGTCATTCTGATCTGTTTAAGAGAAGTTTCTGTGATGTACAGAATTCTAAGCACGTACTCTGAGCTGTGTTTTTAAGAGATTACAAGCCCATCCTTTTACCAGCAATAGGGCTCACCGGTTGAAGGGTTTATTTCAAGATTCCTGCCAGAGTGGGTAACAGTTACCACCTTCTGTCATGGAACCCGAATACGTTTTTCCCTATTTCACTTCCTATTTGTATCCCTTATTCCAAACTATGTTTCTCAGATCAAAAAAGATATGGCTTATTTTCTGTGAATGGAAAGTACAAAGCACAATGTCATCCAGACATTAACAAGATCGACTGATTAACATGAGTCAATACCACTGCCTGATCCCCATCAGAGGGACAGATGCAAAGTTATATGATTTCCCTCTGTTGCATCATTCATGTGGAAAACAAACAAACAAAAACCAAAAAACCAAAGCGACACACTTCCCTGCTGACTGTAGAATTTATCACAAAGTATTTGTCAAGTCTGATGCTGAAGAAAACTCAGATATGAGATACTATTGTTAATAAAAGCAGTTATAAACATCAACTACCTAAAATCGAAAACCAGTGAGACTAAAGCACCTAAGCAACTAAGTTGTAGGGTAAACAAAAAGAATGTAATTTCTTCCAGGATTATTTTAGCTTCAGTATGTTCGCAATTAAACATAAGCATTACTGTTTGAAGAGTCAAAAGACTCTTCAGTAGTCAAGAATCAATTTGACAACTAAATTACCTAAGAGAAAGAACTATTTGACCATTACTAAGCATACTTCAATCTTGAAAGTTCATACTTGCAAAACAGTGAAGAGAACCTTAGACTCTTGCCACTATTTCAGCTCTAAACGCTTCCAATATAAAATTAAATTGAAAGAAAAGGAAAATACAAGCTCCTCGGCAGCCTTTAAAAGAAGAATTTAAGTCCAAAATCAAAGCAGTAGGCCTTGTCTGTGTAAGACTTTGTGTGGTATCTGCACACGTTCACTAAAATATTTTAAGCTGTGCTCTGAACAGTGGCCTACAGAGGATAAGGTTCTTTCAGAAATCTGAGACGCTGTTCTGCGGGACGAAGAGTCTGACTCACCGAATTAAAAGAAAGAGTTACCATTGAGTCATTGGGCTGTTATGTTTCTATCTGAAGTGTTTTTTCCTTTGAAATCCTTATCCTTTTGTTATAGGGTAATTTGTAGTGATTAAAAAAAGGAAGACATTGATTCAGAAATGCAAGTTTTTCTTTTACACAGATTCCCCAGCCATACAAAACATAAGGACATACATGAGAAAAAAAAAGTTCCATAGACGTCGAATTTTGTAAGCAGAAAATGTACAGAAATAGAATGCTTCACAAATATTTCCACTAGATAGCTGTAGTTCTTTAAGCTTAGATCAACAGCTGTTTCTGATACTTTTCACTGTGAAATACTCCATTTATTTGGCTGGCTGTACAGACTTGTAATTCTTGTCCTCATTACTGTAACCACGTCACTTTTGTTACACAATTGAATTTTTAAGTATTCTAGGGAAATGCATGCCACAATCTGTGGACATATTTGATAATCAGCACTATCTCAAAGTAGTAAAAAAAAAAATTTAAAATGTAGAGAGCACAACCAACCTGTTCTTCCTGACACCCTCTTTGTCAGTTCCATTTGTCTGCCTTCACTACACCATAATACCTACCCTTATTCTCAGCCATTTAATGTACTTTTAATAGAGAATTACCTCAATAACCTGCTACAGTTCTGAAGAGAGAACTGCAAATGGTCATTTATTGATTTCAGCACTGAAAATATTCCACCTAAGATTTTAATGTCAAGTCCGTCTTATAATCCCTCCTCCAAACATTAGAAATATTCTAAATCAAAATTAATGTTAGACAGTTAGAGCTGAGCAGGAAAGTTGATTTTTTCCCCCCATGTGGAATTTTTTATGAAGAGGTTCATTTTCTGTAATAAGCTCAAGTACACGTGTTATATTTCTAACTGTTTCCAGAGCATTTATTTTTTTCCCTGCAGTAAGCCAACAATCATCTTTTGCCCCAATAATTCTGCTCCCCACTTTTTTCCTTCTCAAAAAGATCACAGCTTGCCTCCCACCACTTTAGAAAAAAAAAAAAGAGGGAGAGAGGACATAGCGAGTTCTTAGTTCGAAGGTCAATGATAGGAACACCAAAAAAGGAATTGTTGTCCTCCAAAACCCAGAAACACAGGTCACGGGAGCTTTTTTATTTGCTATCTGGAACACTGGGAAGAAAATTCATTGAATGCAAAGACCCAGCCTTGCTAAAACTCAGGAAAGGAAGGTGGCAACTAGTTATCCCCTCCACAGCTGCTGGAGGACCATTACAACGATGCATAGTTGCAATTCTTCGTCCAAGAGTACCATACAACTGGTGTGAAAGAATAAGATTAGTCATTAAAGGAGATTTTATAGAGAGCTGTGTAGTTTCAGCAGTACAACAGACATGAAATTTATACAACAGTATAGAACTTTAGCTTAGAAGTGCATCAGAGTGAAAGGGGAAATAGCTGAAAGAATAGCTGCTAAAGATATTTCAGTCTTTCCACTCTAAGCTAACAATTCACCGGCACTAACAGGTGCGTCCTTCTAGGGTTATGGTGGTACCCACATCATCAGAATGCAGCATGAGCATTAGACAGAAAGGGAAGTACATGGAAGTTATCCTGTCAAAATACCTGGGCTTATTATCTGAACCACTTACTAAATTGATGATTCTAGAGTGGTTTTGCCTTCATCCTTTTTACCTTCACTTTTCCCCCAGCTATTTAAGAACAAAACAAACAACAAAAACAACAACAAAAATCACACAAAACCAAAACACATAAAACCCCAAACCAACAAATGCACACACCTCCACTAACCACTTCCACACCCAAATGTAGACTGGAGGTATTCTCAATGAATTGTGTCAGTTTAATTTGGATTGCAGACTCTAAGAGGCAAGAATAATATCTTTTATCATTCTTGTAAGCTCTATACTCTTAAACTAATCATCCTTATATTATTACTCAAAATTTTACAACTGCATGACTTAAAGGAGAGAAAGGTCTGAACTTCCCTGAACTTCAAGGGAATTTGGCACTCAATGCTCATTTCTCCGTTGAAACAAGTAAGCCATTCTCCAAATGTAGATACAGAGCTTAATTCAGCTAAGAGATACACTTTTTGTTAAGAGTTCTTGGATGGTTCTTTCATTGCCACTTACTGGTATTAACAGGTGCATTTTAGCCAACTATTTTGTGGCTTAAAAATTGCATACATGAACAGAGATTTGCTGAGCTGTACAAGAATGGAGGTGTCTCAATTCTGAGAGTCGGAAGTCTAATGAGTTATGTCAAAAATATATTTCTTTGGAAAGACTTTTCTCTTTCTCCAGGAGTACCACATCAGGTGAAACACAGTACTTTTCCACATCCCCTTCATAGCTTTGAATGGATCCTTTTTTTTTTTTTTCCTCCTTACTCTTCTGGTAGGACTAATCTCATTTCCTCATCCACATTAATTCCTATTACTTCTGTTACTGTGCTACTGCAGAACTATTTCCATTTGCAGTTACACACCATAGCTAATGACATTCTTTATGCTCTGCTATATAGAACTTCTGAGGAAATACCTAGAAGTTACTTGAAATTGATATATTAATATCTCTTCTTTTGATATTTTGTTTTCCTCATTGAAAGATTTAATCCTCTTCACAGCAACACAAGTTCAGACTTTGATGCCAGAAAGGGCCCAAGTAGCTGTTCTGCTAAACAGGATACAGACTACAGAGTTTCTCCAGATGATTCTCGCATCCAATCCAGAACTTTTAGGCAAACAAAAGCATGTGTTCCAGAAAATTCCATTTTTCTAAGGGTTAAGAAAAAACACAATGCCAATCTGCAATGACTTACTGACTTGCATTAGCACACAACAGTCACTTTCTGCCTTGCTACTTTAACCCACTTCACTTCAAAACCAAGCAAAAAATACATTCCTCAAGGGAAGCAGATTTTGCATCCAAATTATTTTTGCAGGCACATAAAAAGAAAAAAATCAAGAATTTAAAAGAAACTGAGTGAGCGTATTTTCCAAGCAGTCTGCTTGAACTCTGGTCTGCAGATTTATATAATTACTTGCTTTCAGGTACAACGATAATGAGAAATCTCTGAAAAGAAGTCCCTTGTGAATATCCCAGACAAAAATCCCAGGTATCATTACCCAGGGAAGGAGAACTAAAGGCACGTGAGATATAATTACTGAAGTTTTCTTGCAATGACAGAGAGAACTGTAACTTATATTCAATAAAGTGAGTTTTACAATGTCTTAAGTACTACATAAACTGTAATACTCCCAACAGCAATAGCCAGCTCAGTGATTAGCCATATTCTTTGTTTTAGAAAATGCATTCCAGGTTTAGCAGAAATGTTTTGCATTCATAAGGAACGTTCTAAAGAATTCAGCCCAAAAATTAATCTAAAATTAATCTAATTTTTTAAACTTGAAGCAAGATCCCTTATTGGTGTCTATCTCAGTGAGGCTTTGAAACACTTTACTGAGATAACGATAAATTAAAAAGGACACCAGTATCATCTGACATCAGAAGAGTGGGGGTTTTTTAAATTAACCTAAAGGATTTGTGAATCTTGAAGAGTTCTTACGTTGATTCATTTAATGACTGTGCTCAGAGTTCATTTTAAGTGTTACCATTTAATGAATTAATATTGGATTTTTTTTTTAATAAACACACTCCCTATCAGAACACAACATAATTTCTGATTGAGAAGCGAGGAAAAAAAATACATGAAGTGACTAAGTAGTTTTCCAAACTGGAGCACATGTATCTTTCTTTCCTGGCCAGCTTTTAGAATGACAACAAGTAGGCATAGCAATTTTACATGCTAAAATCCGTAACAAAACCAAGAGGTGGTAGAAAAATTCAATACACATTAATAAGTTTTTCCTTGAGGTTTGCAAAATCTGAGAAGATAGTTTAAGACCACTGAGACTGGAATTTTACATCTGTTCTTTGTATTCTACACTGTCCTTTGGCAGTGATCCTAGGCCGAGATCATTACTTGGTCAGGCAAAACTTCCCCCCAGAAACTGGCAGACAAACAAGTGTGTCTCAGCTGTTCAGCATTATAGTTAAGAAATGGATCTGTGCCTTAAATAATGCAAAGGCATCTCTCTCACAGAAGTCGCATAGTGTTCAGCGTGGAATACTGCTGTCATCTCGTTAATCATTTCACATTACAGGATTCATGTGTCTTAACTTTTCTATGTGAAAAAAGGCATTTTCCTACGACAAAGTTACATAAACTGATATAGTTCAGGACGCAAACTATTCAAGGGTCAGAAAATTACAAATATAGCATCCCTTGTTCAACAGCAACTCTGTGTGCCTATGTTAGATTTGCCCTCATAGGACCCCAAACTCCTTAGCTTCACAGGCCAGACCTTACACGAGTCACTGGCTGTGCAGGCCAATTCTCTGGGTCCATCATCACCTTCTGCCTTAGCTGGCACCTGTAAAATATAAACAGTCCTCCATGGGGGAACTGTAGTCTACTACAAAGAGCTATGCAGAGGACTCGGTCTTAATAAACCTAACAGTATTCCTCAAATAATCCCTTAATTGTTGAGGCTGGTCATTGAATTTATTACTGCGAGTTAAGTTTTACATATTATTTGATACTTTAACCTGTTCTTGGGGAAACCTAGACATCTACAGAAACGTTTGTACATTATTTAACTCTGATACACAGAAAATTAGAGACTAACTCAGCATCCAAGACGCATGAGGTTCATGTGAAAGATATACTCCAGAATGAAATTAAGATTCTCACACAACTCAATACTAGTTCATTTCATCACACACCTCCATACTTTATATTACCCAGAAAATACAGAAAAGCATATATAGTTTAGTGTAGGAAAGACAAGGGAAGCCTGTGAAAGAAAAGAAAGAAGTAGATAAAGGGACATGCCAAAACCACCAATAAACAGAGAATCACACACGTTGTAACAGCCACCTAGAGACAGGCTGCCAAGCTCACAGTCTCTGCCTCCAGAAAGCAACAGCTCTCTGATCAGAAAAAAATTATTACTGAAACCTGCACCTTCAGATATGACCAGGGTCAATGAGAAGCCAAGCAATAGCTTCATGAGCTATGACATCAGCAGACTGTAGCGTATTTGGCCAAATCATGCCTGTTTTCATTGGCATGTCTGTGCCGTGGTATCGGGTCCATTCTACCACACTAGAATACCATGACTTTACCATGGCCAGAAGTTCTGAAAATTTCCTATGCTTGTTTGTTTCAGATATTGGTGCTGAGTTATTTCAAAGAAACACTATGTTTCTAATACCTCTTGGCTTTCACAAAAATGTAAATTTCAAACAAGTAATTGCTGTATAGTTGCCATTACTCATTATCATAAACTGAAACAAGACTAATTTTTTAGGTTTCTCTCATTGGGCTAAGAAGTCAGACTAATAAGTTGGGGGGAGGGGGTGTGTGTGTTTAATCTATTTCATAGAAATTTATTACTGTGATTTCTTAATCCATTTCCAGAGCAACCTAAATAAAGTCGTTCCTTCTCACATGTTTTCATGGCCGTGTACACAACTGTTATTCAGCTGAGACAAAATGCAGAATAAAGGAGTTAGAACACGCCACTATCAGATGTTATGTGAAGTAGGTTAAAAGCCCCCAAATATGGTAGCGATATGTTTAACTCCCTTCTTCTACATTTTGATTTAACTGATTAGGTCACATACATGGCCAAGAAAACACAGGTCGAGATAATCTTCACTTTTTGTCACTTAAAAACCTGAAGCAGACACCCTGGGGCAATTTAGTAAATGGTTAATTCAACATGTCACAGCAGTATTAAGTCACAATCTCAAAAAAAGGTTCGCATCTTATTTCTTTCACCTGAATGATGGCTCAGATTTCACAATTTATTATATCATCAGACCACCAATGCAGAAACAGCAGTATAGAATTGTGACAGTTTTATACAGTTTAAAACTCTATGTTGTACTGCAGCAGTACTTCGTTACTTCTAAATTAATTGTCCAACCAGGAAGTCACAGATCCTAAACTAAGCTTTCATGACAAATACAAGATAACAGTATCAACACTACAAGCCCCCTAGCGACAAGCAGCTGTGCATCTGCAAAGATTAAAGAATCTTTGCCCTCCTTGAGCCTTTGCTTTGGAAGTAGTCATAATCACAGACTCTGAAGACAAATACAATAACTTCAGAGAACTCAAAAAAAGGGAGAGAAAGCAAGCATTTTGGAAAAAAAAAAGGCAGAAAAAGACTAGGTTTTCTCTCACAATAAGGTATCAAATTGAAGATAAAGTACTTAAGTAATTAAATTCATCTTGTACTTCTGTAGTTATCCAAAATTCATGAGAAACTCCGAATGGCTGTGGGCCAACATCTATTTCTCTTACCTAGGATGAGACAACTAGAACCATAAATAAGGGGTCACCACCCTATCAAGATCAGCAGGACGGCTTTGTACAGCTTGCTGTCAGGGCAGTAATTTCTTAGATTAGAGTTTCAGAAGTTCACCAGGTGTAAAGGAATGAATAAAAAAAACAAAGTGGAAATTTGTGAATTTTTTTTTGGTTTTTTTGTGCACATAACAGAAAGACAAGTTCTAAAATAGTATCACTTGTGACACCACTTAAGAAACAAACTTCAGTCATTGTGCACTATGAAACTCCCAGAATTATAAGGCAATGCCTGTAAACCAGTCAAACATAGGCAAAAAACAGATGTTGATCAAAGTCACTAACCTTATTATCCCTCTCCAATCTCCTCACAAAGCAATGCCTTCTCAGTAACTCAGCAGAGCCTCAACTTGCAATGTTGGGAATTGAAAACGGAAGTGGAAAAAACCCCAATGCAACCAACAGCTCCTAAAAAAAAAAAATAATTATCACTCAGCATGTAATGAAAATACCACTTTTAAAGGCCAAGGAGAGCAAGAAAGAAAATTACTATGAACAGAAGCGGATGAGTACACACAATCGTAAGAAACTTAAGAAAAGGACCCCTAAGTAATAACTAGCCCATCACCCTAATAACATTTACCTTTTATATATGTCTCAGGCTAGGAGCAGGCTGAACTGGACATAATTTATGATTAAGCTAATTCTGCTGCCTAGTTCCCAGAGCAAGAGGGCTTAGCTGCATTCACCAGCAGCACTGCAGAGACTCACCCAATCCCATCTTCTTTCCAGGACAGCGAGGATTTAGAAAAATAACAGGCTAGAAGATACCTGCTACTAGGCCACGCTAGCAGTGACAATGACAAACGAGTCATTTAACAAACACTGGTCAAAGCTTTATGCTCCCCTCTCACACTACACCTTCTCCTTCTCCTTCAAAGTTCTACCACACCAGGACTGTTCTCCAGCCCACATAACAGTGCGCTGGCTCCTGCGGCTGTGCCTGCCGGTGCCCTCACCCCAGCTGTGTGCCATCACATCTAACTCCTTACACCTGGGGCGCTCTTAACTCTCCTCCTCCCTCCCTGCTTCATAACTTACTTTTGGAGGTCACTGCAGTTTACAATCCATGTTGTTGATCTGAATCGTTTTACCATAACAAGAGAGGTCCATAAGGCAAGTATTCCCGTGTTCAGACACAGTATTGTGAGATACCTTACAAAACTCTTTCTTTGGGGAGAAGGAGAACTGAAAAGATTTTTGTGTGTCAGCTCTAAAAAAGAGCTCGTTGCTTTTAAAAATCTCACAGCACCTGAATCATAGTGGGTAGGTCAGTGCAAGAAACCCATTAGTGATTTATGTTCACTTTGGCTAGACTTTACTCAAAGGAGAAAAAAATACAAGTATAGACTCATTAGAGTCTAAAGCTACAAGGGGATATAAAGCAAGAATGCGTTGTATGTGGTTAGAATTGTTTTGGCCCTTAAAGTTAATTACTATTGCTTTCCCTGAAACCCTTTCAAAAAAAATCATACAACAGTGAAATCTCTAGCTTTTTTTTAAAAGAACTTAAATTTAGGTCTGCAGTCAAAAGATAATGGCAAAGCTGACTATAAAATACTACTGAACTGTCATGGTTTAAGGCTGGGCTGGCTATTTAATGGATGACAGATGCTCTCTATTAACGCTTTCCTTCCCCAGAAGGGAAAGAGAAGGGGGAGGGAAGTTTATGGGTTGGAAAAATTAAAGCAGCTTTAATGTAACAATAATTAAAACATATAATAATAGTAATAGAAAAAAATGAAATATATATAAATACATGCAAAACCAATATCGAGCTCCCCCTATGATGACCACATCACCCCAGACGCTGCAGGGCAGGCCCTGGGAAAGTCCCAGACTGGACTCAGCAGCAGATGGGAACGGGATTCAGGAACATACGGATCGGGATCGAAGGCAGAAGAATCGGACAGAGTCCTCCTCGGACACCGGCCAGAGAAGAGGAGAGCTTGATCCTCGTGGTCCCTCAGCTTTATACCGAGTATGACGCGTATGGGATGGAATACTCTGTTTGGTCAGGTTTGGGTCACCTGTCCGACCGCTCCTCCCTGAGGGATGGTCTCAGGTCTGACCCCTTTTCCACTCTTTCATTTCTGGTGCATAAGTCTGGTAGAACCAAGCAGTGACCTCGGTTTCCATAGGAATAAGTATAAGCAAGAGCCTTTCTGCATAGCATTCCTACTGTTACTCCAGCACTAACTATAAACATCGAGAGTTATCACTCCTAGAAGCAGACACTGTCTGAAAAACATGCCGTTAACTTCAGAGAGCACAGTCTCTTAGAACAGACTTAAATGAAAAGTAAAATTACTAAAAAGAAAATAGGTAGTGTCCTAGCTCAAACGAGGACATGAACAGAGCGTTTTTGGTTTGTCTATCTATATACAGTGATTTCTCTGGGAATTTTTTGTCAAGATTATTTAATGTTTCCTGATACCTGCAGTTAAAAAAAACTCAGGAAAAGGCACTGGCTTGTATGTGATATTTTAGCTTCTATTGGGTTTGAATAGCAAGGTTTTGGTAGCGGGAGGAACTACAGGAGTGGCTCCTGTGAGAAGAATGCAGACGCTTTCTCTATGACTGACAGAGCCACTGGCGAAGGCTGAGCCCATCAGTAACGGTAGTGGCACCTCTGTGACAACATACTTAAGAAGGGGGAAAAAACCACTGCGCAATTGCAGCCGGAGAGAGGAGTGAGAGTATGTGAGAGAAACAACTGTGCAGATGCCAAGGTCAGAGAAGAAGGAGGGGGAGGAGATGCTCCAGGTGCCGGAGCACAGATTCCCCTGCAGCCCGTGGTGCAGAGCATGGCGAGGCAGGCTGTGCCCCTGCAGCCCACATGAGGACTCCTACAGAACTAAATGGACTTGAGTGTGGTTAAATGGGTGAAGTGTCTCCTTTTTTTTTTTTTTTTAACAGAAATTGCTGCTTTGCTTTTGCCTCTAAGTTTTTATGAGGCACAAATACCAAAAATATACCACCACAATACAGTAGTGTAATTAACTCTCAGGCTGGCCAGGGAGTAAGCGACAAAGCACTGTTTGGCTGACAAAATGACCAAATAGTGATCTATTAGTGGGAACTCATTGTGCAGGCCAACAAAGATTTAGTGGAGTGTAAGGTTAAGGCAAGATTAATGTGTAACAGTATTTAGCCAGACATATGCTATTTGTCACGGTAAGACTGAGCAATGATTTTTAAAATGAAAACATTCTATATCTGTCATATGTTTTTACCAGAATCTCAAGAAGTTCCTAAGATGAACATGTATATTTTAATCTTAGTTGAGCAGAAACTTTGGAAAATAAATAAAAATGAGAATGCAAAGATCGACTGTTAAATCTATTCATACAACAAATTTGAGGAGATACATTCAGCACCAATGATATTAACTTTCTGATTGAATAATATGTTTTCTCATTGTTCATTCTGATGACACAACAATAAATTAATGTGGGGGCTAAAACTTCTGTATGACCTCCTCAGTTGTGTTAGCACCGAGTTTATGTGCATATATTTCCTAGCTCAACAGGTGCATGAAAAGCAAGTCAAGAAGGGAATACGCATTTTAAGTTGCATAAAATGTTACCTGGAAAACTAACATCAATAGCATGCAAATGCTCACTGAGAGGGCAGACAGTGGGTCAAATACCGCTATTAAACTGCAAGACTCCCTGAGAAAGAGGGATGGATAGTACTGAAGAGCAAAAACTACAGCTCAATTTATTTTTTTTATTACTGTTCAATATTTGCAGTCTTCCAACATTGTGGGAAAACGATTATGTCTGTTGTTTGTAATAGCAGAAGCGTTTGTTACATCCCTATGAAAGATGTGTTCTCTGCTTTGCAGGTTGAATCCAGCGTCAGCCCTCCTGCTAGATTGCTTCTTATTGAGCTAATATTTTTTTTGCAAATGCAAAAAAAAAAAAATTCAATACTTCTTTGTGACTAATCTCTTCAGTAGAAATTAAGAGGGTACTGAATGTGTCGATTTAGCGTAACTTCTCTTCTTTCGTTGTAGAAGCTGAAGAACTTCACTGCCCACTGTGAATTCTTTTGCTGGAGCTCCTGAGTCACTTTATTTTTGTGTCTAATGCAGCAGAAAGTTCTCCATTGGCAGTTAATCTGTGTATATTACATACTAGAGGACCAAAATCAACCCAGTTACAAGCAAATAAAATTCTGTCGATACTCCTAAAATTACCCAAGTGCTAAGTTTGCTACCTAATAGTTCTTTAGCATGCTGCTAGGCAGAAAAAGGTACTTGCTTTCTAATAAGGCTGCCTACAGTGTTTTTCATTTTTTTCGTTTATTTGCTGTTACCATGCTTTTTCAAATGTCTCAGAATTATCATATGAGATGTTACACAGACTTGTTAGACAATGCTGCTGGCTTTGGAAAAGATGTTTATATATTATATTTAGGTCTTTACATATTTGTATATGCATTTTTTGCTTTCTTTCCTCTTGTAATAAGATGTTTACAACGAATCATTTTCTTCCTCAGGCCATTTTCCATGAAATAAAGTTGTCCACAAGCAAAAAAGTACCCCGTGATTGCCTTTGACTATAGTAAATACTAGTTTAGATAAGCTTTGTTGCTGATATAAAATCATCAAGCCTGAAACTGGCTTTTTATTTGCTTTCAAGACTGAATACACCACAAGCAATCATGGAAGTAGGAAGAACTAGGGGTGGGGAATATGACGGCAATTTTGGTAATAAATTCAGCATCACTAGCATTTTGAGGCTACAATAAAAACTTAGAAAATCTTAATGTTTTATAGTGTTTTGACATTTTGTTGCCATGTCATCTTTTTCTTGCCATGTCATCTTTTTCTTGCATGTCTGACAAATTAAATCCTTTGTGGCATTTACATGCATTGTCAAACTAACTGTAATCCAGAGCAGCAGAATGGCTTGCTTTAAATGCTTAGAGTAAATGAATTTCAAATACAGAAAACACTTTCCAACTAAAATTTATTTAGACTCTAAGATCACTATTCCTTCTCAGGCCTGGAGCAGCTTTAATTTGAAGGTGAGTGCTTTTTCCCCCCCTTTTTCTTTCTTTTTTCCCTCAGTTGTGCTCCCAGTGAGCACAGTCAATATGACTATCAAGTAAGAAAGCACATTCACTGGGACCGAGCAAAAGATGTTATACATCTTGGGCAAAGATTGTAACCAGTTGGGGGTTAGGCCCTTCTGGAAACTTCCTTTAAAAGAAAAAAAAAACCCAAAACACAACAGCCTGAGAAGAACCCGGTGCCGTGGTCTGCTCTGAGAATCTGTACTGCAGCAGACTTCAGGGGACTTAAGCAAAAGCAGCTCGAGCACGGTTGCTGGATTACATTCAGGCATACACGGGAGCTGCAGCTGTTTTGGTTAAAATGAGATAACTTTCTTAAACACCTGCATGCACCGAATGGAGAGCTGCATGTACATGAACTGAAAGTGTGAGTTTATCAGTTGTATATAAGGAACATAAAAATATAAATATCCCTATACTATACGCAAAATATTTATTTGGGGGTACAAAATGTGCCTGTTTAAATGGTGATATCTTAACTATGCAAATATTCTTGTGTGTGATCCTTCAGTCTTTGTAGCTACATTGACCTGCTTTCTCAGAGATACAACTTTAAATTAATTTTCAGGACATCCTTGGTTTGTGAAGTGTGATGCAATTTTTATCAAATGAATAAAGATACAGGACTGGAAACATAGCTTAATTGTACGTATTGCAAATACCATGGTATTAGTTCCCTGACTTTCAGAGTTAAGATTATTTTTTTAAATATTCCATTATGCGGACAACCTACAGATGACAGTGTATTAGCTCTTTAACTTCATTCCCCTTTCAGTAAATTTGTCAAGTGTATGGCTATCTAATGCCATTGAAAATCTATGAAATTGCAAGGAACTTTAAGACTGTGCTATGTTATGAAAACCAGTATTTGTATAAGCAATTTATGGCAAAGTATTAAAAACACGTTACTATTTCAGAACTGAACGTTCATGGTAGCTGCCTGATACACTGTGTAGCTAATTTTACTCTCAAATTAATTGGACTCTTCAGCATTCTATTATTTGTAGAGTAATAGCCACAGGCATAAATTTTTTTAATGCAGTTTTTACATATTGTATCTAGTTTCAAAGGGAAATCAAGATGTTTCTCTCCAACAACTAGGTGTCTAGTTTTACACATTAGCAACTATGATTTTCTTTGTAAATATTAATGCTGGTTAATGGGTCTTTCACTTCGCCAAAAATACTACTATGGAAACTATATCCAAATTACCATTTTGCTTGATTATGCATAGATATGCAAAGCCTAACTTTGAACATAATACTGCTCTGATTGTATCTTTAAAAGAGTATTATTCTATCTCTGTTCAAAACATAGTCAGGAAATGGCAATCAACGTATGCATCCTTTGTCAGTAGCTAGCTTACTAGTTACCTCGACCTACGAAACCAAATTGATATACGGGATTGTGTTCANTTTACACATTAGCAACTATGATTTTCTTTGTAAATATTAATGCTGGTTAATGGGTCTTTCACTTCGCCAAAAATACTACTATGGAAACTATATCCAAATTACCATTTTGCTTGATTATGCATAGATATGCAAAGCCTAACTTTGAACATAATACTGCTCTGATTGTATCTTTAAAAGAGTATTATTCTATCTCTGTTCAAAACATAGTCAGGAAATGGCAATCAACGTATGCATCCTTTGTCAGTAGCTAGCTTACTAGTTACCTCGACCTACGAAACCAAATTGATATATGGGATTGTGTTCACTATCCTATGTATTAAAAGCCTTCTCAACTACCCAGTGTTCACATTGCAACCGAATTTGTGCTCACTCATGCAATTTCTTAAAAAGCTGCTGTGAAATACACCTGGTAAATTTCAGTTTGGTCACAGAGTACTTCGAGATACGCAGAGACCAAAAGGAATGTCTTTTATTTAAGAGTCATTTAATCCAGCTTTAACCTTCTATCTCTATAGAAGGCAATTTTAAGACAGAGTTCGAAACGGCTAATAAGCAAGTTTACTCATTTATTCAGAAGGATATCCCACTAACACACACAGAAGTTTTCTAAAGCAATCAGTGTCATGCATATGTTTTCAAGACTGTAGGTTTAGGATTCTAAGTTAGAAGTACTTGGCTGAGGAAAGAAAGTGGACTTAGGTGTTCAAAGACTCTCTACAACTACCTGAAAGAAGGTTGTAACAAGGTGGTTGTTGGTCCCTTCTCCCAAGTAACAAATGACAGGACAAGAGGAAACGGCCTCAAGTTGTGTCAGGGGAGGTTGAGATTGGATATTAGAAAAATTTCTTCACCAAAGGGGTTGTCAAGCAGTGGAACAGCTTGCCCAGGGATGTGGTTGAGTTTCCATCCCCGGGGGTATTTAAAAGACATGTAGATGCGATGCCCCACGGACAAGACTTTGCAGTGCTACGTTCTCAGTTGGACTCAATGATCTTAAAGGTCTTTTCCAACCAAAACAATTCTATGATTCTATATATCAATATCCTGTGATTGCAGCAATAAAATACCTGTAACTCCTATGCATATACAGCTATATTCACAACTTGCTTATCTCCACCAGCAGCGTGGTATAAATAAGAATCATGTATTACTGCTCCAGTATAAATTCGGCTTCTCTATGATTCTAATATTAATGAACTTGCCTCATGATTTGTTTATTTAGGTATGATAAGTGATGTCAGATATTAAGCTTTGCTTCAAGATAGCAGCAATGACAATCCACTCCAAAGATGAGAAGCGACTTGAGCTTTCAGACCTTGAAATAACCTGCTTAGCAAGTTATCTCTATGCGTGGCACTATGTATTATTTGTAAATGAATATTAAAATGTATAATATGTCAGAATTGTTATACTGAACTAAATTAAACCCTGGCCATTATCTATTATGATGCTGTGTGTGGTTGTAATTGTAGATTGGTGATATTTGTGCTTAAGAAGCAGAGGACAGTTTGCTACATGAACACTCAGTGCCCAGAATAACATCAGCATAGCAGAATAGGAGAGCAGAAATTCTCAACATCTGGTGAAATTTCTTACTTCAGAAACCAAAACAAACAAGATCTTACTATGAGACACCTGGAGAAGAGGCAGTGTGAAACCTCACATCAGTTTGCACAGCAGTTCCAGAGTGCACCTTCCTATTTTTGCTATCTTAATGGAAATAAATTTCCTTCCCTTTTAAATTCAAATGAAGAGTACAGGATTTTGCGTCTACCAGATCTAGTCTTGAAGATATTGCGGCACATAACAAGGTGGTGTGACACTTGTCCACAGCATAATATTGAAAATGCCCTCTGTATGGGTTATTGGGTTGAGGATACATAAATGATTTTTTTTCTTAAGCCTTTTGTGCAGCTCTACAAGGTCTTTGATCATATTCTATTCACTAATTGCACTCTGGAGAATAAAGTGACTTTCCCTTTCTGCCTGTTGCCTTTTCCACACAGCAAAAATCTAACCAGACGTAAAGATACAAAGCAGCCTCTCAATCAGCATAGGGGCACAACAGGATGTTCTGATCACAGAATAGAGGCAGTGTAACCTCAAGTTGTTGTTTAAGGGACAACCCTGGAAGATGATGTGTGTTACATCCTTAAATTTTCTTCAGGTTGCTGTGAGCTGCTGAATCACTGCAAAAGGCTGGAAAATTACATCAGAGAAGTCCTCTCAGTTAAAGTGAGACACTGAAGATAGATTAAAAAAAGGTAAGAAATATAGACTAAAACCTGTCATCTGCTCCATCATGAGGGTGAGGTTATGAAGTGTGAGACTGTTCTCCAAGAGCAACTGAATGTAGTTGGCTTCTGAATGCCTTGAAATACTAAAACTTCAGCTGGGGCCATCCAACAGCAGTCACAGGCCTTATCAGAGTTCTCAGTAAGAAAACTAAGTACTTACATGGATATTAAGTGTACGAACCATCCGAATTGAAGATTTCCTTGGTCTAAACGAAGTGCAGCACAGTTCTTTTCCATTTTTTTAATTTCTTGCCACATGTCTGTGAAGCTTTACAGTCCAGGTATTCCCATGTCTAAGAACAGAGATGCCTTCACCTCTGTGATCCACTGTAGTTTAATCAGTCACTTCCCATAAACTCCTCTCTGGTGAGTTAAATGTGATTCCTCAGTTGAGTTCCTAAATCCTAGGTTCCAACTGCATAGACACTTTGGCAAGGCAGGTGAGAAATATCTTGTGACATAAGAATTTTCTATTATATTATCTTCAACAGTTTTCCTTTCATGTGGCAAGAGAAGATAGCATGACCAAGGGCTAAAAACACAACAAATGCTTCCTCCTGAGATCATCTAAAATACTGATTTTTACTTTTTCAACTGGACAACTGGTAATAATCTCCTATAACTATGGAATAAATGAGAAAAGAAAAATAATTTAAATCTAAGTTTGTCATTTATGTAATTCGTTTATCTGGTTCACAACAACTCAATGTGTTTTTATATGAGTTTCTCTCATGCATAGAATTCTTTTTCTTTTGCCATTTTTCTGCCTTGCTGTATTCTTTAATGAGTCCTTATAAGAAATGGCTGTTATTGCTGTTAGGTAATGGAAAAACAGGCAATGGCTTTTTTTTTTTTTTTTTGCTTTTACGCACAGTCACTACTGCATCCAATAACCACTTTTCCTTTTCCAGGCAGTGAACACCACATGGGTTTCATTTTGTAATCCAGGAAAAAACGTCACAGGCAAATTAATCTGTATTAGAAACACTGCAAAGATTACCTTTTTCATCACTGTCTCTACATATAGCAGAGAGAGAATGAGATACTACTTAACCCTGAGAACAGCAGATTTAATTCTTGACAGATTTTTAGACAAGCCTTTGAATTCACTTTTCTCATTTTGTGTGAACAGAATTCCAATCTAGAAGTTGAAGCACTGAAGTTACATGTAGATAGATAGCATATTTGTCTCTGTATAACAGGCATAATTAGTCTTATCCATGCAATTATAGAAACAGAAATAAACTCTCAAAGCTTAGATATATGCTTTCTTTTTTTAGTACTGATTCACTGGAAAGGAAATCTCTCTCATCTTATTCATACATATTTATACCTGGGGTTTTTTTTTTCCAAAAAGATTTTGTTTAAAAACTATGTCCAACACTGTTTGTTTTAGTTCATAACACTAAAATTTCAAGTCCCTCGTCACAAAAAAACCCTCAGCCTTTCCTGTAGGCAGTGTTAACTGTGCTGCTTTTAGATTCAGATGACCTAACATTCAAAACTACTGATTATTAATAGATCCCTTCAAAATCAGTAGGGTTAGCAGCACTTATACCTTTGAGAAATTCAGGCCAAAATTAAGTGTATGCGTGTGTAATCTCTGCAATCTGCCTGCAAACAGTAACCAAATATATTTCAAGACAGCAGTAAATCCACACTCATCTTTGTATTGTTACATCATGACTTTTCCCATCTATGAAGACCAACAGAAGAGAAATCTTGCTAATTTATATCCTGACACCCCCACCCCAGTTCCAGTATTTCAGGATAATTTTGTCATTAATCGATTATTTCATTTATTAATTGTTTTACATTAACATTTAATAGTTATCACCGCGGTGAACTGTAAAGTTTAAATCATCAACTATATAGTGGTCCTTGCAGAAAACAATTAAAAGTACTAATCACAACAAAGCGTAGCTTGAAATTCTTGAGGTGATGTACAAATCTAAGCTTACTTATAAACTGAGATTAAGGTGGAGAAAACATATTTCTAGTATAGATAAGACAGGCAAAGCAGTAATTGCTTTTTCTGAAATGTCTGCTTTTTTGCAGCTGCACAATGAAAGACGGCCCTCTTGCTATTTTGAGATAAAACAGAAACACTTGCCTAATGAGCAATATATAGAAAAAATCCAATCTATACGTTCAAATGCAAGAGCCATTTTTCATACTTTTTAAACCCAGATCTCTTTTTTTCTTGTTTTCACCATTTAATAGGATGAGTTATTTCACAAGCACAATTCTCCACCTTATCTTTAAGTGCATAACAATGTCAGAATGTGCAAAAGCAAGAGAAATACAAGTGTTTCTCTTTGATTTGAGTGTGGTGAGGTTTCAGAGATTTTCTTTATTATGCAGCATGCATATTTTGTGCCACAAACTTTTATAGCCTCAGAATGGTTTTCTGCAACATTCGTTAAAAGATACTAATAGTGTGCAAGCTGATATTTAAAGCAGACTTAAAAGAGCATAAAACTAATAATTGCCACATCTACATAGTGCTGTCAAACATGAAAAGTGATCATTGTGTTATTAATATCAGTAATTCTTCTTGGAAGCTTTTAAACTTGGCATTGCTATCATTATCAAGTGTGTTTATATCAGCTACTGTAATAGTTTTTCTAATGCCATAAATTTCTTCAGTTAATTATAAACAAATTGGCATTCTTAATTAATGGGTCCTACTAACAACATATTATCG
>VZSC01019221.1:0-34519 GCA_013398225.1 Steatornis caripensis | reverse complement strand
TTGGGGTCTTACTCATTACAGCCGAGCTTTGACACCAGATCAAAGGGGAGGCGAGGTGGCGGGGCCGGCGTTAGCGCAGGGCTCGGCTCCATGGGCTTCCGCAAGGCGCCTGGATCNGCCAGCAGCACCCGTTCCCACCACCCAGCTCCATCCCTGTGTCAGCTCCAAGCCCTGCTCGCCCCGGGGTCCGCACCGCACCGGGGGCTGCTGCACAGCATCAGCGGTCTGTGCCCACACCTCCCTAAATTGGGGTCTTACTCATTACAGCCGAGCTTTGACACCAGATCAAAGGGGAGGCGAGGTGGCGGGGCCGGCGTTAGCACAGGGCTCGGCTCCATGGGCTTCCGCAAGGCGCCTGGATCGCTCCTCTTTGAACACCTCTTCCTCCGGCTGCGAGCGGGGGAAAGCTGGGGTTTGGGTTTCTTGTTGGGTTTCTCTTAAGGCAAACCTCATCCTTTACATCAAAGTGGTATTTCTTCTCAAGAATGTAAAGAATGACCCTGGAAGGTCTGAGCGGCTCTTTGCCGGCGGTGATCGGAGAGACGAGAGCCTTCTCCAGAAAGCTGTCTCCACCCCGTCCCCAGCAACAGCAATTCATAAGCTGAAAAATAAATCAATAACCGGAGTTAATGAATTGAAGATGTCTGTGTTTAAAATGTATCAGGAAAAAAACTGTTAGCTGGTCGTGGTTGGCTTAATTGTTGTGAGGAAAGGCAGGGAGCTCTCGTTTCTGAGAAACACCTTCTTTTTTTCTTTCTTTTTTTGGAGGTGTTTTGTTTGGTTGACGCCGGTCAAGACTGGAGAGGAGAGGAGAGGAGAGGAGAGGAGGACTGGCTTTAGCAACGTGTGTAGGTTCAAAGCCACCCCCCAGCTCTGTCCCTCATCCGCTGGGACCTCTGTCAAATCACTCCTGTCCCCTTCCCTGCCCAGCCCGGGCCCAGCTGAGCGCTAGGAGCAGGTCACGCCAGCGCAGGACCGCGGGAGGAGGAGAGGCAGCGGCTGTGCCGGTGTGCGTGGCAGGGCTGGCAAACAGCGCCGGTGCCGCCAGCGTGGTGTGCCCGAGTCAGGCTGTCCAGCTCCCCGGGCTGCTCCTCCCTTGCTCCCACCTCTGCGCCCAGTGAACTGGCAGCAGGGACGGGTTGTGGTGCCACGTTGGGCCGCAAGCTGGCTGTGCCGGCCCTCGGCACGGCGGGCGCCAGGGTCTCCACGTGCTGCAGATGAAAGCAGAGGGCTGCGGGTCTCTGCGGGGCAGGCGCCTCCCAGGCAGATCTCCACACCGGCTGTCTGCGTGCCGGTGCGAACCGCACTGGAGACGGTGCGGTTGTGCCTCAGGACGGCGTTCCCTTCTGGAGAGCGCCAGCGTGGAGTGGGGCGCGCAGCGTGGCCCCGGAGCCTGGGGATGCTCTTCTCTCTGGTCCCAGGCACTGGGAGTGACGCTGGAGCATCCTGCCCGGTGGGAAGGGGCTTCGTCAGTGCAGAACCCTTGTGTCTGAACCCGTTTGCTGGCAGGCGTTTCTGTTTCCTCCTCCAAAGCAGCTCTGATGTGGGCTGATTTCCATGTCAGCCCTCAACAGGAAAGCCGTCTCGGTGTTTGAGAGCCCTGACTGGAGTCCACAGGGGCTCTGGGGCTTCTCTGAAGGAGCATGTGGCTGTGGCAGGGGTCCACCTTTCTTCCCTCCACCGACGCTTGCCTGGCTGCCCAACCCCTCTCGGGCAGGCACTGCAAGAAGCAGAAGCAGCCGGTGTTTCTCCAGCGTTGGCCGTCACTGGTTGGCCTTTAGGCAGGAGCACACGACCTAGGGAGATGATTTTGCTGCAGCGGGGAGCAAGACCCGGCACTAACTCAGCCCGCCAGGCTTGCAGCTTCGGTTTTGCTGGCAGCACACCATGGACCTGTGCTGGCTCTGGCTTGCTGAAGCGATGCTAAACCTGCTGCTGCTCTGCTCCTTCCCCGTGAGGCCGGCGCTGCCCCGTGCCGGTGCCGCTGACCCTCCGGGAGCCCCCTCTTTTCAGCTCCGAGCATCACCTGGCTTTGTGCCGTGGTCCTGCCGCGGCGAGCTGGGGTGCTTCAGTGACATTAACGCCTTTCCTCTCCCCTTCCCCAGGTCGGAAAGCAGCCTCTCTAGGTTTGCCCACCGCTTGTCGGTGAAGCAGAAGCAGGAGAAGAGAAGGAAAGCTGAGTATGCCTCAGCCGAGCTGTCTGCCTTCCGGCCCAGGTCTCTGAGCATTGAATGGTAAGAGCTGCAGGACAGGGCTGGGGGAAGGGAGCTGCTGCCTCTCCAGTCCCCCCTCCTGTCCCCTGTCCCCACCGCTGCCACTCTCTGACCCTGTCCAAGCAACGTCCCGTGGGACAAAATCCCTTGAACCCCCTCCATCTGGTGCAGAAGCTCCCCCAGGGCATCAAACCAAAACACCCCCCTCACCTCAGCAGGAAGGCCCGGGCAGCTCCTTTCTTGGGGAACTGGAGGAGACCCCATGAACCGAGCCGTGGGGGCCTTTCGGGGCTCGCGTGGGACGTGGACACGCGTGTCTGCCGGGCTGGGACACGTGAGCGCACGACCTGCGGCAAGCCCTGCTGCCGGCTGCTCCTCTCCTCTGCCCTTCCGTTCCCAACCCACGCTCCTTGTAGGAGCTGCCGGAGGATGCATCCTACGCCCCTCATCCCCTGATGCACCTCCGTTGGATAAACCAGAGCCGAGAGCCGCGGCAGGACGGCCACAGCCGGCTTGAGGGCACCGAGGGCCGCAGGGGCTCCCCAGTGCCGCTGTGCCCGGGGTGAGTGGCGTGAGGGTCAAGGCTGCCCCAGCACCGGCCGCCCTCTGGGGCAGCCCCGTTTCCCCACCGCGGACGGAAGCAGCGCTCCCTCCTTCGCCGCCGCTGCTGCTGCTGCTGCTGCTGCTACGGCGCCCGCGGGGCCCCTTGTGCCGAGCACAGGTCTCAAAGTGCAGTCCCTGCTCGAGCAGGGAGTAATTTATCCTGGGTTTCTAAGCTCTGATGCAACAGCCTTGGAAGCACATCACAGTCAACCCTCCCAGCGTTAGAGGTGACCTGTTAAGGATATTTAAAAGAGCTGGAAATCGCATTGCTTTCTGCTTCCTTAGATGGATAAAGGAGGGTAAAACTTAAAAAAGCACAAAAGAAATGCTTAGAAATGGCAAGAATGTCGAGTTTGGTTTTCTTTTTTCCCCTGCTTTTTTTGGAGATCTTCCTGGCATTTATTGTGTGTTCTAACACTTCAGTGTGAGGTTGTGGAGTCCTCCTCAACGCCTTCCTCTATCTGTGAGGGTAGTTAGGCATCAAAGCTACCTAGGCATTAATGAGGCCAGACGAAGAATTTAAGCTATTTGGTGACAGATTGCTTTCTTCTCCAGTTGCACAACTTTCTTCCCTCTGCTGAAACGATGTCGTCAGGAAGGCGGCTCTGCAATCGCTCTGAATCTTCCAAATAGGCAAATACGCGAGTTTGTGACACACCGAACAGGAAAAAAAGCAGAGCGCTCATTAAAAACCAACAGAGTTTCGCTTTATTCGCTATAAAGATGCAAGAGAAGGCAGTAAATCTCTTTGCTGCCTTTACGTGTCTCTCCGGAAGCCCCCGGATCCTGTTTTAGCCCTGCTGTGCCGAGGTGTATTTGTGGTACCTTTTCAGCTCGCTCTGTAGCATCTTCCTGGGGGAAGCCATCTGTCTTGTGTGCTGGTTTGTAAAGCACCTCGTCCAGCAGCGACAGCGCACCAGTGGCACATGACGCTATTTTGTAGGGTTTTCGGAAGCCAGCTCGGAAGCGAGGAGGAATCGCCTTTGCCTTCGGTTTGCCCCACGCGTTGGAGATCGAGCCTGGAACGCGTGAGGCGTGAAGGAGAAGGATCTGGTGTCACCGTCCGTGCGGGGACGTTGGCCCGGCTGGTTTGGCTGCGGGGAGGATAACGGCCCTGCGCTCCTGCGTTTTGTCCGTGGCTGGCGGAGACGCCTGGAGCTGGGGCAGATGTCCGACCTGGCAGCCGGGCTCAGGGCTGGGGCTCGCTGGCGCTCGGCGGCAGGGCACAGCGGAGGGATGACCCAGCGCGGTCGTGGTGACAAGGAGCTGAGCGGGCAGCAGCGGGGCACGCACTGTGCCCGCCGCCTGCTCCCCGGCCACCTCAGTGTGCTTGTTAATCCTCTCCCCGTTGCCGCGGTTAAGCAGACGGCCCGGGAGCTGTGCTAGCTGTGTTGATGCAGTGCCGGATTTTAATTTGGTTTTGCACGCACGCAGCCCCGTTTCCAAAGAGCGGCTGAAGGCACCTGCACGCGAAGCGTGGAGCCGCCTCCCCGGCAGGACGGGCACGCTGCAGGCAGGTTGTCACACGTGCCGGTGGGGCCTGTGCCTGGTCCACACGCGTGTGCTTGCACTCGGAGAGGCGCTCGGAGTCTTTTCCCACGCAAGCGGCAGCCTNCCTGCACGCGAAGCGTGGAGCTGCCTCCCCGGCAGGACGGGCACGCTGCAGGCAGGTTGTCACACGTGCCGGTGGGGCCTGTGCCTGGTTCACACGCGTGTGCTTGCACTCGGAGAGGCGCTCGGAGTCTTTTCCCACGCAAGCGGCAGCCTCCTCTGCCGCCGCATCCCGCAAAGGGGGCACCTGGCCTTTTCCCTGGTGTGAAGCATGATTTCTCTCCTTTCCCCGTGTGTCTTCAGGAATCTGCGATCGTCGTAGCGGGATCAGCACCCTCAGTTCGTTGCTCCACACTGCCGTGCTGCGCACAGGCGAAGTGCCTTTGGAGCCGCGGGTGTCGCGGCCCCTGCTCGCCCCGCGCCTTGCACGGGAGGTCCTGGGCGGCGGGCAGCGCTGCTGGGCGCTGCAGCCGGCGGAAAGCGTAGCTCGTGCCCTTGCAAATCTGCACGTGCCCAGTTTGACTCCCAGAGAAAATACGTGCATGCATCAAATCCGTGTGTGTTTATCAGGTTAACCCAAGGTCACCACTGCGTTGTTTTACCTGCCCCTGTGCAGGGGGTGAATGCCCACGCTGTGTTGCCACGGGGGCTTCAGCTCATCCCGCGCAGGCAGGAGGGGGATGGAAAAGCGATGGATTGTGCTTTCCTAAATCAGCGGCTCCTCAGAGTCCTGCCCATCTGAATCCCAAGGCTTGAAGGCAGGGAGGGCTCGTGGACCTGCTATCACCTGTTGCCAAGGAAGAGACATAGATTATAAGCAGAAAATTGTCAGTGCCCATTGCTTTGAAAAGCTGGCGGTCAGTCTGGTGGAAGGATTCATATTTTCTGCCTGAAATTCCTACCAAAGCGCCATCAGTCCAACCCCTCGTGTCTCTGCCATAGCGGAAAGCATCCTTACCTCTCATCCCCACCCTGGGCAAGGCGAGCCAGTTTTCCAGCATTCCCCATTATTCAGGTGCTCAGGGAGGGCTGGGTGGAGCTGAGGCAGCAGAGAAGGAGCTGTACGGCGTCACAGTATCTGCTTGACACCGTTTCCCCCACGCTGAGCGCTGCCAGGTATGATGGGGACAGTAGATCCCTTCATCTCCCCTTGGCCCTTCTCCCTGACCCTGGGGACGCCTCAAAGCCCTGCAGGGCAGGGTGCCTGGGCGCTGGCGTTTCTCTGGGCCAGGAGATACAGTTATTTGCTGCCGTAAGAAATGAGGTGCTGAATGTCCTGCGCTGCCTACCCCGTCGCAGGTCCCGCGGTCCGTGCGTCCGTCGGAGTACATCTGCCCTGCTCGCCGGGCGGGACGCGCCCGCGGGTCCCGTTGCTCCCCGGGCACAAGGCAGGCTTTATTCGCACGACACGCGTTTGTGTGCTGCACCAGGCGAGCGGAGCGCGGTCCTGCTCCCGAGCGCGGCCGTCGCTAAGCGAAGCCCCGTTAGTTCCACTTATTAAAAAAAAAATTGCTGGGGGGGGAGGGAGAGGCGGCAGGGAAAAAGTGAAGTATTGAGAAAACACTTCTTTCATTCATATGTTGTTTACTGACATAAATACCTCATTATTAGGCTTTTTTTAGGCTATTTTTTTAAAAAGCCAGTGCCACAAAGTCTCCAGTGTTCGGGCCTGTGAATGTGCCGTATCACCTCAGGCCGTTGCTCCGGCGAGCCGGTGTCTTGCTGCTGGGAGATGCCCGGAGAGAAGCACCGCAGGGAGCGGGGCAGTGCGAGGCTTTCCCAAGCCTGGGGGAGAAACCCAGGGGCCGCTCCCCTCTGGTTTTCTTTACCTTCGCTGATTCCTTGCTCGTCCTCTTTGCTGGACGCAGCGTGCTGTGGCTTGCAGGGCACCGAGGCAGCTTGAGCTCCAAACGAGGCAAAAACTGGCACTTGAGGCAAGGAAGGGGTTTGGGTCTGGTTTATTAAAGCTCTGCTTTCTGCTGGTCTGTGACACTAAGCTAGCTCCAAAGCCTAACTAGCGCAAAGCCGTGCGAGACAAAAGCCCTCTTTATTTGAAGCTTGCCACCTTCCGCTGTTGGACCGCAGGAGTCGAACGTTGGCAGCTCCCATGGAGACGTCTCCCTGTCCCTCCAGCAACCCCGAAACGCCAGCAATCCCTTTTCCCCGCCCTCAGGGGGAATCGAGGCGGAAGGAGCCTCCTCTGTTCTCGTGCGTGTCACCTGAGAAATGATCCCCGTTTGTCTTTGCTCTTAGGCGAGTCTTAATCCAATAACAGGGCTGCAATCTGCTGGTTTACTCTTGGGCGTGCGGAGCCTGGGAGCCGCTGTCCTGCTCTCGCATCCTTCCAGCTCTGGCGCTCAGCGGGAGTTGCAGCCCTGGCAGGTTTGTCCTCCCGGCATCCGTTTGTCTCTTCCTTTTTCTTTCCTACCTCTCGATCCGGTTTTCCTCCTTCTGCTTGTTCCTCTGCTTGTGTTCCCCGCCACGCTCCTTTTCCCGCGCTCCCTTCTGATTTTCCTCTCTGGTTTCTTCTTCATTGTTTACTTCTACCTGCTGCCTTTTCTATCTGGGCTCCTCAAGTTTTTCACGCCGGACAGCCTCCCTGCGATCCACGGTCAGAGTAGCCTATTCCCATGGTGGCTCAGGACGAATGCAGCGCATTCCTTACTGCCCCCATCCCGTTATCTCCGTTCTGCTCACTGGCTGCCCACCACGAGCTGTTAAAGCAACGCTGGCAGGAGGATGTCGTCTGTCTGGTGGTTGGACACGCGAGGAGGCAGCCAGCCGGCTCGGGATCAGTCCCGCCTGCATCTTGTTTTGCTGCCTGACCCCTGGCACGTTGCGGAATCTCAGCTCCTCGCTTCCCCTCTGCCGAAGAGGGGGATGCGCGGAGACCTGCCTTCCCGGCAGCTCCGAGTGCACGCCGTGCCCGGCCGGCTGGGAGGGCATGGAGTGGCCTTGCCGTGATGTCCCAGCGCCGGCTGGCAGGCATCCCTCTGCGACGGCACCGCGGCGCCATGAGGGCAGGAGCTGCAGCCGCCGGGCGCGGGAACCACACGGGCACCATCGGCCTGGCAGAGGTGGCACACGCGACTCCGCTGCCGTACTCTGCCCTGCGTTTCAGGTTTGGTTACAAAGCGAAAGGTTTTTAAGGAAGTGTTTTCATCAGTCTTACTTAAAATGTTACAACGCTATAATATTTCCCATTTGGGTCTAAGCGGTCTCATGTGGTGTGGAAATTCTCCCTAAATTGCTGTGCTGGGGCATGAAATCCGTGCCGTGGAGGTGCCTGGCACTGCTCAGCCTCCTTCCACAGCTGTTGTCGGCTGACGTGGGCAGGCGGTGCGGGTGACCTGTCCCCATGGGCACCCGAGTGCCATGGTCCTGGGGGTGCTGCGGAGCCCNAACGCCAGCAATCCCTTTTCCCCGCCCTCAGGGGGAATCGAGGCGGAAGGAGCCTCCTCTGTTCTCGTGCGTGTCACCTGAGAAATGATCCCCGTTTGTCTTTGCTCTTAGGCGAGTCTTAATCCAATAACAGGGCTGCAATCTGCTGGTTTACTCTTGGGCGTGCGGAGCCTGGGAGCCGCTGTCCTGCTCTCGCATCCTTCCAGCTCTGGCGCTCAGCGGGAGTTGCAGCCCTGGCAGGTTTGTCCTCCCGGCATCCGTTTGTCTCTTCCTTTTTCTTTCCTACCTCTCGATNAGGGCACTGCAGAGCTGCTACTGCGAACCTTGACGAGAGCCTTGCACCGTCGCCGTCGCAGTAGTCTGTGGTCGTACCGGACTTTCCCCAGGACGGTCGCCTGTTTGCCAGGGGGAGGCAGCACAAAGTGAACTGTCAGCAATTTTTTGGGAGACAGGGAGGAGCAGCACTGTAAAGACAGAGGGCTCAGAGCCCCTCCGGGTTTCACAGCCCGACTCGAGCTGCCTTGCTCCTGACCACACGTCCAAGAGGAGCCTTGGAACCGTTTCTCTTCCCAGCCGAGGAACCTCCTAGCCTGAGCGAGGGAAAATACGAGGGAAAACCAGGTCCTGAGCCTTTCAGTGGAAGGGGAGCAGTGCCAGAGCCTGGGGGGTGTGTGGGCATCTGGGAGCCAAGGGGTGCTCTGGGCAGGCTGGGATGTGGGCACCACGTCTGCACCAGCCGTGGTGTGGGGCTGCCAGCCGAGCAGAGAGCTTCGCCTCCCCCATCGCACCGGTCCTGGCCATCGATCCAGGGTGAAACAGAGCCGCCTCCGGCTCGGTTGTGTTGAGCGCAGGTCCTGGACGGGCCGGCACGGCGTTGAAACGAAACGCGAGGCGCTTTGTCTCGACTGGGAGCGCTTTAAGCCCTCGCTCGGGAACAATGGCCAAGCTACGGGGTCATTTGTTCTGGTATTTCAGCAGCTCCTCATGATTTATGGGATGTTTTGTTCTGCTGCTTGTCTTAGCTTCCCCCTCTCCACCCTCCCCGTCTCCATCCCTTCTCCATTTCAGCTCCTCCTCCCCCCCGCTCCCAATTCCCCTAATAGCTGTGGAGCCTCTCTGCCTTATGAAGTCATGGTATCTGTGACTTATTGAATTAGCTGTATGGGACCTGGACTTCCACACCGCGCTGTGGTCTGCCGGGGCGTCCCGGCTGCCCGAGGAGCCGGCCCGCAGCAGGGCCCCTTGCCCAAGGGCTCCGGGCAGCCTGAGCTTCCCCCCAGCACGGCAGATTGACGTTGCCATCAGCAGACTGCTAGAAAGTCGATTTGCAGGCGATAAATGGGGTCGAGAGGAGCTGCAGCCCCAGCGAACAACGACAGCCCTGTCCACTGAGACCCCCTGTACCGGGGCAGGCTTGGCAGTGCCTCCGGCCCCCAGTGCCTCCGGCCCCCAGTGCCGCCACCCCCTGCCCTCCCAGGACACCTCTCCGTGGGCGAGGTGGACACCGGTTCGGGAGCTCCAGAGCTTTCGGTGTTGAACTAGGCCTGTGGTTCAAGAGCTTGGCTTTATCCCCGGCACCCTGAGGACGGCCACGGTCGGTGCCTCTGGGTGTACGGAGGGAGCGGGAGGGTGCCCTCCCCCAGAGCTGGTGGGACAGTGCTCACCAGTGACTGCGAGGGACTCGCTGATGGGGTGGCAGGAGCGAGCCTGCAAGGTATCTCCCTGGAAGTTGAGTTCGCCTTTAGGAAAGCGTTTGAAAGGAATAACGTATTTGTGAAAAGTCACCTTTTATCCTCATTACCTGGGAGTCATCTGCAAACAGATGGAGGCTCAAGGGCTACTGCTGTTCGCGGTGATACAGTCTTTGGTATCAATACCAGCGCTCCTGCTGCAGCTGGTGCTTAGCCCGGAGAGGGCTTTGCGATGGCAGAGGAGTCGCAGTCCATGCAGCTCCACTTCTGCTGCCCCGTGCTGCTGGCAGGGAGCTGGGAGCGCGCTGGCCGGGGGCTGTGGGTGGGAAAGGCGGGCGGCACGGCGGGGGGCCAGGGCCATCCGAATCTGTAGGGTCTGTGCAGGGCGTGTGCCTCTGCTCCTGATGCCACAAGCCTCCGTCAGCCTGGGTTTCGTCCTCACCTGGGGAGAGGCAGCTTCGCTGGCGGTTACAGTGAGGTTGGAGAGGCTGGGAGAAGACCAAGGGCCAGATCCTCTCTATGCGCAGCGTTGTGACCTGCGGCCGCAGGCGCTGGCTCCAGCAGGTCCGGCGGTCCCGTCTGCGTTTGTTTCTCGTGTCACTTCAGCAGGAAAACTTGAGCCCTCTGGGAAAGTGGCAGAAGGAAAATGTTCAGAGAAGACTGATTTCCACGTTCTCCCTGTCTGGGACCAGAGCCCTCAGCCAGATCCCTTCCTCGCTGAGAGCACAGGAAGCAAATATCATTTATTTAAAAGACAAATTTTAAATATTGTGTTGATGCGTTGCTCTGGCCGCTTCCCTCTGCTGGTAGCTGATACCTCCAGGCTCTGCTAAGATTACTTCTCAGTGCAGCATATCCATTATCCTCATGGCACTTTGATTTCTCTCAAATAGCCCATTTAGAATCATAGAATCATTTCGGTTGGAAAAGATCCTTAAGATCGTCGGGTCCAACCGTAAACCTGACACTGTCAAGTCCCCATTTGCTTGATTTCTTTTGTTTTATTCTCATAATCTCTCTGCTGTTTCCCATGGCTCGGACCTGCAAAGCGGTATGGATGCCTTGGTCCCTGCTGCGGAGCGTGGATGATGCTCTTCAGCCTGCAGGATTCTCCCCCGGTTCTTCTCCGTGGATGTCTCCATGCCCAGAAGGTGCCGGTTGCCTGGATTTGTCCAGCAGGCACCCCAAGCCACCGTGTGGGCCCAGCCCTTTCTGATGGCCCCATGGATTCTCCATGCCAGCTGGTTTTCCCATAGTGTCAGTGCACTGGATTTGGAGGGGCTTAGCTCTCCCAGTCTTAGCCAGCACACCAAAAAATATCTCAATGTATTTAGTTTAGTGGGGGTATCGATACTAGCCCTGGTTTCCTACTAGTGGTCGGGTCTTCTTTGAACCTGGCTTCTCCATGAGCAGATTTGCAGCTGAGGAAGGGCAGCGCAGGTAAGTCGTGAGTCTGGAGCAGCCCCAGCAAGGCAGGTAGCGTGGCCCAGCAGTCGGGCTGCCGGGCTGCGCTTCCCCCAGCCCTGGGGACAGCTTTGCCCTGGGAGCACATGGGATCGCTGGTCTTGCCGCTGATGCTGCCAGGGACATGGGGTTGGGAAGGCACAGGGGCATCGACATTTCCAGGTAGTCCTGACAGCCGCCACGGCACTTCCAAGGTATTCCGAGTACTTTTAATCTGCCCTTGTCCTTTAAACAGCAGTCGTCCCTGTTGCACAGGTTTTCTGTGCTCTCAGTTTCCTACCGGCTGAGACACGTCTGCCTGCCAGAGCTTCGGGAACCTCCTGTTTATCTTCCTGGAGAGCGTCTCTTGGTGCCAGGTCAATATTGGACCTGCTGGCTTGGATGCTGGCAGGATGGGCAGCGCTTAGTGGGGAGGCCAAGCTGGAGGTAGGAGTCAGCCCAGGAGACTTGGGCCACCAAGGACCAGGTCCTCGGGTGTGTTGGGATCTCTTGCCACCTTCGCTTGAGTCTTTCCTGCTACCTGCACACTCACCTGCACTTCCCCATCGCTTTGCTTCACACCCATCCCTCTTACCCGCCTTCCTTCTGCCGGCGTCTTTGCTTTTCAGAGGAGATTTGGGAGCCCAGGTGAACTCCACACCTGCTGAGCCTCCTCATGCCTGGTGGAGGTCAGGGAGAAGCAGTTACGTTCCCCTCTGCTCCTCACTTTCAGATTTCCTCCTGTCCTCCCCAACATTGAAATATTCATTCGCTCACCCACCCCAGCGCATCCTGCAGTAGCTCACTCCCCAGGGGCGTTCCCCTCCCCATGCCACCTTGCCTCTGTTGCCTTTATTTGCACTATTAGCGGGGGTGAGGGGACAGGGGTGAAGATCTTCTGCCACAAAGAGCTGTTGGGCAATGCGGAGGAGGAGGTTCATGCTTTACTTTGTCCAAAGTGGAACTGGACACGTGGCAGCAGCCGCCAGCGTCATCATGAGAAACTGCACGTGGTCTTCAGTCTGCCCATGGCGCGGGGGTTCGTCGGAGAGCCCTCCCGCTCTGTTCTCACAGAGTCTGGTTTCCATCCAAGACGTGTCCCAACAGGGCCCACAAGGGCTCTCACCAGTTAGTAGCTAGGAAGGGAATCTCTCCTGCCTGAAGTCAGAGCAGGCTCCGTGCTCATGGTCTGCTGCAAAAAGCTGTTGTTCCCGAGCTTTGAAAAATGAACATACGACATTCTGCGGTGGCCTTTGTAAAGCACGGCCACCAGCGCAGCTGCTGAGCGGAGCAGAGCTCCACGAACCATCTCTTCTTGGCGTCACCAGGATTGACTCTGGCCCGCTGCCCCAAGAGCCATCATCACCTTTGGCAGGATGCTGTGGCTTGTTGCGTTGACGTTCTCCATGCAGACCCTCCAGGTTGCTGAGCTGTGGTTGCTGCAGCCTCTGAGACGGCAGGGACTGCAGGTAGGTCTGGCAGCATGGGTGCCTGGCTCTTCCCACAGTCTTGTTTCTCTTCTCCACCCTGGGGCTCCACATACAAGCGCTGAGGTGGCCAGGGGAGAAATGACCCGGATGAGGAGAGAAGTTCCCAAGCCAAGCTGACTCGTCAAAGTTTCTGAACTTCACCCATCACGGAGGAGAGTGCCTTGGGCTGGGGGCCAGGGACGAAGCGCTTGCCTGGGGCATGGGGGACCTGGCTTCTCCTGCCCCGCAGAGCGACTGAAGGCGAGATCTGCCCCTTTTTGGGCCTCAGTTTCTCACTCTTTAAAAGGAGCACCGCAATACTGAAGTCTTTTCTCGGGCGCTTTGAGGCCTGCTGACGAAGGACGTGGCTGTTACATTAGGACACTTGGTAACTGGGGTCTTCTGCTGGCAAACCCGTGCCCCCGCCGCCAGGGACGAGATGTAGGCTGGCTCCGAGCTCAAAGCTGGCCGGTCGATTTTACTGTTAGGCTTCGTAAGTTTAGGATTGCAAAGGGGAGGAAGAGGAGGCAGTTGTTCTGGTCAGAAGCAGTGGCAGGAGTGGAGGCGGGCAGATGACTCTTTCTAGGTCTGGGGAGATCTGGGCAAACAAATTAGTTTGAGTTTAAATGTCACTGGGCACTGGGCTCTCGAGTCGGAGGGTGCTCGCTCCTGCTGGGTGATGGAGCCTTCAGCCTTTTTGCAAGCGTGGCCTACATCAGAAGCCTTGAAGGAGAGACTCATCAGGGGGTCAGTCCAGTTTCCCAGCCAGGAAACAGCCTTGAGGGCAGAGGCAGCCCGGTGAGGCTCGGCTGGCCTTCTGCTGCGGCGAGGGAGTGCTCTGCCTCTGATCCTTGTCACAAAGTGCAGTTGGGTGAAGGCATGGGTTTGCTGGTGAGCAAGGAGGTCATCTGAGGTCTAACACGTGCCAAGGTGCTGCCGGGGTGCCTTGTTAGTGCCCCGCGAACCTCGCGGGGAGCCAGCCCGCCTCCTGCTCCATCCTCCCTGCTGCAAGCCAGGCTGCCAGCGCCGCCGCGCTTCGGGGGCAGCTCGGAGCCAAGTCCTGCCGTGCCCCGCGCCAGGCGGGTGCTTGTGGTTAGGGGAGTTGTGTCAGGTTTCTCAGTGCACTAAGATCGCGCGAAGCAGCGGGCCAAGTCCTGGGAAGCAGGGAGGCTGCTTCTGGACGCAGCTAAGCCGGCATGACATTTAGCTAATGCTCCTGCTTTCCCTGTCTACGCCCGGTGTCTTGCTGCCTGTCCAAGGGTCTGTCTTCTGAGGGAACCTCAGCTGTGAGCGTGTTCTTGGAGCTCCTTGAGCGAGGAGGTGGGTAAGCCTGCGGAGCACCTGCCTGCTTTCTGTGCAGGTGGAAGGCTGATGCTGCCAAGACGTCTCACCCTCCCGGCGCTCTCCCGGCCCTGCTCTGCCCCAGCCACGAGCTCTGGGAGGCTCGTGGCAAGCAGAAAAGCAGAGCTCCACTTGGGTGAACTTCACATGAACTTGTGGCGTTCTTTGGCCGTTTTCTTTCCTGACGACGCAGGCAGGTCGGGAACGGGATGCTGTATTGCATGGGGACCCAAGGCTGCCTTCCTCGTGCACCGACATACTCACCTCCTCCTCCCGCTGTGCCGTGGAGGAGGTATCTGCTGCCTGAGCAGCGGCGCTTCACCCCAGGTGGAAACACCAGCAGATGGATAGAGCTGCCCCTGGGCTACACCGGGACCGTGCTGCCGTAATCGCTGCTCTCCCTGGTCTTAGGGGGGATGGGAGGCACCCCACTGCAGCACCGGGGCTTTAGCGAGCTGCTCAAGGTCACCCAGGTGGTCTGTGACAGCGGCAAGAGTTAAATCCCCCCGCCTCATCCTGCTCCCATGTTTTACCTGCAGATCATGCCTCCTAGCTTCCGCATCTGTGTTCGTACATCACTTGGTCTGTCATGAGAAAAATCAGGGGTAACAGAGGAAGAGAAACCCTCCGGGCTGAGGGCTCGTCGGCACCGTAAATCAGATGTGATTGCAGCCTGAGCCAGCCCGTGTCAACGCAGGGGACGAGGTACGGCATCGCAGGCCAGCGCGTGCCAGGACGCGGTGGGCACCTAGAGGGGCTTTCCAGGTCTGTGAGCGTCTGGGTCCCCAGGAAGCTGTCTTGCAGCACCCAGCCAGGAGGAGCGGGGTGAGGAGCACGGTGGGCTGAGCAGGGTGTCTCAGGAGCGTGAGGGTGTCTCGCCGTTCCGGGGGTGGCGAGCGGAAGGAAGGAGAGAGCAGCGCCCGCTCTGTGTTGGGGCCACCAGCTCCGTGAGATGTTTCCCAGCCTTTTGGTGATGGAGGAGCCCAAGCAGTTTAGGTCTGGCTTGAAGCTCTTGCTCAGTGTAACCACGTGAACAGGGATCTCCTGAGGGCTTTGAGGGCTCTCTGAGGCACTGGGGTCAGAGCGGTCTCCTCTGACCGTGTGCTGCCACCTCCCATCTCCAGGGCCACCTGCGGCCCTTGGCCCCTGCCACCCTTGCTCCTCTGTGTTGCAGTGAAGCATCCTCGGGTGCCGCCACGGAGCGCGGAGAGGGCACCTCTCGCCCAGCACGTCGGGTGTAGGCAGAGCCGGCAGACGCCTGTTGTTAGGGCTGTGTAACACTTTCCAGCGGAAGTTTGTTTGCTTCTACCTTTGCCAGGCTTTAGCTCGCTCTGCCTCAGGCTGAACTTTCTCTTTTTTCCCCCCGCATTCCAGCAGAAGGTTGGGAAAAAATTGTAGCTTTGCCAAATGTGGGTTTGGTTTTGGTTTTTTTTTCCCCCCTCCCGTCTCTTTGTTCAAGGACTTCTGGTGCCTCCGTGCTTTGGAAAAGAGACTTGAAATTTGGCAGGGTTGGCGCATTCCTGGTGGAAATCAGCACGGATTTGGTCAAATTGTTAGCCTCTGGAAAGCACGGGTGTGCACGCTGGGATGAACTCTTCAGAGGCTGGCTGCTGAAGTCGTCATCTTCTGTAAAGAGACTCCGGCCCCTGCGCCCACGGCTCTCCAGCTGCACCAAGCGCCTCCCGTTCCCATCTCTAGAGGAACCCCCTTGCCCACGCACGTTCCGGTCAGGAGTGGTGACTGCAAGGGGCCCGGGCGGTTGTCTGGTGCCCCTCATTAGCAAGTCTCAAAGCACTTTACAAAAGACAACATTGTCTTTGTCTCCATTTCCCGTGCGTGGAAACCGAGGCGCTGGCTGTGGGCATCACCCGCCTCTCGCTCTCTGTGGCAGAGCAAGGAACTGAGCTAAGGTCGGCTTGGGCAGTGTCTTGTCTCTATTCCAGGAGAAGCTGAGGCAGCGCTCAATGAGAGGAGAGAGCGTTTCCCAGTGCTCCCACGTCCTGTGAGACCTCGGGAAAGGGCATTTGCACCCTTGGCTCTCCTACGGCTGTGCTTAGCAGCACTGGTCCCGCCGATGCATGGCTGGATGAGCGTGTCTTCGTGGTTGGAGGTTTGACCTGGTGATTGCTATGATTTTTAACGTTGCTCTTTTGTATTAGGGTGGAAATCTATTCCGCTTGCTGTTCTGGGGACTCTGACAATTCCTCTATAGGCTCCGTTATCCTCAGCTTGAGCTTCTTGGCCTGATGGTACCTCAAAGCTTTCTGCAGCTAGAGGGAGAATAAAGTGACACATGAGGTGGGAAAGCTGATGGAGGCAGCAGGCAATCCTCGGCTGGAAGGAGCCTTGGCTGGTGAGGAGGTCTCCCCAGCTGGTGCCGTTACAAGAGCGCTTCAGTCCCTGTTGGGTGTTTTCTAGCAAAACGGCAAAAAGAAGTTGGCTTCTCCTCTTGGGCTGCAGCCTTTGGGCCCTGACTGCACTGGAGGTGCGTGGAGGGAAGGTGGACTCTGGCATCCGTGCGTGCTTTTGTAGTCGAGCGGCAGTGAACGAGCTCCCCTGGCACTGAGCTGCGTGGTGCAGGAGCGGGGCCGCGTGGTGGGGCTGGTCCCTCCTGTCAGAGCAGAAGACTCCAGTGGGCGCTGGGCAGGGTTGTGCTGGTTGGGGAGCGAGCCGGGAGCAAATCCTGGCGGGAAGCTGTGCCGAACGGGAAGCAGCCGGGGACACGCCACTGGCGCTCCAAGGAGATCCCCAAGGAGGGGTGGCTGTTCTTGGTAGCAGTGCCAGGGACATCCTGTGGGCAGCGGCCAGCGTGCCCAGCGCTGCTGGCTGGCTCCTGCTGGTTGCCTTCCAGCAGGAAAGGGGTTTTCTGACTCCAGTAACATTTACCAGCTGGGCAGCAGCTCTGGAGCCGGGTGTGTGCGTTTGTCTGTTCTTCCATTGTGTCTTGGCCGTCGTCTCCTCCTCCCCGCCGAGATCAATGTCTGTGGCCTGCCTTTTATAACCGCTTTGGGTGCAGCTCTGGAATGCTTCGGCTAGCGGTGCTGGTTTCCATCGTGCAGCTTGGGCATGCCTGAGCATCTTGGTCCCCGTCTAGCTGGATAGCTTGGGTAGGACGATGGGGCGGAGGTGGGTCGCCACCAGAAGGGACGTCCCAGCGAAGGGAAGTCCCGTGGAGGGCTGCGAAGCGCGGGTGGGATGTAGTTGGCTGGGGATGGAGACGAGCGACGGGCATGGGGCAGCGAGCTCAGACGGCCTCCAGAAAATCCTTCTTGGGCCAATTTTCTGCGATTTCATGGTTTTGGAGAAGAGGTGGTTTCCGATGAAAGCCGGATCTCGCTAGAGTGTTCTTCCTGGTGGCACCAGGTGGCGCAGGAGGGTAAAGGATTTGCTTGTCATCCCCGCAGGTCTGGGTTCAAATCGGTTGCCTCTCACTGCTGTGATGAGTCTTTAGGTCTCAGCCCCCATGGCATGCGGCTGCGCCCCTGTGCCGGGGCGAGCTGAAGCCCCAGGGCCAGGCAGCGGGGATACGGCTCCTGGGAGCCCTGTTTCCAGCAGAGCGAGGAGCTGAGCCAACGTTTGAAGCGTAGCAGGGGGCCAGGGTGCGTGGCGGCGGCAGAGCCCCACCATTCCAGGAGTGCGGCACGGTGGTGCGGAGGAGCCAGTCTTGGGGGGAGGGCCCCAGTGGATCTCAGTGAGGCGAGGAGGAGGCAGTGCAGGATGTAGCCCTGGTGCGAGGCCATGCTGAAACGCTGAGCATTCCTCCCGCGCATGCTTGAGCCATCGTGGGAGAAGATAAGTTCGTGCTTCTTCGTGGCTCCTGGAGGGTCCCGGGCATTCCGCTGGGATGCGGTACATGGCGGCAGCCCTCACAGGAGCTGGGGTAATGCCATCCCGGCCCCCGTGGCCCCTTCTCCCACCAGCACCGCGCTCAGGTGCAGCCGCTGGCCCCGTGCAGGCTGGGGCTGCCACAGCAGCTTCTCCAGCAGCCTGCCCCGCTGCCGTGCAAGAAGTAGGTGTCAGGGCCCAAGCGAGGGGACAGGACCAAGCTTGGATGAGCATGGTCTCGCTCCTCCCAGCACGGCAACTGGGCCGCAGCCGCATGGCTGAGCATCCCCACACTGAGCATCCACCTTCTCCGGTTGAGTCCAAGCTGGGGCCCAGCGACCTCGTAGAGGTATTTTTTTTCCCCTCCTTGTACCTTCAGTGATCTTTGAGACCAGGCGTCGCATGACTCAGCTTCTGCATTTGATACCCCCGAGAAGAGTTTGCACACATGCATCTGCGGCACAGAGTGGTGCTCGTTCCTGGCAGGCCGAGCTGGGATAGGATTTCATCCTGAAAGAAGGGCAGTGAGTCCCCGCTGCTCATCCGCTTTTAATATGCGGAAGTCTGATTTAGCCGGGATGGTGCCAGCAGGTCGGGGGTGTCTTCCAGAGCACTGTTGACCTGCTCCAGCATCCGGGCTCGTGAGCTCCTGAAAGGGCCGGAGGAAGCACCGTTGCAATGCAGAGCAGGTGCTTAGCCGGTCTCTGCGCTTGGGAAATCTCTCTGTCCTCCCGTCCCTACCTGCAAAGGTCCAGCCGCTTGCGTGTGCCAGAAGCATCGGGCACATTTTGGGTGCTGGGGCTGAACTGCTAGTTCTGGCAGTCGGCACAGGGCACGGTCAGCAGAAGTTGACACCGACGTAGATCCTGTGAAGGGCAGTTTGGGCGCTGACCTTTAGGTCCTGTCCGCTTCTGCTGCCTGGTCCCTGCGAGCAGCTCAGGTCTGGAGGCAGCTTCCGACTCGGGCAAGGAGCACCCAGCCAGCCCCCAGGGCCGAGCGGCCTGGGCAGCTGCGCTGAGCTGCCTCTCTGGGGTGCTGGGCGAGCACAAGGTCACAGACCTTGCAGCGCAGAGGTTTGCAGAGGGCAGCAGTTTGCAGGGCGCAGGGGTTTGCAGGACGCAGGGGTTTGCAGAGGGGCAGGGGTTTGCAGGACACAGGTTTGCAGAGGGCAGGAGTTTGCAGGGCGCAGGGGTTTGCAGGGTCCAGGGGGTTGCAGGGCGCAGGGGTTTGCAGGGTGCTTGGAAATCCCAACCAAGCCAGGCCCCAGGGCTGCACTTGGCTCTCAGCGCCGGCGGACTGGCCCCGTCCGCCTCCTGCGCGGCAGCGGCAGGGTTTTCAGGGGGTTGCAGGGCTGTGGTCGCATCCGGCACTGCCTCTTGCTGTCGTGGGTACCTGGCGCCGGGGCGGCCACGCAGGGCTTCCCCATGAGCTTCGGTCACGGCTCGGGGCGGCCTGTCCTGCTCAGTCCTGTCGCCATCGGGTTCCAGTTAAAACCAAATGCGTTCCCCAGCCTAAGCTGCGCTGCCGTTTGAGCCCTTCCAAAAATGAAACAAATACCCACGGACTGCAATTCAAATTGCAGCTCAATTAGGGCTCGTTCCCAATGCGATCATAAAACCTCCAGTACGAAAACAAACAACCCAACCAAACCACATCCAAGCCTGACAGCATCCTCTGGAATGCCTTTAAAATAACAAGGAGGGCAGAGGAAGATGAAAGCGGCGTGGCCGGTGGGAAGAGGGCTCTCCGGCCCCGAGGGGCAGCCCGGAGGTGGGCTGAGCAGGTGTGGGGCAGCGCGCTTTGCGCTGGGGACCGGCGCGGAAGTGATGGGTGCGCTGGAGACGGGATGGGGCCCAGTGTGGAAACGATGGGTGTGACGGAGACGGCGCAGCTTGGGGTCCGTGGGGTAAGCGGTTAGGCTGCGTCCCCAGCAGAATTTAGTCGGCCGAGGAAGAGGAGGATGCATGGGTGTTTGGGAGCGTGGTGGCTGTGCTCCGAGCGGCTTCGATGGCGGGGTTTTGAGCAGGACGGGGCGGGGCGCGGGGCTGGAGCAGGACTGCGGCGGCTGGAACGCGTGTCCCACGTAACCCTGGCTTGCACCGAGTCCAGCCAGTCTGGTGCCGTGGTTCGGGTTTCACGGCGCACTTTAAACCCAGCCGTATTTAGCGTGCGCTTCGCTGGCCTGTCAGGGAGGGGAAGCCACAGCACAACTAATAAAAAAAAGCCAAACAAAAACAATGTAATTAAAGAGACTCAGCACTGTGTGTTCCCATAGCAAGAACATTTACCCAAGACTTCCCTGCTCAGATACTTAATGTCAAGCAGCAATTAAAGGCTGGCATTGTGGGGAGCGCAGCGAGGAGGGTTTACCGTGGCGGCGAGGTGGGAGCCCAGGGCTGAGCACAGCTTCTGGCAGCAGATGTGCCATCCCCTGCGCCCGTGCGGGTGCGGAGGCATCAGGGGCTTTTGGCTCTGGGAGGTGCCCCAGGGACAAGCGGTGCTGGTGACAGGGGATGCTGCACCGCGAGCGGTGGCTGCTGACCCCCTCCGGGCACGGGCACCCTTGGTCTGCAATGCACATACCCCGTTAGGTGAATACCCATGAAGATTTGGTAGCGCAAAAGCACAAAAGCAGATTTTTTAGGTGCGAGCCTCCGGGCAGGGCGGGCCAGGAGCTCTGCTGGGTTAAATCCTTGTGAAAACAATGAAGCCGGCAGAGCTGGGCAGGGGTGCAGGGCTGAGGGCCTGACGTGGACGGTGCTTCTCCCCTCCAGCGTCTCCTTCCTGACCTGGGTCCGTGGATGGAGCCCATGCAAGCCTCTGGGATTTTGTTTCCCCTCCCTCAAGGGATGGCTCGGGGTGGCCGGAGCCAGGCTGTGCCAGCCGGTGCCCCCTCCACAGCAGCTCCAGGCTGGTGCCCCCGGGCTGATGGTACTGTCAGCATCGTCTGCCTTGGCTAGAGAGCCAGCCGTTGCGCATCGTCCCTTAGCGCGGTCACCGAGGAGAAGCGCCCCGGCGTCCTGGCAATGCTGCGTGAGGCGTGTGTGCGGGCAGGGCAGGAGCTGCCCAGGAGGGACGCGTGCGTGTGGGCACGGCCAGGACGGTGCCCCTTCGTGACTCCGACGCGTGTGCGGCAGCAGTCCCAACCGTGGTGGTAGACTGCCACGGGGGACCACGGAACTGAAGGCTGATTTTGGTCGTATTTTAATGGGGGTTGAGCCACAGGCTCCTTCTGGGCTCATTTAAAAACCATGATTGGGGTGCTTAATTAAAAAAAAGGAAAAAGAAAAGAAAGAAACGGCAGCATTATCGTGTTGCAGAAGAATTTGCTCAAGCGTCTGCTCCCTTCCTTCCCCAAAGGTACTGCTGGGCCTGCAGAAACGGGGTGTTTTATGGGAGGCCTCCGCGGACTGTCGGCAAGTGATCTACGTGGTTGGCTCCAAACCTCTCTTGGAGTCCTGAAGTCTCTGTCTCTCCCAAATTCGGAGCCTGTGATTTAGGAGGGAGGTGTGGTGGGGTCGAGCCGTGCGGACAGGCTCTTCCCTGCGCCGGGGGACATGGCTGTGCCTCGCGAGGACACCGCCGACTCGCCAACCAGCCCCAGGATGCGGGGCGTTACGCGTCCAGCCCACGTGCTTCCCCGCTGCCACCGGCCCTCCGGCAGCCGCGTGCGGGCTGGTCCCAGCGAGTCCTCAGCACGCGCTGCAGCTGCGGCTCTCCCAGTGCGAGCGTTCCCCAGGGGATGAAAAGCCTCCTGATTCGGGGAACAGCCTGGGCGGTGAGGCGTGACGCTGACTTGTCTTGCTTCCGTGGGGGAATCCTCCAGTTCTTCCTCTGCAGAGGTGCAGGGCACTGAATGCTGGCGGGATGTTGCAGGTCTCGCCCAGGATGTGCTCTTCTCCAGCTTATTTGGGTACTGAGCTCCTGGAGTCGACATGCCGTGCCGCGATGCGGTGGGCTGCACGGCCATGGGGTCCGCTCTCTGCTGCCTTGGGCCGCGAGCTCTTCAAGAAGCACCTACGTGCACCACGGCGTGTCTGGTGTGGAGCCAGCAGAGACAACGGGCAGCCATGCCGGCGCTGCCAAGCTGCTGCCTGATGCTCCAGGACACCCCGCACCGACCCGAGCGCGGCGCAGCAGCTCCTGGCTTTGCACCGCGCTGAGCTCCTCCGAGCATTGGGCTAATAGCGTTGGGCTTCTGGAGCTCAAACAAAAATGTCCTGGCAGGAGCAGGATCTATATAAGTTAGTTGTTATTGCTAAACAAAAGAGGCATGCTCGTTTCGGCTCCGTTGAAAACAAAACCCAGCGGGTTTGCCAAGTGGGGGAAAACGAGAAAATCTGTAGGAAACAAACAAACAGAGTCCTGGATCTGGTTTGGTGCCTTTCCCTGGACCCACGTTTCAATAAGCAAGTGCATTTTCCAGGCACGCAGATGTTTCCGTGGAGCAGGCGTGTTCTGCTCCATCTTCGCATGGCCAGGTCACCACACAATATTTAAATACCTTTGAGGCCCGTACACCCCGGGATGGGTAACTGGTGTGCAGGCTGCTCCCGTGAGCCCTGCTGCCTCGCAGGGATGCTAAGCACCGCATGTTGTCCTAGTTTTGCGCGTGCCTTTTGGTGGGCTGTGACGTCCCGCTGTTGCGGAAGGGCTCCCCTACTCGTGCTCCGTTTTGGATCCAGTCTCTATTTCCCCAGTCCTGAAACACTGCTTATACGCGAGCAGAAAGAGTGGAAAGGGCGAGCGCATCAGCAGCTCCTCTTCGCGCTGGGCGCTGTGCTTCCGGCTCGTGTCCCCGTGCGCCGGCAGGAGCTCCCGTGGGCGTTAGGAGCTCGAGAGGTCTCTGCTGTGGAGCGTTTGGTGCGGTCGCTGCGGTGGAGCCCGAGTGTTTGTGGCCGTGACGCATGATTTCCGGCGCGCACCAAGGGTGAGCGTGGCCCTGGTCGCGGGGTCAGGCTGAGTGTGCTCAGGCGGGGAAAGACCCCTCGCGCTCGGGTTTCTTTGGAAATGGCCTGTGTGTCGATCTTGCCAGCTGATCTCTTGATGCAAGCTCCCGGTTTGCGGTGAGGTTGGCCGGCCTGGGTTGACTCTCCCTTGAGAAGTGGTTTTTCGGCTTCTCCTGTCCTTTGCCTGTTCATTTTTTGGATAACCCCGTGGACTGGCAGCCTGTGCTGATGTGCCCCTGACATCCACAGCGCCACGAGGCTACGCTGAGCTCTGCAAGGACCCCGTCCTCCTCCTCCGTGCTCCAAACCTTCTCGTCCTTTCAAAGCATGAACACTTCTCATCCTCTGTCCTCTGGGCTCCCTTTTTCTTGTGCAAGGAGCCCCGCGGCTTCTCTGTCTGACGGGTCAGGCTGCAGACAGCCCAGAGCAGCTTCCCCAAGTGACAGCCGCCCACACCGACCCTGAGGATGGGAGCGTGGCGCTGAGCTCATGTCTGCCGCTGCGGGCTGGAGGCTCCCGCTCACTGCCAGTGCGGTCAGGCACCCATGAGCTAATCCTTTCCACGGCCAGCGTGGGGGGTGGCAGGGACCAGGCAGCCTCGGGTTTTGGCTGGAAGGCCATTGCCATTGCCACCAGCAACAGCATTGCTTGCACGTGAACCTTTCCACAGCCCGGGCTCCCGCTGGTGGGAGGTGGTGTGGGGTGGCCGCTGTGGTCCCCACCAGCCGCATCATAGAATCACAGACTGGTGTGGGTGGGAAGGGCCCGTTCAAGGCCACGCAGTCCAACCCCCTGCCGTGAGCAGGGCCATCTTCAACCAGATCAGGGTGCTCAGAGCCCCGTCCAGCCTGGCCTTGAATGTTCCCAGGCAGGGGGCATCGACCGCCTCTCCGGGCAGCCTGTGCCAGCGTCTCACCGCCCTCGGCGTAAAAAATTCCTTCCTTAGATCTACTCTGGTGACCTCCGGGTAGGACGGTCATTGCCTGCCTGTCTGGGTACCTCCAGCCCCTGCCCCCGAGAGGGAGCGTGTGGTGGCAGGGGGGACAAGGCTCATGGTGCCCCTGGGGCTTGCACGTCTGGTGCCGTGGGTGCCCGGTGTGGGCCGTTCCCGTGGGTGCTCGGGGAAGGATGGCCGGGTCCCACTGGGCTCGGGGCGGGCAAGGCTCCTTCCAGCCAGCCCAGGGTCTGGGCTCCGCCGGCGGCACAGAGCAGCCCTGTCTGCCATGGACTGGTTCTCTGCTGGAGGCTCGGAGAGGCTACGCCCTTAAACAAAATGCACTTAAAATCATATAATTACAACAATTATTAACACTGTTTACTGGGCCAAGATCTGCAGCATTGGAAACATTAAAACCCAGAATACGCAGAAGAAACCACAACGTTATAAACTACCCAGTGGATTTGCTCGTGTTCGTTGCCGAATGAGGGATAAAATGAAGTTGTTAGGCACGTCCATCCTCATGTGCTTTGAAAAAAAAAAACAATTCCTGTTGCACTGGTTTCGTGGGATGGGTCTGGCCAGCCCAAATGCGTCCTCGAGCAGAACCTCAGCCTTTTCCGTGCAGTTTGCTGCTACGTGGATTTGTGGCGTTGCAGAGCCGCTGCCGGCACCGCCTCCCGCGTGGCTGCAAACACGTCCCGTGGCCAGAAAAGCGAACTGCTGGGGCAGGCAAAGCACCCGTCCCCTGCTGCAGCGTTTGCAGTGGGTAGGTCAATAATTAGCAACAAGAAGTGGTTGTGATTGAGATAAATTTAGTTCAGCTGCACTGAGGCTATAAAGGCGGAGGAGGTGGGCCCTCTTCCCCCAGGACTGGGCTTTGCCATGGGGGTGAGCTGGTGTTCGCTGGTCGTACCTCGAGGGCACGACGCCTGTGGGTGTTGTTTTCAGCTACCAGTTGCTCCGCTGCAAAGTTTAGCTCTAGATAAATCAACGCCGTTTCACCGGGTGCGGATGACTCACGACCACAGGGCAGGAAGCTCTTTTATCTTCGGGGCAGCTGGTTTAATATAGATAGATGTTCGCTCCTGAGCTCTGGATAATTTCTGTCTCTTTGCTTCTCATTAAAAGCAAATCGGATGAGGGAAAGTAGTGAGAAATTTCTCTGTCTCGCCTCTGTTCCCACCGTCTCTGAGAGAGCTTCCTCCGACTTGTGCAGTCTGCCTGTCCTGGGTAATCCGCCGTATATTTTAATGGGCATTAAAAAAAGTGCTTTTGCTCCGAAGCACCGCTCCTTTTTTCAAACCTTGATTCTGCAGGCACGGGTGGAGCGGGGATCTGTTACAGCAGGGTCTAGCCCCGCGTGCAGAGAGGTGCGTTTGGGGTCTTCTTTCCTCTCCTGGTGTGGGAGAGCGTTGTTGCCCCCGTGGATGAAGGGGAACTGCAGAACAATTGGGCTCCTCGTTGATGAGCCTGCTGTAAGAGCTGACTTCACCTCCGAGCAGCAGCTGAGGGTGGACAGAGGAGGAGGACGTGGGCAGCAGGGAGCTCGTAAACACAAGAGAAAAGGCAAAGTTTTGCTGGAGATTCTCTCAGGTCAGTTATTTCCCTTTCAGATTTCATTCATCCTTTCATTCTCTGTCAGGTGGCACTTGGCTTCCTGGGCTTGGTCCGCAGGTCAGCACCCGCCTTCCTGGTTGTCTCTGCCTGCCAGAGTGCCCTGGCAGGACACGGGTGGCTTTCCTCTCTCTGTCCACCAGTGAGAGCAAAGCTGTGTGACACTTTTCTGCTCCTCTGATACCTGGGGTCTCGTATTTGCCATCTATAGAGGCTTGCATGTGCGGGGCCCCTTGGCACGAGGAGCCTTCGGCAGCGGCCGTGCCAGGAGTCGCTCCGTGTCCGTGATGAAACATGATGTTGCTCAGGCTGATGCGGCCGTAAGCTGAGGTCTTTGCATCCGGAGCCGTGTAGGTCCCGGTGAGCCCAGCACTGGTTCTCCAGCCTCGCCCTGCGTTGTGCAGGTCTCCCCCGCCGCGGTGATGCCTTCCTGGTGGAGAGCTGCTCCCCTTCCTCCGCACCAGAACCAGCAGGACCCTGCTGCCTGGATCTCACTGACCTCCGCGCGAGTTCTTAGGGGTCGCTTGCCACCTGAAGCTCACGTAGTTGGTGTTCGCTGTCCGTCTGTCTGGTCCGTGAAACCCTACTTTGAGCTAACGCCCATCCCTGGAGGAATCCAGGGCAGCAACTCAACACCGCAGCTTGGGCCCCGTTCGAGACCTCTACATCTGTAGGCTGAAGCCAGTGGGATGAGTGATTGGCAGGAGCCAACCTCCCCATCATTTTCCACTTCTACATATCATAGTAATAAAAGGTAAAATGTTAAAGGACTTGGGCGGCCCGCTGTGCCGTATCTGAAATCAGGGAGACGAAGAGCACGTAGGGAGGTTGCTGTTGATATCCTGCCTCCTCATGGCGGCTTTACAAACATCGTCGTCAGCGGCACAGCTTCGCGGTAGCGTTTTGGCGTGACCTTCTAGACAACTGTCACGCTTGTTATCACGCTTACGCCTTGCTTGAGATTTAACCAATAAAGTGGTACGGGGAAGACCTTGGCCCTAAGGATCTGACCTTACACCCAGGGGTATGAGGTCAAAACTACGAGAAACTCCGTTAACGCTCTTTAGACCTGATGCGCCTTGTCTGGGAGCTGTGCCACGGGCTATGGCAAGAAAGGGATCAGATGTTTGACGCCAGTGAAAACCCGCGGGGCTGTAAGGGATGACTCGCGGGCAAAAGCCCCACGCAGCAGCCAGGCCAGGCTTGTACAGAAGCGTGGGCTTTGCCTGGTGGAGATGAGGTCTTGGTGGGGACATGAGGGTCGTGGCTGCAGGGAGAAGGGCAGCTCCCCCTCTGGGAAGCCAGGAAAAGGTGTCAGCTTTGCTAGTGACTTGTATGTCTTTTATCGGGGCTATTTAAAGTAGACATCAAAATCAGAATGGAGAAAAGCGTTTGTAGCTTCATCGATGCGGGTGGAGAAGGTGAGGAGCAGCTGTGGAGCCTGGGTCTGCTGGGGAGCAGGAGACTGGGGGGTGACTGGTCCCCTTCAGGACCTGGTGTTGTCTCAGTGCCATTAGAAACAGCCTTTTGTCCATTCCCTGCTCTCGCTTGGCTTTCCGAGGGTGCTCTTTGCTGGAACAAAGACCCTGAGGAAAGTCACGTACCAAAGAGGGCTGAGGGACAGCGGTAAGCGCAGGAGACGCGTTGCTGCTAGAAGGGTGGATGTGGAGAGGGTGCGCGAGGCCGTCCCAAGCCAACAGCGTGGTGGGCGGCTCTGCCCCAGCACAGGGCTGGGGGGCTGGTGGAGCCTGCAGCCCCCACTGCTGAGGGGGTCTGCGCAGCCCTGGATGGGGCAGCGCATCTCTGTAGGAGCTGGGTGGCAGAAGCTGGGGGCGAGGAGAGATTTCCTCGGTGTGATGGATGGGGGCCGGTTGCAGAGCCGAGCAGCCGGATGTTGCCTGGGGCACCCCAGCTCAAGGGTGGTGTGGGGCCAGCCCAGCCCTTGGGTCTAGGAGGAAATCGTCTCACCCACAGGGTTCATACGAGCCCCTCGGGACCCCCGTGGGGCCAGCATGAGCAGTGAGAATGGGAACGGACTGGCCTCAGCTGCTTACAGATGGATGAGGGCATTGCTGGCACCGGCATCCGCCTTGCAGCCGCTTGCATCAGTGCTTCCCCAGCACTGCTCTGACCCTCCTGGGCTGTGCCCTGGTCCCAGTGCTGCAGATGTGCCTCTGCCTTTCTGACACATCCTCACGTGCCTCCTTTCCCCACACCTCCTTGCCCTTTCCCAGGTCATCCTCTCCTAAAATGACGCAGCAGATGCGGGACCTGCAGCTGGCGCAAGCCAGGAAGCCGCCGGGCCCTTCCTCGCCGAACGCGGCCAAGAGGCTCTACCGAAACCTGTCGGGGAAATTCCGCGTCAACTACACGTCCTTCGACGAGGGCAGCCTGGCGGGACGGGGCGAGAAGGAGAAGCTCCGCAAGTCCTACCTGGTCAGTGCTTGCTGGCTCCATCCAGCACCGCTGCAGCTGGGAAGACGGGGACGGAAAGTCCATGCGTGGGCAGCGCTGATGCCTGGGTGGAAGCTGCCCTGGAGCAGGTTCCGCTGGAGCTGGTCTGGGTGTTTGCTCAGCATCATCCGGCTGTGTCTGCAAAGAGCCAGTGCTGCCGAGCCCCTGGGGTCAGGGCACACCCCCACACCACCCCATTTGGGTTTGTGGGGTGCCGGTGAAGGGCTGGGCTGCTGGGTGGGGTGGAGGAGGGTGCCCGGTGCTCAGCCGACCTGCGTTTCTCCCTCCATCCAGTTCCAGAGCAATGCTGCCCTCTTTGAGGCCGTGGAGCTGCAGGACCTAGACAGGGTCCAGGAGCTGCTGAAGCAGTACAGCCCCGAGGAGCTGGACCTCAACACCCCCAACAGCGAGGGGCTGCTGCCCCTGGACATCGCCATCATGACCAACAACACTCCCATCGCCAGGGCCCTGCTACAAGCAGGAGCGAAGGAGAGCCCGCACTGTGAGTTGATGTGGGGGAGCCGGGCCGTGCCCATCACCTGGGTCTCAAGCCTGGTGGGCGCGGGCCACCCGAGGCAGCGGGATCCGGGCGGCGAAATGGTCACCGGGCTCTGGGAAGCTGGTGCAGGCTGTAGCCGTGTGCTCAAGTGGAGCCTGAGAGCAGGCCACGGCAGGGAGGACGGGGTCTCAGGCTGGGGACTTGGTGCCCGCAGAGCCTGGGCTTGCCCTAACCACCTTCACTTCCCTCCTCCGGGCTGCCCGCCTGGGACCTGTGGCCGTGCCCGCCTGCCCTGCAGTCGTGAGCCTGGAGAGCCGCTCGCTGCACCTCTCCACGCTGGTGCGAGAAGCGGAGCAGCGCGTCAACGAGCTGACGGCGCAGGTGGTGAACGAGGCGCCCAATGCCGACTGCTCCGAGAAGGAGAAGCAGCTCAAGGCCTGGGAGTGGCGATACCGGCTTTACAAGCGCATGAAGGCAGGGTTTGAGCATGCCCGTGAGTGCCCGCAGGAGGGCTTAGGGGGCTGGGGGACAGCCCCTGTGCTGGGGGAGGGAGCAGGGCTATGCATGGTCCAGGCACAGGGCTGCGCCAGCACCCATCAGAGGAACCCTGCACCCTGTAGCCAGGGCTCGCCGTATGGGTGCGTGGCGGGTGAGCGCTCTGGGGATGTGTCCCTGGGCGCGGGGGGAGGCCCAGGAGTGACACTGAGGGGTTCGGAGTGACCGTCCTCGCTGTAGTGGTCCCTGCGCTCTCTGTCCCCAGGAGTGCCGGACGCCCCCACCAACGTCCGCCTCTCCGTGGCCAGCAGCTCCTCAGTGCAAGTGACCTTCTGGGAGCCCCTGAGCGTCAACTCGGCCGTCGTCACCAAGTACAAAGGTGAGCACCGCGGTCCCCGCAGCAGTGCCGGGGTCACACAGCCGTGGCAACCACCCCCGGTGCGCCGGGGCGCTCACGCCACGCGTGCCACATCGGCATGCCGGGGGCGTGGGCAGTGCTGCAGGGCCCCTCTCAAGCCACCTTTGTGCTCGAGCGCAGGGGGAGCCGGGGCTGCACGCTGCTGGACAGCCCGGCCACCTCCCAAACGGTCTCAGCTGGACCGAACGACTGTCCTGCACCAAGGCAAAACTCGGAGTGCCGCTTATGTGCCACCCCCTCATCCTGCGCGCCAGGGGGGCTTTGCTGTCCTGATGCAACTGCACCCCTCACCCACTTAAACCAGATATTTTTTGGCTTCTGGGAGAATTTCTTCCATCCCCAACTCCTGACCCATCGTTTGAGGGTGCTGACCCTGCGCGACGCGGCTCGGGGAGGAGGACTCCAGCTCCCCGTGCTGTCCCCCCGTGCTGTGGCTCCCCATCTTCCCTTGCCTTCACTCCCGTACTAGCCGTGGTCCCGCTGCAGCTGCTGGCCCCGGCACGCTGCAGCCAGCCCTGGTAGCCCGTCCCTGCTCCGGGGCCACGCAGCACCGTGGCGTCTCTCTCCTTTCAGTGGAGTGGAGCTGCTCCCCGACCTTCTCGCCGCCACTGGGGGAGGCCGTGATTGACAAGCTGAAGAACCTGCACTTCACCATCCGGGGGCTGGTGTCGGTGAGCTCTCGGGGTGCCCTGCGGGGGTCCGGGCTGTGGAGGGAGAGCCCATAGCTGGGAAAAGCCACTGGCCACAGTGCAGCGCGTGGGGTCGTTCCCTGCAGCTGGTGCGGGGAGGGGATGGGGCATNCCGGGGGCTGGTGTCGGTGAGCTCTCGGGGTGCCCTGCGGGGGTCCGGGCTGTGGAGGGAGAGCCCATAGCTGGGAAAAGCCACTGGCCACAGTGCAGCGCGTGGGGTCGTTCCCTGCAGCTGGTGCAGGGAGGGGATGGGGCATCGTTTTGAGCAGGAGGAATAGGATTGTGCCACGGTGATGTTCAGCACAGCCCGTGGGCAGAGCTAAGAGCGTCGGGCCGGGAGAGGCGTTTGTCTGTCCCTGCACGGCCGCGGCCGCCCTGGCGATGGGGAAACCCCTTGCAGAGGGTGCCTGGGGACTCTCGAGTGAAAGGCAGAATGGGCCCATTCACCGAGCGCCTGATTTATCCTCTGTCCCCCACCCCGCTCCCGTCTCCACCCGTGCTGCTCCTGGGCAGTAAATCAGCGGCTCGTTCCTCTGCCACCTGCACAGATCGACCCCCCCGCGCCGGCCCTGACGCTCATTGGAGAGCAGGGACCAACCCCGTCTCCATCTCTTGGAGCTCGGCAAGGTCACGGGCTGGTTGGGGCCGGGGCTCCCCGCTGTTTTATCTCCCTGAGAACTGCAGGGGCCACTCTGCCTGTCAGCTGTCCCCTCCCCGGGGGCTGCCGTCCCGTGCCTGGCACGCATTGGACCGGTGCGGGGAGACAGAGTGGAACGGGGACCGCGGCAGGATGGAGCTTGGGCTGGGAACACGGGGGGATGCTGGGATGGGTGAGGTTGCCCTCGCCAGGGAGGTGCGGCACCGAAGCTCCACGGCAGGCAGGCAGGGACCACCGACTCGAGGGGCAGGGAAAGCCCTCGATGCAGTTAGAGGGGCCTAGCCAAGGCAGCGGTGCCGGAGCCCTGGAGCCGCTGTCGGGGCGGGAGAGCTGCCGTGGTGCGTGGCGGGATGGGGCTCGAGTGGAGCCCGGAGCAGCGCTGCTGCAAGGAGCTGGCTCGAGCCCATCAATCACCCTTTCAGAGCAGCTTTGCAGGCTCCTGTCTGCCTTCATGAGTGCCTGGAGGCCTTGCAACATCTGGCAGCTTGACTGAGCTTTAATCAGAGGCCTTTAATCACTGTCGCCGTGCCACAAGCCCTTGACAGTGTTGGACCAGCTCCCTCTCTGCAGGGGCCGGTTCCTCGCGCTTCCCAGCAGGAAGGCAGCACCCCAACCCCCAGGCTGCCGAAGCCCCGTCCGTGTCTTTGGGGCTGGAGCATCTCCTGGCAAAGGGCGTTCGCAGCGTCCCGTCTTGCCTCTGCTTCCTCCCCAAAACCAGCGTCCAGGCGGTGGGGATTCTCTAGTGTCTGATAACAAGAGCTTTGTACAGCCAGGGGAGGTCAGAGGCGGTGACCTGGGGTGGGAGCTCCCAGTTTAGTACTGCCCGTGGTGTACTGGGCCACGCGGGGATCCGTCCTCCTTCCCTCCCACTGTGAGCCGGGAGAGGTGTCGGTGCGCTGAGCGTCCTTCCCTCCTTGCAGGGCACGGCTTACTACGTCCAGGTGTCCGCCTACAACATGAAGGGCTGGGGTCCCCCGCAAGCCTCCGTGCCCCCGTTCGCCATCCCTTCCAGTAAGTACCACTGGGAATGCCTGCAGGAGCCAGCACCGGCTGCGGGATGGATGGGGCCAGGTGGCAGCTCCCTGTGCCATCCAGGGGTCCGTCTCGCTGCTGGGATGGGGTCTAGTGGACCCGTGAGCAGAGGCGGCATTTGGAGGCTCTGGCCAAGCAGGGAGGCTGTACCCGGCGATCCGGCATGCTGCCTCCAGCTGATAGGAGCTTTGCCAAATATTAATTTTTCAAGCCGAAATTCTCCTGGCTGCCTGGTAAAGGCTGAGCCGTTTTAGGCCACCTGGATCAGCTCATCCTAAGGAGGAAGCTAGGAGAGAGGATGTTTTGCTTGCTCAGTTAAAAGGGAAGCAATGCAGCCATCTCCTCTATAGGAAGGAAAAACACCTCTGGGTTTTTTAGCAGAGGTTTGTAATTTAGCACGGGGCAGCTTTCGGGAGGGTTCAGTCCTTACCGCCTCGATGACATCTGCCCCAAGGCGGCCAAGCTTGTGCAAAACCACCGGTGGCACGTGCTGAGGGGAGACATGGTGGGATGCCCCATCTTAGCCCCGGAGGTGCCCCCAGGGCTTGGAGCCATCCCGGTCCTGGGTGGCAGTGGGCCTGGAGCCCTCGCTGTGCTGCCGCGTGCTCTCGCCCATCCAGCCCAGCCCCAGGGACCTGCATTCCCTGGCACTGAGCTGGATGGTGGTCACGACGCTCACCGGAGACCGGCTCTGGGCTGTCAGCACTCGCCTCCCCATGCTGGCACCGGGGTAAGTGGAGGGGAAGAGCCAGCGGATTTCCCGTAAGGCACCCCGGGGTGCTGGGGGAAACAGGCGAGAAGGACTGAACTGGAAGGAGCAGCCCCAGAGGGTGAAGTTCAGGGCTGAGCGGGCTCCAAGGTGGCCTCTGCTCCCTGCCACCGGTCCCGAGNTGTGCCGCAGCCAGGAGAACCCCAGGCTCTGCCGGTTCTGCCCACGGCTCGGTCAGTGGCCTTGCCCTCCATGGCAGGACCTCCGTGGTGGAGCATTGAGGTGTCCGGCCTCGTGGCAAGCTCATGCAGAGGGGCTGGGGGCTGGCAGCTGGTGCTTTGCCAGGCAGGCTGGTTTCCAGCAGGCAGCTGCCAGTCGCGTCCCAGCCGCCCAGACCCACAGAGCGCTGTGCCTCGAGGATGTCCCCTGACACTGCTTTCTCCTGCCCTCCCATCCCGTGCCGCTGCCTGCGAGCAGCGAATGCACCGCGTACAGGTGGCGGCGCAGGTCTGACCGCACGTGAACAGCGGTGCGGCCGGAGAGGCGCACACGCCCTGCGTCGCTCTAGCTGCAGATGCACGAGCACTAGAGCACCGGTATGGAAAGACGCAAAAATACATTTGCCTGTATATGAATGCGTATAGCGAGCCTACCCGTGCACCGCATCGCCCTGGCTTTATCCTGTCCTGGCCGCGGGCGCTGGTCACGTTTGCGCCCGCTTTAAAGCCCCTTTGCCACGCCACGTGGGTCCCGTTCCCCGGGACCAAGATCCACGCAGCATCGATGCAAAGTATGGCTGAGGTGAATCAGACATGAGTGGGTTTTATTTGTTTTTATCTCCATTAATATTTCTCCCTTCAGTAAAGATCCCTCGCTGGCCCAGCAGAATATAGCCGGGCACCTCCCTGGGTGTTTTTAAAGCTCCTAAAAATAGTGGTGAGCCCCAGCCAAAGTTAACAGAGCTGAACTTTCCATGGAAAACAGCAGCCGGCAGGACACAGGGGGTGTTTAAAGCAATTAATGTAAAGTTAACGTAGAAGCGCCGACGGGCCCCGGCCCCGCTCCTGGTCCTGCTGCTGTCTCGCAACGGGTGGAGCTGGCAGGAGAGCTTATTTATGTGTTTGCCGAGGTAAGCCCAGCTCTCGGCACTTGCACCGAGAAAGCTGCAGCTCCGGGGATGACCTGGAGGAAGACACTGGAAAGAATTTTATTTTTTAAGGCCGATGAAATGCGGCAGCAACAGACAGGACCTTGTTCTTTCCCTCTGCTGTGTCCCCGCCGCGCTGTGGGGTGGCTGGTGGCCACAGGGTGCTGTGCAGAGCCAGGGTGCTCCTGAGAAAAGAGGCACAAAATCGGGGATCTCTCAAAGCCCAGCCCGCCCAGAGGTGCCTGGCACCCGTGCCTGCTGCCGTGCCGTGCCTGCAGCACACAGAGGTGGGGTGCCAGGAGGTGACCTGCCATGGGGAGGAGGGGACGGGAAGCCCTCTTTCTCCCAGGCTGAGGGGTGGGTGCTGGGGGCGATGGCCCGGGTGCCAGGGGTGATGCTGGTCTGTCCCCCGCAGACTGGCGGGAGTACGACGGCCGTGCTCCGCGGCGAAGGGGACAGGCGGAAGCTCTGGACCATCTGCTGGGCCAGGTGAAGACCGTCCACCAGCACTGCGTTTGCCACGGTGAGTGCACGGCACAGCGCTGCGGGGAGGCTGGGGTGAGGGATCCAGCTGGGCCCCCCAGGGTTGTGACGTGGTCTGGGGGGGCTGGGGCGGCACCAGGAGTACGTCTATCCCATGGGTGAGCATAGCAGGCAGACAGCTCGGGCGGTGGAGACCTTGGCAGAGCCTTCGCACGGGCTTGGCGTGCCGTGCCACAGGCTGCCGGCGCGGCCCTTCGTCTCGTGCTGCAGCATCCTCTGCTCTCTGCTCCCCAGAGCCCTGCAAGAACCAGCCCCAGAGCAGGAAGCACTCGGTCTCCAAGAGCCTCAAGCACCTCTTCCACCCCAGCAGCAAGTTTCTCAAGACGCTGAAGCGGTGAGAGGCTGATGTGCAGGGGTGGTGCAGAGCCCATCTCCCGGCGGGGGCGTAGGGCTGCCTGTCCTGGGCACGGCCGGGAGCTGTGTGCACGAGCCAGGGTCTGGGGGTGCTCGGAGGTGGGTCCTCGCCTGGAGCGAGCCGGTGGTGTCAGTGGAGATGAGTCCCGTTGCCCAGTGTTCCCGTTTGGACTGGCCAAGCTGCACCTGTAGCCAGATCCCTGCACCATCTCCGAACGTCACCCAGCACCCCACCCACCTCTAGACCCCACCACCCACCTTCACGCTTGGCCTCCAGGCACCCCAGTGTGCGTCCTGCACAGGCCTGGCCCCACGGCCCAACCTTGCGCTGGCCGGGGCGCCAGCGGTGGCGTTGGCCGGGCTCACCTTGCCGGCAGCACTGGGTTCCTGTTCCTGTACTGGCCGTGTGCCTCTTCTGCCACAGGCTGTTGGAGCGGAGCTGAGACCTGGGGCAGGGCATCTCCTCTGCCCTCGGGAGAG